>CM038674.1:565248968-565736468 GCA_021605145.1 Aegilops bicornis | reverse complement strand
ACTTTTCTGCTTATTCTTATGAGTATTATTCACCTCCTGCAAGGCTATTTTCTAGGGCTCCAAAGCCAAAGTTTTCAGATGCTGCACTTCGACTCATTGTTTCTAAGCCACCCCTGAAGATGTGGGTGGTTAAGAAGAATTAACTCTCTTTTGCAGGGAATGGTCTCCAGCCGGAAATCAAAAGCTTCTGACGCTTATGCTACGGACCTAAAACATCTTGTGGGACGCAAGATAAAATGCCAAAATGGTCTTACTATGTATTTCGTCCCAGGATTTCTTGACAATCATCCTATCTACCCTAACAAGGATCTGAACTTTTATAGTATGCTTGTTCGTCAAATGATTATGCTTCACACTTCTCTTTGTGAAGCCTATCCCCCAAACTACACTGTAGGGTACGACTCTGAAGGCTACTGAGTGGATTATGGATAGTGGATGCACTAACCACATGACTGGTGATCGAAGTCTTCTTATGGATTCAACCCTACGTCCGTCTGACAAAAGTCACATCACATTTGCTGATACTGGTAAAAGCAAGGTATTGGGCCTAGGTAGAGTTGCAATCTCAAAGGATCAACACATGGATAAAGTGATGCTTGTTGAATCCCTTGGTTTCAACTTAATGTCTGTCTCAATGCTTTGTGATCTGAACATGATTGTGATATTTGGAAAATATCGTTGCCTTCATCTCTAGTTTTCGAAGGGTATCAAAAAGACGATCTGTATATGGTAGATTTCTCCGCAGGACCATAGCTGGCCGTATGTCTTCTAGCAAAAGCTTCAGAATGCTGGCTCTGGCATCGGAGGCTAGGGCATGCGGGCATGAGGAACTTGCACACTCTCACGAAGAAGAAGCATGTCATAGGCATCGAGGGCGTCAAGTTCAAGAAGGATCATCTATGCGGTGCATGCGAAGCCGGAAAGATGACTAGGCCCAGGCATCCCTCAAAGACAATCATGATGACGACGCGTCCCTTCGAGCTGCTTCACATGGACTTATTTGGCCCTATTCACTACTCTACCCTTACTACCACTGCATGCCTCTATGGTTTCGTCATTGTTGATGATTACTCGAGATATACATGCGTGCACATAACTCTCAACAAGACTGAAGTGCAGGATGTCTTCAGACGATTCGTCAATCGTGCCATGACCAACTATGACATCAAGATCAAGCACATCAGAAGTGACAATGGCACAGAATTCAAGAACACCGGCCTCGACACTTATCTTGATACATTGGGCATCACACATGAGTTCTCTGCTCCATACACACCTCAGCAAAATGGCATCATGGAGCGCAAGAGCAGAACCCTCATTGAGATGGCACGAACGATGCTTGATGAGTACAAGACTCCAAGGAAATTCTGGCCTGAAGCCATTGATACTGCATGCCACGTCATCAACCGTGTTTATCTTCACAAGTTCTTAAAGAAGACATCATATGAGCTCCTGACTGGTAAGAAGCCAAACGTCGGCTATTTCGTAGTATTTGGTGCTAGGTGCTGGATCAAGGATCCACATCACACTTCAAAATTTGCGCCAAAAGCACATGAAGGTTTTATGCTTGCCTACGGAAAGGATTCGCACTCCTACAGAGTCTTCAACCTCTTCCACTACAAAGTGGTTGAAACCGTGGATGTGCGGTTCAATGAGACTAACGGCTCGCAAAGAGAGCACCTGCCAAATGTGCTAGATGAAGCTACACCAAGTGAATCTATCAAGCTAATGGGTACTAGAGAAATTATACCTTGTGAGGAATAGGTGAAGAGGAAATCATCATTTCGCACCTAATCAAGATGAAGACACCTTTAGCCTCAAGCCAATGCTGAAGATGAAGACAATGATCAGCAAGGGCAAAATCTTCATCCAGTTCATCCTCGCGTTGCAAATGAAGTCCAGATTGAGAAGATAATTGATAGCATCAATGCACCTGGTACACTCACTCATTCAATCGCAACACAGCTAGCAAATTTCTGTGGGCACTTTGCATTTGTATCTATATTTGAACCCAAGAAAGTTGATGAAGCCTTCCTGGAACCTGAATGGATTCAAGCTATGCAAGAAGAGCTTCAACAGTTTGAGCTGAACAATGTATGGGAGCTGGTAAAGCGTCCAGATCCTCGCAAGCACAATATCATCGGCACCAAATGGATCTATTGCAACAAACAAGATGAGCATGGTCAAGTTGTCAGAAACAAGGCTGGTCTCGTTGCTTAAGGTTACACACAAGTTGAAGGGATTGACTTCGATGAAACTTTTGCTCCTGTGACTAGGCTTGAAGCCATTCACATACTGCTAGCCTATGCCAACCACAACAACATTCTTCTGTACCAAATGGATGTAAAGAGTGCCTTTCTCAACGGCAAAATTGAAGAAGAAGTGTATGTTGCACAAACACCTGGCTTTGAAGACCCAAAGCGTCCTGATATGGTATACAAGCTCAAGAGGGCACTGTATGGCCTCAAACAAGCCCCTCACACTTGGTATGACACACTCGAAGACTTCCTGAAGAGCAAAGGCTTCAAACCTGGTTCCCTAGATCCCACTCTCTTCACGAAGACATATGATGGTAAACTGTTTGTATGCCAAATCTATGTGGATGACATTATCTTCGGTTGCACTGACAAGAGATACAGTGATGAGTTTGGGCATATGATGCAAGAGCAATATCAGATGTCCATGATAGGTGAGCTGAAATTCTCCCTTGGTCTTCAAATCCGTCAGCAGAGAAATGGCATCTTAATATCACAAGAAAATACCTCAAAGATTGTCGGAAGAAGTTTGGAATGCAAGACTGCAAAGGGTACACGACGCCAATGCCAACCAAAGGTCAATTGGGCCCCAGTGACAATGGTAAAGAGTTCGATCAAAAGGTATACCGCTCCATGATTGGTTCTTTACTCTACTTATGTGCATCTAGGCCTGATATAATGCTTAGCGTTTGCATGTGTGCCCGATTCCAAGCGGCACCAAAGGAATCGCATCACTTAGCTGTGAAGCGAATTCTTTGATATTTGGCTTACACCCGAACCCTAGGATTATGGTATCCAAAGGGCTCGAGTTTGATCTAGTTGGATTCTCGGATGCTGATTATCTTTGGTGGCAAGGTTGATCACAAGTCCACATCGTGCACATGTCACTTTCTTAGACGATCTCTTGCTCGTTGGTCTTCAAAGAAGCGTAAGCGTATCACTCTCCACCCGAATCTCTGAATACATTCTTCTTTGGATCTTCTTTGCGCTCGACTTCTATGGATGGAGCAAACTCTCAAGGACTATGGCATCCACCTGAAGCATGTACCACCCTACTGCGACAATGAAAGCGTCATCAAGATTGCCAACAACACACTTCAGCACTCAAAGACAAAGCACATTCATATCCATCATCTCTTTCTCAGAGATCATGTCATGAAGGAAGACATTGATATCATTCACGTCAACACTGAAGAGCAATTGGCAGATATCTTCACAAAGCCCTTGGATGAGAAAAGGTTTTGCAAGCTGCGGTGTGAGCTAAATATCTTAGAATCCTCGAATGTCCTGTGAATGGACACACATCCTAACGCTTATGCATATTGATGACTTAGATGTGCAACACACGAAGTAACTATATCTTCAATCAATGAAGACTTATCCTCTAAGTGTGAATACATTAATGCGGAATTTGACTTCGGAGCGCCACGATAATTGTGCGCCGTGTGCAGGTCTAATACTTCCTATCTGATTGGGTAATGCCACCACCAAACTTTCTCGAAGATTTTCATTTGGCATCATGATTGCATTATCTTTGCATTTGGTTTGTCTTCAACATTGATTTGACTCCAAGGTTTATCTTCGCTATGTTGATTTGGTCGTTTCTGATATATATATATATATGTGTGTGTGTGTGTGTGTGTGTGTGTGTGTGTGTGTGTGTGTGTGTGTGTGTGTGTGTGTGTGTGTGTGTGTGTGTGTGTGTGTGTGTGTGTGTGTGTGTGTGTTCTGTCCTCTACAACATTCACTTATAGCTATGTCTTCAAACTTGCCATTTTCTGAACTAAGTGAATGTGATCGGACCCTAACCCCTTTTGTGCTTCTTCCTCAAATTCTGTCTATCTAGTCATATGCATTATGTTGAAACGTGTCAAATGTCTTCACTGCGTCCTTGTCAGCTGAAGATGCAGAGACACACATTTAAACTTGCTTTTAATGCTATATCTCTTTTGCCTGAATATCGGAGAAGCCGGAACGACCACCCGACAAACGAGGCGTGTGTGGGAACATGGAACAACTCTCAATGAGTTGCATGCATGCCACGTGTCCATCAGATGTGAACCGCCAGGGGCACCTGCATAATTGCACTGCGCAGCCTCTACCTTATAAATACACACCCACGCGCGGTCATTAACTCCTCTTCCACCTCTCCATCTCGCTCAAACCCTAGCGCCCCCGCTAGCTCAGCGTCGGCCCAGGAGGCAAGCGCTTAGCTGTCGCGACCTCTTCGACGTCGTCCTCACACCGGCCGCGGATCTCGTCTTCTCCGCCGCCGCCATAGGTGTCTTCCACCGCCAAGTTAGGGCGCGGGAGATTGGACTGCTCGGCATCTGTTCTGTCTCGTATAGCAGTTCATCTATGGTAAATAAATCTCACTTTTTACAGCCTTTTTGATCTGTCAAATCCATCCACTTCAACCAAAAGTGGTTTCTACACTTCCAAATCTGGATCTCTCTCTTTCTGAATCTCATAACTTGCAAAGTATATTAACTTATGCTTCATAACTAGTTAGATTTCTCGCTTGTACTTATTCATGGAATCGCATAAATCTGGAACCAACTCACTTCAAATAAGTGAATGTCTTAGCACTATGAGGTCAATGTCTTCAAACCGATTTATCTTCAAAATCTTCCGAGAATGCATATGACCTCTTCCCCTTCCCTCACATCTCTAATGCTGTCACAAGTACATGTCCATGGGAGAATCCCTTGGTTCTCATAGTCTGCATTCATTTGCAGAATTCTTAAAGCATCATATTGACTCCCCTAAAGCCAGTTCTTGTTTGACAAGTAGACTGAAGCCTTTCATTGTCTTGAAGCCTTTCTATCTAAATATTATGGCTTCTGAGAAATCTGCAAGGAAGGGTGGCAGCGTGGCAGCAATACCGCTTTTGGATCTGCCTCCGTTCTATTTGAACTGCATAAGATGATCCAGAGGAGAATTACAATCAGCACAAGACCAGAATTCAATGGATCCAAAGATATTGGGCTGAACAGTGGTTCAAATATAACTTCGTCACTCCTGAATATGCTGAAAAGAATGCTATCACGCGCCCGTGGGGTGATATCTTCAACCCAAGTTGAAGCCTGAAGCTATTGCCCAAGGTTTCTATCTTTGCATGGTCCGAGGACCTCAGCCAGAAAATGCCGACCCATCATCTCTTATATGGTGTCATGACGACAATCTCTTCAAGTGCAACTCTTAGTTTGAAAAGGAGTCAACTGCCAAGAACAGGAAGGAGCTCAGACTCCACTTCAACCTTGGTCCGTCTGCTCCAAGGCCGGATGGCACACGTAATGCCAATCCTAATGTCATCGGGCCCTTCAATACCTTCGATGGGCTCCTCTCCCATATTGCTGCTTAGAGGGCCATGATGGAACAATCTGCTGATGATGCAGACTCTAAAGATGCACCTGCACCACCAAAGCAGAAGAAAAAGAAGTCAAAAGCTTCAAAGCCCTCCTGCTTTGCACCAAAGCTTCGATCGTGAAGCCATTGAAGACGGCACCTCCACAGACCCAGAATGCGGTCTAAAGACTTGTCTTGTGTCTCCAAGAAGAATAATAAGACCAAGAATCCCAAGAAGATTTCAGGGCATGACCTGACTCCTGTTGCCATTCTGCGCAATGAAGACAACACCATTGATCATCCAAAGGATGAAGATCTTGGTGATGAAGCTCTAGAGATGCTGATCAAGAGCAAGCAAGAGGCAGAGATCTTCCAAGATCTGCCTCTCTTTGATGCTGAAATTCTGAACAACTTCATTGATGAATGGTTTGAGGACCAAAGCATCAACATTGATGATGTGCAGCTGCCAGTGGATATCAGCGTCACCTTTCACGGAGCCATTGCAAATGAACTTGCTCTGGCTCAGAAAATTGTCGAGCTCAAGAACAAGATTGATTATGAGAAGGCACACTTCAAGAAGCACATGGCGAAGCTCAGTGTGGCTGATGTACAAATCTTCAAGAAGATGATGCAAGATCTCAAGGCAGAGTTCAACAAGAAGCGTGAAGAAGCCAAAGGCTAACGCGAGCGCATGAAGTACTATGAGCAGAAATGTGTGCAAGCGCACAATGAAGCTGAGAAGAGAAAGGCTCTTGGCGTCCTCGCATCGACCCCAGGATGGCTGCCAAGCAAAAGAAGAAGTTTGCTGATGCCATACCCGAAGCTCAACGGCAGGAACGACCAAGCATAGTCTTCCCTGCCAGCATGACTGGCTCAAAGCCAAAGGTCCCCTCAGCAGCTTCTGAGCAGAAGAAGACTAGGCAAGTCGAAGCCAAAGCCAGGAAGAGGAAGCTCAAAGACACCTCTGATGGTGCTCCCTCCAAGAATAAATTGAAGACAAAAGCTTCAAAGTCTTCAAAGCAAGAGCGTGATGCTGCCCCAGAGCCCCTCAATGTTGAACCAATCTCTGTTGCTCTCCCTGCTTCTACCAACCAAGAACGCCGCCTGGTGATTCATGAGCCTGCTTCCACAGAGGCTCCAGAAAGTGAAGAAGTTCCAGCTGTTGACCCCATCGCAGCTGAAGACATTGGTCATGGAGACAATGTGAATGATGATGAAGTCCTTCCTCAGCTTGAACCCCAGTCGGTATCATCGCCTGCTCTCACGAGCAGTGAACTTATTAGCATTGAGTGCGTCCTCGGCCTTGATCACTCAAGATGATTCATGGGTTGATCAACAACAACAACAAGATACTCCACTGCAAGATGAAACACCACGTACTCCACCATCTCAAGTCACCACTCCGGTGCTTGATGATGACAACTACATGGAACAGACCACTCCCTCTCCAAAGGCGTCACCAGCATTCCATAGGCTTCGCAAAGGCCTCAGGCCACAGGTCACCGTGACAAGCATTCTAGAAGAGGATGTGCAACACCATAGCTCAGTAGCATGTCAAGTGTCCCCTAAAGCCACCCCTTCTGCGTGCGCTCCGAGTCCGAAGCCAAAGCGGTTGAAGACATTCCTACAGATCACCAAGAAGAAAAAGAAGAAGAGAAAGGAGATGAAAGAGAAGCCACACCCCCTGCCAGTGATCCAGTCATTCAAGAGAATGTGATCGTGCCCGACCCTGCAGTTGTTGAATAGATGGAGGTTGAAAACAATGAGGCTGCCACCAACAACACCATTGAAGCCAATGGCACTGTCATGGCTGAAGATAATGTGGAGCCCGAAGCCAATGTGATTACTGACACCATTGTGACGCCAATCATCTCTCGCTGACGCCATTCCCCACCAAGGCCTCATAATATGGAGCGTCGTTCAATCATGGTGAGTTGGTAACTGTCAGATGGCCTATCATGGTTCCACCCACTGCTCCCGGACCGCAATATGATTATCATGTGGAGCAGAGGCCTCAGGTTCAGAAGCCGAAGCCTAGATTGCCAAGGCTTCCAAGTGCTGCAACAACACAGGGCTCATTCAATGTGCTCAGCTTCAAAGAGCACAATACCTTCTTTCGCATTGCCAAGAACCCGTACACGAAGCCCAAGATCTCCTCTAACAGGTTTTGGAGCCATCAGCAGCGAAGCTATTACTCATGCATCTTATACAACCAGGACCAGATTGTTCTGCATAAGCGTCTAGATTGTGATGCTATGGCTGGGCTGCCATGCCTTGAGGAGGCCCTTTACTACTTTAGGGACGTTGGGCTTCTGCCTTTTGTGACTGACAAGGAACATTGGAACGAAGAGCTTTTGCTGGAGTTCTATGCTACACTACACATTCGAGGATACAACAGGGATCCGAAGACTTGGGTCCTTGAGTGGATGATAGGAGATATTCATCATGAAGCCAAAGCTCAGGACATCATTGAGCTTACTTCCCTACCCACTCCAGGTGAGTTGTACGAACCTGGTTGTCAGCTTCATCGAATCTAATCGCAAAGCATTTTTCCGAAGCCGAGCCCAACATGAGCCAAATGCTGAGCATGATGAAGCCATTGCCCCATGACGCCGAATACCACAAGGAATTCTTTGTTCAGGACCTCGAGTAATTGCCACGCATAGTCTATCATATTCTGAGGCATACTCTCTGGCCTATCAAAGGAAATTCCTCTGAAGCTAAACTTGAAGGCGCCATGAAGACATTGGTTTTCTATATTTTCAATGGCATCAGATTCAACACTCAGGATTTCTTCATCCGACAGCTTGCTACTTCTGGGATTGATCTTTTTGGCCTGAAATTTTATGCTCCATGGGTGATGCGCTTGATCAAGCTTCATTCAACCATCGACTATCAACCTTCAAATACAAGAACCATGTTGTATTTACACGAGGTTGACGTGTCCATTGAAGCCATCTACCCCGAGCCGACAAGAAGCCTCTCCACCTTCAGAATGTTGAATTCCAAAGCTTCACGCAACATATTGAAGGGATTCATGTGCCAAATGTTGCAACTCCTGCTTATCCTCTGGCTAGCAACTTGTGTATGCCGCACCGAGCCAACACTGAACCATTGCCAGCACCATTGCTCAAAGGCCTCAGAAGCGTCCTCGTGTCCTCAACGACCGTGAGCTTCTGGTGTCTTTGCATCAAAAGCAGGATAGGCATCATGACTGGCTGAAGCGTCAGATGCAGAGTCTCTTGGTGGATGTTAATCGCATTGGCAACTTGGCCACCAAGAACTAATTTGTTGCACGTGAAGCCTGTCGGCGGTCCTAGAAGAGCCTCACATTGGTCTGCTTTGAAGATGATCTTAGCGAAGATGGCTTCACAGAGAGCTTCAAGTTTGACTCCAGGCCTTCACAAAATGCAAGCTGGCATCGCACACCATCCATTGAAGATTCTGAACATTCGTCTTCGGCTGCAACTGTTGTTGCAAGAATCGTCGATGAATAGGATGATGCCACTTCACCAACTCTGGCTGCACTGTACCATGATTCTGCGTCAGGCTTGTCTGCACCACCAAACTCCAATGTCGACCCTGCTCCATCTTCTACTCCAACTGGGAACGAGTAGATCCTCTATGTCTTCAAACCTTTTTGGTCATTACTGAAAAAGGGGGAGAAGCATATGAGGTTGATAGTCTTCAAGCGGGTCCACGTGGGTGGTTGCATTATTTTTGCTAAGTTCTTACAACTCTCGTTTTGAAACTATTTGGCTCTTGAGTTGTAACACTTAAACTTGATGGTTGTCTACTACTTTTGCTGCTACTATGTGATGCGATGATAAATTCCGCATGAAGTCATTCAGCACACGCCCATTTTTCATTATGCATGGCATTATCTTTGTTATGTTTATCTCTGCATGATGAATTGTCTTCGTAAGTTGATGAGGATCTCCACAAAGTAAAACCTGCCATGTGCATGTGCATTCAAAAGCAAACTACTTATATGCACATCTTCAGGGGGAGCCTTTTGCAACTTATGAAGACAATGACTTTGATCTTTAACTTTCACATACTTTTATCCCCATTGAAAACTTCAACCAGTTTTTCATCAATCACCAAAAAGGGGGAGATTGTAAGTGCATCTAGTGCCACCCCTAGTTGGTTTTGGAGTATTGACGACAAACTTTGTTGAGGGACTAATGTGTTTGTGAGAATTGCAGGATAACACGTAGTAGTCCCTTATTGATTCGGTTTACCTACCGTAGATGACCCTAAAAATGTGTGAAGACATTGAAGACAATAGTGGTTCGTGAAGACATTCACGATGAAGATTATGACATGTGAAGACATTCACTTGAAGACTATGGAGTGCGAAGACATAGTTGTTTCGTAGTTTCCTTTTCTTCTTTGTTGAGTCATAGGAACCACCATACTGTTAAGTGGGGTCCAAGTGAACAAAGTCAGAGTGACTGATGTGATGCTCAACCTAAATCCTATGTCTTCGATCAAAGACAATGAGAGCAAATCTTATCCAGAGCTGGATGAGTCAGCTTTGCTTGTATCCCAAGTAAAGCTGCCGCGTGTGTTTGAAATCCGACCGTTGGACACGTGTCGGTTCCTTAGTGACCCAGGGTCATTTCGGACATATTAGGTCGGGTTGCCTCCTGGCTATAAATAGCCCACCCCCTACACCATAAATTGGTGGTTGTTCAGAGTTAGTGCACGGCTTTTGTCGTTTGAGAGCAACACACCTCCGAAGCATTTGAGAGAGAGACCCTTGCGAGGACAAAGCCCAAAACACCCAGAGCCAAAGAGTGTTAGGCATCACTGAAGTCTTTTTGTCTGCGTGATAACCCACAAGTATAGGGGATCAACTGTAGCTCTTTTTGATAAGTAAGAGTGTCGAACCCAACGAGGAGCAGAAGGAAATGACAAGTAGCTTTCAGTAAGGTAATGTCTGCAAGTGCTGAAATTATAAGTAGCGGAGTAGTTTGATA
This sequence comes from Aegilops bicornis, assembly GCA_021605145.1. Classification (NCBI taxonomy): domain Eukaryota; kingdom Viridiplantae; phylum Streptophyta; class Magnoliopsida; order Poales; family Poaceae; genus Aegilops; species Aegilops bicornis. The sequence continues at coordinate 565,725,880 of CM038674.1, read as the reverse complement.
GCAAGATAATTTGTAACGAGCAAGTAATGATAGTATTAATAAAAGTGCAGCAAGGTAGCCCAATCCTTTTGAGGCAAAGGACAGGCCAAAACGGTCTCTTATGATAAGAAAAACGTTCTTGAGGGTACACGGGAATTTCATCTAGTCACTTTCATCATGTTGGTTCGATTCATGTTCGCTACTTTAATAATTTGATATGTGGGTGGACCGATGCTTAGGTGATGTTCTTACTTGGACAAACATCCTACTTATGATTAGCCCTGCCGCAAGCATCTGCAACTACGAGAAAAGTATTAAGAATAAATTCTAACCATAGCATTAAACTTTTGGATCCAATCGGTCCCTTTACGGAATAAGCGCATAAACCGGGTTTAAGCTTCTGTCACTCTCGCAACCCATCATCTAATTGCTACTCCACAATGCATTCCCTTAGGCCCAAATATGGTGAAGTGTCATGTAGTCGACGTTCACATGACACCACTAAGGGAATCACAACATACATATTATCAAAATATCGAACACATATCAAGTTCACATGATTACTTGCAACATGATTTCTCCCGTGACCTCAAGAACAAAAGTAACTACTCAGAAATGATAAACATGCTCATGATTAGAGGAGTATTAAATAGCATAATGGATATGAACATATAATCTTGCACCAAATAAACCATATAGTAATCAACTACAAGATGTAATCAACACTACTAGTCACCCACAAGCACAAATCTATAGTTCCTAGAACAAGATTGAACACAAGAGATGAACTAGGGTTTGAGCTGAGATGGTGTTGTTGAAGATGTTGATGGAGATTGCCCTCCCCAAGATGGGAGAGTTGTTGGTGATGATGATGACAATGATTTCCCCCTCCGGGAGGGAAGTTCCCTCAGCGGAATCGCTCCGCCGGAGGGCAAAAGTGCTCCTGCCCAAGTTCCGCCTCGAGGCGGTGGCGCTTCGTCCCGAATGTCCTCCCCTTATTTTTTCTAGGTCAAAATGACTTATATACCAGAAGATGGGCACCGGAGGTGTGCCTGGGTGAGCACAACACACTGTGGCGCCTGGGCCTCGGGCGCCATGTGGGTTGTGCCCACCTGGTGAGCCCCCTCTGGTAGTTATTTGCTCCAATAATTCTCATATATTCCATAAAAATCCTCGTGAGGTTTTGATACATCTCCAACGTATCTATAATTTTTTATTGTTCCATGCTGTTATATTATTAATCTTGGATGTTTCATAATCATTTTATAGTCATTTTATATCATTTTTTGGTACTAACCTATTGACATAATGCCAGTTGTTGTTTTTTCCTTGTTTCTTACATCACAGAAAATCAATATCAGACGGAGTCCAAATGCCAGAAAACTCCATGATGGTTTTTTATGGGCCGTAAGGAACACAAAGGGCCCTGGTCACACTGGGGTGCCCGAGGGGGCACAACCCACCAGTGGCACGCCAGAGGCCCAAGCTACTGGTGGGTTGTGCGCACCTTGTGTGCCCCCAGACCGCCTCTTTGCTCTATAAATACCCCAATATTCCAGAAACCCTAAAGGCATCGACGAAATATTCATCCAAACCACCAGATCCAATCTAGACACCATCTCGGATGGGGTTCACCACCTCCATTGGTGCCTCTCCGATGATGTGTGAGTAGTTCTTTGTAGATCTTCGGGTCTGTAGTTAGTAGCTAGATGGCTTTCTCTCTCGCTGAATTCTCAATACAATGGTCTCTTGGATCCATATGATGTAACTCTTTGCGGTGTGTTTGTTGGGATCTGATGAACTTTGAGTTTGTGATCAGTTATATCTTTTTATATCAATGAAAGTTATTTGAGTTTCTTTGATCTCTTGTATGCATGATTGCTTATAGCCTCGTATTTCTTCTCTGATATTTGGGTTTTGTTTGGCCAACTTGATCTATTTATCTTGCAATGGTAAGAGGTGCTTTGTAGTGGGTTCGATCTTACGGTGCTTGATCCCAAAGGATGTAAAAGGGAAACGACTATTGTGTATGTATCGTTGCTACTAAGGATAAAACGATGGGGTCTATGTCTACATAGATAGATCTTGTCTACATCATGGCATCATTCTTATTGCATTACTCCATTTTTCCATGAACTTAATACACTAGATGCATGCTGGATAGCGGTTGATGTGTAGAGTAATAGTAGTAGATGCAGGCAGGCGTCGGTCTACTAATCTTGGACGTGATGCCTATATAATGATCATTGCCTGTATATCGTCATAATTATTTGAAGTTCTATCAATTGCCCAATAGTAATTTGTTCACCCACCGTTTGCTATTTTTCTCGAGAGAAGCCAATAGTGAAACCTACGGCCCCCGAGTCTTCTTTCTCATATATTTTGCCTTTGCGATCTACTTTTCTCTTGCATTTATGTTCAGATCTATTAGACCAAAAATACAAAAATACCTTGCTGCATTTTATTTCTATTTATTTTATTTGGCATTTGATCTATCAATCTACTACAATTTATCTCACGTCCGTTTGCCTATCTTGAGGTGCCGCACTTGAAGGGATTGACAACCCTTTAACACGTCAAAGTTCGCGAGGATTTGTTATCTCGTGCGGGCTGTTTACGCTCGCTGCTTGGTTCTCCTACTGGTTCGATAACCTTGGTTTCATATCCGAGGGAAATACCTACCGCCGCTGTGCTGCATCATCCCTTCCTCTTTGGGGAAATACCGACGTAGCTTCAAGCGACATCAAAAGGAACTTCTGGCGCTGTTACCGGGGAGGATCTTCAACATATACCAGGTTCCTAATCACAAATCTCACCTCCTTCCAATTTACATTATTTGCCATTTGCCTCTCATTTTCCTCTCTCCCCACTTCACGAAAATTTGCCTTTTTATTCGCCTCTCTTTTTCCGTTTGCCGTTTTCTTGCCGTATCTATTTTTTTTGTGCAACCTTGTTTGCCGCTACTATGGATAGCTCCTCCTCTATCGCTTGCACTCCCGAGAACGAGGTTCTCAACTTTAAACAAAGGGGAGGAGAAAATTTAAAAGATGCCTGGTATAGAATTTGCAATGCTCATAATAGATCTATCCGTAAGCAATCTATCGTTGTTCTTCTTCGCTGTTTTTATGTTGGCATCACCACTTGGTATATATTTGTCCTTGATACGATTACCGGTGGAAATTTCTTGATGTGTCCCTCTCTTGATGCTTTTAATGCTATGGGAAATTTAGTGGGATCACCACCTCTCATGATTAATGAAACAACTTTGACTCTTGAGCATGTTATGGAAAGACTAGATGCTATTGAGAAGAAAATGCTCACGAAGATCATATGGAAATTATAGATAAAATGATGCATAATTTTGCCACTAATATTGGGTCAAAAGCGGGAGATATTTTTAAGTTGTTAAAAGAGAAGGGTACCATAATCCATGAAAGAATAGAAGAAAGTTCGTCTCGGATTGATAAATTAGAAGAAATCTTTAATAATCTAAGCACGGCTTTTGCTTCCGCTAAAGCTATCGAGAAAACTCCTGTAAAGAGTGGTAGAGCCAAGAACAAGGGTGCAACTTCTAGTAATAATAATAAAGAAGATCTTAAGATGATTAGTATTCACCCATATTTTGTTGAAGTGATAAGAGATCCTTTTTGCAAGAATGAAATCTTTAAATTCACTCCTAGGAGTATAGATATTGAAGGTCTTTATGCTAAATCTCTGAAGGATTCTAAGTGTTTGATTGAAGATTTGGATAAAGATGACAAAACTTAGATCCTTGCTTTATGCCTAGCTAAGGGCGTAAAACTATAGCACTTGTTGGGAGGCAACCCAATGAATAAATTTTATTTTTGCTTTTTTGCTTTATGTTCTTGAGTGTTAGCATAATTATGCTACTTCTATGATTGTGTTTTTTTGTGTTCTAATTAGTGTTTGTGCCAAGTAGAACCAATAGGATCTTCTTGGGTGATAGTTGTTTGATCTTACTGAAAAAGACAGAAACTTTGTGCTCACAAAAACAATTCTCGTTTTTTATTAGAAAGATCTTTTGCCCTGATTCTTTTTGCAGAAGATTAATATACAAATTATCCAGGTCGTCCTAGTTTTTCAGAAGTTTTGGAGTTCCAGAAGTATTGGAAAAAATCAGATTGCTGCTGCATCATTCTGCTTTTGACAGATTCTGTTTTCTTTGTGTTGTGTGCTTATTTTGATGGCTCTATGGCTTTCTTTGATGAGTTTTTTCCATAGAAAAGTTGGAATACAGTATATATAATGCAAAAACAAAATATGAATTGGTTTGATACAACACTTATAGTATTGATTTATTTTTCTTACACTAACGATCTCATGAAGGTTTTGTTGAGTTTTGTGTGATTGAAGTTTTCAAGTTTTGGGTTATCTTACGATGGATGAAGGAAGGATAGAAGAGTTTGCTTGGGGATGCCCCGGCATCCCAAGCTATTATCCAAAAATGAGCAACCAACTAAGCTTGGGGATGCCCCCGAGTGGCATCCCCTCTTTCTTCCAACGACTATCGATATTTTACTTGAAGCTATATTTTTATTCATCGCATGATATGTATTTTGCTTGGAGCGTCTTGTATGATATGAGTCTTTGCTTGTTTTATTTTTTGTTTTAAGTCATCAATCCTTGCTGGACACACTTATTTGGGAGAGCCAAAATTATGTCATGACTTGTTAGAATTGCTCTCTATGCTTCACTTAAATTTTTATGAGCTATGGACTTGCTCTAGTGCTTCACTTATATCTTTCTGAGCACGGTGTGCTTAGTATTTTTGAAGAAATGCACTCTTGTTTCACTTAGATTTATTTGAGAGTTAGTAAAATTTTCAAGAAATTCTCTCTTGCTTCACTTAAATTATTTTTAGGGAAATAATAAAAATTTTGCTCATGATCTTCACTTACATTTGTTTGAGCTTATGAAAAGCAACACATGAAAATTAGTCCCAAAGTGATAGATATCCATGAAGGATATAATAAAAACTTTCATGAAGATCATTGGACAAAATAAACTTGATTCTTAGTAATAGTTTTGAGATATGATGATTTGATATGTGAGTTATGTTGATGAGTAATTATGCTTTAGTAAGAATATTGGTGTTAAGGTTTGTGATTCCCTTTGCAAGCACGAAAGTTAATAGTCATGAATGAAATTATATACTACTTGTGGTGCATTATTCGTGTTATTTATGCTTAATGCTTGCTTATGAGATTATTCGTTTCTTGGTTGGTCGCTTCTCAATCTTTTGCTAGCCTTCATTTTGCACCAAGTATGATCTCTACTTGTGCATCCAAAATCCTTTAAACTAGTTGTGCCATATGAGTCCACTATACCTACCTATATGCGGTATTCTTTTGCCGTTCTAAGAAAATTTGCATGTGTCATCTCTAATTTTCAAAATAAACTTCTCTTTTGTGTGTTTGTTTTCGCCATGAGCGTGAGGGGTGGCTAATATTTTCCATGCTGGATGTATTATTCTCACGATGAGTGTTTATTCACTTGTCATTGCACGAGAGTAAGGCAAGGGTTTTAGGGATGACCAGTCCCGAAATGCAAAAATGAATTTACTTTATGTTGTCAAGTAATAAATTCCTTGGAAAGTGTTGGTATGGAGGGCACCCGTGGATAAGGTTAGCCATGGAAAGTGAAAGTATGGTGGAAAAAAGAATAAACTTTATTTTCTATTTGGGAACCGCCTATGGCATATCTAGCATGGAAAGTGTTGGGAACTCTAAGTCATTTTCTTTGGTGGGATGGATACACCTCTCAAAATGTTTTTATCTCTAATTTTTGGCTTTGAGCTCTGGCACCTCTACAAATCCCTACTTCCCTCTGCGAAGGGCCTTTCTTTTACTTTATGCAATTTTTATTTTGAATTTGAGTCTCCATCTTCTCTCATAAAAAGCACCAACTAGGAGGCAATATGACCGTACTTAAGTATTGGGTGTAGCTAATATTCGAGTGTGTTTCATGAATGGATCAATGGTTGAGCATGATGGACTAGGGATAACTTATTTTAGCGTTGATATTTTGAAAGACATGGTTGCTTGTTGATATGCTTGAGTGTCTAAATTATTATGTCAAACTAGACTATTGCTTTGAATCACATAAAAGTCCAATTGTCCATGCTATAAAGTAAAGAATATGATATGACATGATAGGCAGCATTCCACATCAAAATTCTGTTTTATCACTTACCTACTCGAGGACGAGTAGGAGTTAAGCTTGGAGATGCTGATATGTCTCCAACGTATCTATAATTTTTGATTGTTCCATGCTGTTATATTATCAATCTTGGATGTTTTATAATCATTTTATAGTCATTTTATATCATTTTTTGGTACTAACCTATTGACATAGTGCCAAGTGCCAGTTGTTGTTTTTTCCATGTTTTTTACATCGCATAAAATCAATATCATACGGAGTCCAAATGCCACGAAACTCCACGATCATTTTTTATGGGCCATAAGGAACACAACGGGCCTTGGTTGCGCCTGGGGGGTGCCCCGAGGGGGGCACAACCCACCAGGGCGCGCCAGGAGGCCCAGGCGCGCCCTGGTGGGTTGTGCCCACCTCGGGTGCCCACGGACCGCCTCTTTGCTCTATAAATACCCCAATATTCCAGAAACCCTAAAGGCATCGACGGAATATTCATCCATTGCCGTGAGTCCGTAACCACCAGATCCAATCTAGTCACCATCTCGGTTGGGGGTGACCTCGTCTATTGGTGCGTCTCAGATGTTGCGTGAGTAGTTCTTTGTAGACATTCGGGTCCGTAGTTATTAGCTAGATGACTTTCTCTCTCTCGCTGAATTCTCAATACAATGGTCTCTTGGAGATCCATATGATGTAACACTTTTGCGGTGTGTTTGTTGGGATTGTTTGTTGGGATCTGATGAACTTCGAGTTTATGATCAGTTATATCTTTTTATATCCATGAAAGTTATTTGAGTTTCTTTGATATCTTATATGCATGATTGCTTATAGTCTCGTATTTGTTCTCTGATATTTGGGTTTTTTTGGCCAACTTTATCTATTAATCTTGCAATGGGAAGAGGTGCTTTGTAGTGGGTTCGATCTTACGGTGCTTGATACCAGTGACAGAAAGGGAAATGACACGTACGTATCGTTGCTACTAAGGATAAAATGATGGGGTCTATCTCTACATAGATAGATCTTGTCTACATCATGTCATCGTTCTTATTGCATTACTCCGTTTTTCCATGAACTTAATACACTAGATGCATCTTTGGATAGCGGTCGATGTGTGGAGTAATAGTAGTAGATGCAGGCAGGAGTCGGTCTACTAATCTTGGACGTGATGCCTATATAATGATCGTTTCCTGGATATCGTCATAATTATTCGAAGTTCTATCAATTTCCCAACAGTAATTTGTTCACCCACCGTTTGTTATTTTTCTCGAGAGAAGCCACTAGTGAAACCTACGCCCCCCGGGTCTTCTTTCTCATATATTTTGCCTTTGCGATCTACTTTTCGCTTGCATTTATTTTCAGATCTATTAGACCAAAAATACAAAAATACCTTGTTGCATTTTATTTCTATTTATTTTATTTGGCGTTCGATCTATCAATTTACTGCAATTTATCTCACGTCCATTTGCCTAGAGGCGTCGTACCCTGGAAGGGATTGATAACCCCTTTAACACGTTGGGTTGCGAGGATTTGTTATCTGTGTGTGTGTGTGGGGGGGGGGGGGGTTGTTTACGTTGTGTTGCTTGGTTCTCCTACTGGTTCGATTACCTTGGTTTCAATCTGAGGGAAATACCTACCGCTGTTGTGCTGCATCATCCCTTCCTCTTTGGGGAAATACCGACATAGCTTCAAACGACATTAGGTTTCAACTCATTTGGAGTTGTGCAGAATAGGTAGCCTGACGTAGCTTTTTCAGGTCCAGATTTCCAGCTGCCGGAATTCTCCCTCTTGGTGTATACCTTGCATATTATGAGAGAAAAGGCATTAGAATTACTCCAAAAAGCTTTATTATGGATAAAAACATCATAAATAGCAAGAAGAAAATATGATGAAAATGGACGATCAACTCCCCAAGCTTACACCTCGCTTGTCCTCAAGCGAAAACCGAAATCGAAAAACATGTCCACATGCTTTGAGAGAGAGGTGTCGATAAAAACAAAATACGGACATAGAAGCATCATGTTGATTATTATAACATCAGCAAAATTAAACATAGGACTTTTATCATAGAACTTTTATCATATACTTCTCATGAATAAGTAATAGTTCATCACACAATCGAAGTATAATGCAAAAACTCTATTAGAAACCAACAAACTATGTTCTTATTCAACTTTGCAACTATAATTCATCATCTTTTCAGGAAGGGTCACGTATCGGAGCCTTTAGGCAAGTCCACATACTCAACCAACATATAGTCTTCTATGATTGCTAACACTCACCGTGTACACATGAGCAAAAGCGTTTCAACCGACACATAGAAAGATAGGGGCTTATAGTTTCGCCTCCCAACGCATTCTCACCTCAAGGGTGATGTCAACAATAATAACTCATGCTATCTATATTCAATCGACATATGTGCCTAGATCTTTCCTCACCACATGATGCTTGCCAAAGGAGAAAAATAAAAAGGAATAGAAGGAAAACTTTGACTCTTTGCATAAAAGTAAATACATGAAAGTAAAAGATAGGCCCTTCGCAGAGGGAAGCAGAGTTTGCCATGCGCTTATTTGTTTGTATGCTCAACCCCTTAGTGCAAAAGAACGTCCCGTTGCATTGCCCCTTGTGATAACGACCTTTATTATGCAGTCCGTCGCTTTTATTCTTCACCATCACAAGTTAGTGCAACGCTCAATTTTCTCTTACACTAAATGATCTCACACATTTAGAAGCAATTTTTATTGCCTTTTTGCACCGATGACAACTTACTTGAGGGATCTTGCTCGATCCCTAGGTAGTTACGGTGGACATTTGAAAATAAGATTTGGGTTTAAGGGTTTTTGGATGCACAAGTAGTATCTCTGCTTAGTGTGGAATTTTTGGCTAGCAAAGATAGGTGGCAAGCACCACATGTTGAAGGATCTATGACAATATGACTTCTACGTGAATATAAACAAACATAAACCATTAATTTGTCTTCCTTGTCCAACGTCAACAATTTTGGCATATAATATTTTGATGAGGGCTCACAATCACAAAAGATTTCTAGGATAGTATATTTATATGTGAATCTTCTCTTCCCTTATTAATTCTTTCATGAGTTGCATCATTGACTAATGCTATGTTTGTCAATCCCTAATAAAATTTTCTACTTATACTTTTCATTATGTGGTGTCATCACCTACCATAGGATTAGTATATGATCTTATTGATTTATTTCCTTTTCTTTATTTATTTATTTCCTTTCTTTTTCCTTTTTTATTTCTTTTCTTTATTTGCAACATGAGAGTAAAGAAAGCAAAAACTCAAAATAAACTTTATTATATAACTTGCACACGATTACAAGGATAGATCACTAAGCAGACTCTCAAAAAAGAAAGGATCGAACTAACTTTATTTCATCTAAAGCAAAGAAATCAAACTAAAATAAGTAAAAGCAAAAAGATAGTGGGATGATACGATACCGGGGCAACTCCCCCAAGCTTGATGGAAGCCAAGGGGAGTGCCCATACCCGATACTCAATTCTCCTTTGGTGGTGAAGAAGATGATGGTGGTGATGAAGCAATCATGTCCTTAAGGATCAAGAGATTCTCCAACCGACGGATGACGCTCCGAAGATGGATGATATGCTCTTGATGCAGAATATTTTCGCGGGTGAGATACTTATTTTGTATGCGAACTATTTAATTTACGCAAAAATCTTCAATCTCAGCAGGAGTAGGGTGAGTAAGGTAGGGCTTAAGGATATCTTCTTCCTCCTCCTCGGCAAGCAGTGCTTATGCTGCCATCGGGGATGGATCTACGGTAGCTTCCTTGCCCTTGTCTCCCTTGACAGTGTCCATAGGCTCCTCCCTCTTCGTCTCGATCTTCATCAACCAAGCATCTTCTTCCATGTTGTTGGAGGAGCAGGAAGACATGACGTCTGGCTTGATGAATCTGACCAGAAACAACAAGAAAAGAGAACAGAGGATTCTTTGCGGTACGGTGGTTAACAGGTGCGGGAAGTATATATAGATTTTTTTATCTTGGAGGACAAGCATATGGAAAAAAACAGATTCCGGAAGGTGCCCCAGGTGGGCACAACCCACCTGGGCGCGCCAGGGCCCACCAGGGTACGCTTCCTGGAAGTTTCTTTATTTCCTAAATTTTTAAATATTCCAAAACTGATAAAAAAATATCTTTGCGGATTTTTTGGAGTCCGTTTACTTACCGTATCACGTACCTCCTTATTTTCACGATTCCGGAGTGTTCCGGAAGGACTCTTTAATGTGTTCCTCCGGTGTCAAAGTTTGGATAATATTACTTTCAATATTAATGGGCGTACTTGAGATATAATGTTTTATTCGTTGCCCATTGACAACCTTCGGTTAGTACCTTCGGCATTATTTATTTTGATGGCTCCAGACCGATAAACCTCCTCGATGACATATGGGCCTTCTGTGACGCCCCCGATTCAATCGTACACTAATCATACATGCAAACGTGTACGATCAAGATCAGGGACTCACGGGAAGATATCACAACACAACTCTAAAAATAAAATAAGTCATACAAGCATCATAATACAAGCCGGGGCCTCGAGGGCTCGAATACAAGTGCTCGATCATAGACAAGTCGGTGAAGCAACAATATCCTGAAATCTGAGACATAAGTTAAAACAAGTTTGCCTTAAGAAGGCTAGCACAAACCGGGATCTGAGATCGAAGAGGTGCAGGCCTCTGCACAGGATCCTCCTAAACTACTCACAGTGGGTCGTCGGCCGCACTGCGTAGTAGTAGGCACCTCCGGTGTAGTAGGAATCGTCAGCCAATCGGTGGCGTCTCCTCTGGCTCCGGCATCTGGTTGCGATAACCGTAGAAAGGAAAGGGGAAAAGAGGAGAAAAGCAACCGTGAGTACTCATCCAAAGTACTCGCAAGCAAGGATCTACACTACATATGCATGGGTATTCGTGTAAAGGGGCAATATCGGTGGTGAATCGCGAGAATGCGAGAATAAGAGGGGATAACTAATCCTGTCGAAGACTACGCTTCCGGCAGCCTCAGTCTTGCAAAGCATGTAGAAGAGAGTAGATCAAGTTCTCCAAGTAGCATCGCATAGCATAATCCTACCCGGCGATCCCTCCTCGTCGCCTGTTAGAGAGCGATCACCGGGTTGTATCCGCACTTGGAAGGGTGTGTTTTATTAAGTATCTGGTTCTAGTTGTCATAAGGCCAAGGTACAACTCCAAGTCGTCCTGTTACCGAAGAACACGGCTATTCGAATAGATTAACTTCCCTGCAGGGGTGCACCACATTATCCGACACGCTCGATCCCTCCGGCCGCACACTTTTCCTGGGTCATGTCCGCCTCGGGAGATCAACACGTCGCAGCCCACCTAAGCTCAACGGAGCGGTCAAGACGCCGGTCTAAATCCTATGCGCAGGGTCCGGGTCCATCGCCCATTGCACACACCAAGACGCTATGCACGCTGGCCGAAGCAGACCTAGCCTAGCAGGCGTTCGGTCCAATCCGGGCGCGCCGCCGCCGGCCGACGTCAAAAAAGAGCTTCTAGATACCACGACGCCGGTTGCCCATATCTTGTCCCACGTGGCGGTTAGTGCGTATAAGGTCAACGACCCAACTCAGATCAAATACCATGATCTCGTTAAGCATGTTAAGTATCCGCGAATGCTGACCAGGGCCAGGCCCACCTCTCTCCTAGGTGGTCTCAACCTGCCCTGTCGCCTCCGCCACAAAGTAACGATGGAGGCCGTCGGGAACCCAGGCCCACCACTCTGGGGATGGAGCCACCTGCCCTTCAAATTTCATCTCCGAACAAGTATCACAAGTAATGTAACAAAGGTAAAGTATAGTATATGCCCGTGATCACCTCCCAAGTGATCACGGCCCGAAGAGTATAGCATGGCATGGCGGACAAGAGTGTAGGGCCACGATGGAACACTAGCATCCTATACTAAGCGGTAGGATAGCAGGTAAGGGTAACAATCAGAGCAACAATGACAACTATGCATCGTAATAGGATTAACCGAAGCAGTAATATGCTATACTACTCTAATGCAAGCGGTATAGAGAAGGAGTAAGCGATATCTGGTGATCAAGGGGGGGCTTGCCTGGTTGCTCGAACAAGGAGGGGTCGTCGGTGGCGTGAATCGACCACGAGGGCATCGGCATCGTCCACGGGTCTACCAGAGAAAAGAGGGGGGAGAAACAGTAAATATAAAGCAAACATAGCATAACAGGACAACAGGCAGAGTTAGACGGGTTCTAACGCGGTGCTACACGATTCCGGCGAGGGGGAAAGTCAACCGAGAATGTTTTCCCGGTTCCTGACCTGTGTCACACAGATGACCGGAGAGGGAAAGTTCCATGTTCATCATGCTAGGGGCATGTGACAGATGAACAGACCGCGTTTTCGGATTAAATCACGCTTTTTGAAAGCAACTTTCATGTAGAAAACATTTTCATCCGAGTTACGGTTTAATTTCTATTAAATTTCTAAGTTTTATTAATATTCTGGAATTAAAACTAATTTGAAAATAAAGATTAAATTGCTACGTGCACACACAAAGTGTACACAGCAAAGATGCATAGAGGCTGACAGGGGGGTCCTGTTGACTGCCCAGGCAATAATCGAGACTGCCGACTAGTCAAAGGGACAAGGGACCCGCATGTCATTAATCGGGATATCCCGATCGGCAGCTTTATTGGTCAATTGGTTGATCGGGGCCACTTGTCGCTGACTAGACTCAGATAGACTTTAGTTAAGTTACATTAATTAGCGATGGGGCCACTAGTCATAGGGCCATCTAACTAATGAAACTGATAATAAAAAGTTAATCCCCAATTTGCATGGTCGCCCCAATCTTACAATGGCCGAGGCCACGGTGAGGCTGCCTGCAAGACGCACTTGTCTTGGGTGGCCGTGCCCAGCACACGGGCGGAAGGGTAGCGAGAACGCTCGCCAGCAATGCGTGGTCGGCCATGGCGATGTGGGCGCTGCCCCAGGGCGGCTGGTCGCGACCAGCAGCGTAGCACGGCGCAGCGTCGGCCATGAAGATGGAAAGCGGAGGCGAGGCTTGGCGTGCTGGCGGCCAAGGCAGACCCGGCTGACGAGGCCCATAAGCGCACTAGAAGCGCGTCAATGGAGCAGCGAATGGGCGTGCGGTGCAAGCCGAGCTCCCTGTCATGGCGGCCAACGCGTGGGGCGGCCAAACGACGACGAATTTGAGGGGAAAGAAAAGGGGAACGGAGAGAGGAGCTCACATCGAGCCTGTAGGTGAGCAAAGCGGGCTCGGGGAGGTTCCGATGAGGCCGAATCGAAGACGGCAAGCAGCGGGGCGGAGGTTGAAGATGACCTCGATCCGGTCGATGTGGGGGCTCCCGGCTTGACCTCGTGGCCGCAGATCGCATAGTGGGCCAGCGGCGGTCCTCCTAGACTACTTTGTGTGGAGAGGGACGTGCAATGGCCGCGGCAACGACGGGGAGGATCTCGGTCACGCGGAGCTTACACGTCTGAGATCGAGCAGAAGGGGATGAGGAAGACAGGGGATCGAGGGTGGACGGATGTGGGCGGTCTAGGGTTTCGCTGCATGGGGCTTGGGATCGGCCTTATCTCCTCCGGAGCTCGGGTGGATGCCCGACGTGTGTGCATCGCCGGCCATGGTGCCGGTGGATGGGCGACACGCCCTCCCTGTGTACAGGAGAAAGGAGATGTGGAGTAGGTGGGCTGGGCCATATGTCAGAGGCCGAGTAGGCCCTTGCTCTTTTCTAGTTTTCTGTTTTTTTAAGACAGAGACAACTAGGGAAAGGTTTGGGCTACCATAATACTTTGACAAATTTTGGGACTAGGCCACTTAAATTCTTTGTAGTGTTTGGCATTGCCTCAAAAAGTTTGAGGGGCAACCGAACCCATTTGGATTTTGCACAAATAAAATAGCATTTTGAAATGCTGAAATGGCACTATTTTAATTGCTACAGTCCATCTTGGCTTGGAGGTGATGTTGCTTTCCTTAACAATCATTTGTTATGGAATTTTTGACGAATGATGAACATTTTAGTTTTCATGTCTGACAAATATGATTTCTTTTACTTTAGATTGGATTTGAATTTCAATTGTGATTTGGATCAAGTGAAGATTAGCAAAAGTAACATGATGACATGGCACCATTAACAGGGGATTACTATAGCATGACACTGGGGGTGTTACAAATCTCCTCCACTACAAGAAATCTCGTCCCGAGATTTAAGGGGTGGAGTAAGGGGGAAAGACTCGGGAAGGGCCAGAGCTCAACACAAGATAGTTACACGGAGACTATCTCACTGAACGTGGCAAGGAGGCATCTCTCGAGTTGAATTTCAAGGAAGTCATCGAGAGCAAGGTAAGAAGGTGAAATAGGAAGCTTCAATCGGGTAGTCAATCGTTCGTTGCCTGAAACAGAGTGTGAAAGGGTTTCAGAGCGACGAGAATAAGTATTTTGTCTGATGCCAGAATAGGTCGCCTCTCGGAAGGCGGCTCAGGATTTTCAAATGAAGCCAAGTGTGAGAAATAATCTTAGAAACAAGGGTGTACAGGAGAGTCAGGTTTCGATCACGTGGAACTGTGGGTTATGAGCCCACCATGTGGGTTAAAAGTAGAAAGGGGGCCGATAGTAAGGCATGTCAGATGATAGACTGTCAGCTATGTTGCCAACCACGTTGGTACCAAGGGCGAGGGACGAAGAGAACTGTTTTCCTGCTCGTTGAAACGAGGCGGACCAGTAGGCATTCTCGTCCATCGGTGGTTATCGGAATGTCACCAACATTAGTAACAGGGTCGTACTGACCGAATTGTACCTTGAGGCGGTTTTATAAGCAGGGAATTATTTTTGCTTAGATCATATAGATCACAAGAAAGGTTAAACAAGACAATGTAAAGGAAATGTGTTTAAACGCATATTTCAAGGGTATATCCTTCCCAAGGACAAGCAGAGTATGATATCCATGATAAGACAGCAAGTCCAAAAGCATTTAGATAAAGGGGGCGAGGGAAGAATCATGATATTACACATACAACGGTGTTTGGATAATAGATCAAGAAACATTCGATAGTGTGCTTCCAATGTTCATGGTTGATATTCGGAATACCTCAGTCATGCTTCGAGGTAGCATTAACTTGGTGTTCCAAGTAGGGGTTGGAGTTGAAGATCACAAGAAATACTCAAAGAATAATTGCAGGAATAACGAGTCCAAGGTATAACCAAGACATGATCAAACATGTGTTGGAAAGAAGACAAGGGGGTTGTCAATGATAACTCAAATCATTGGAGGTTAAGGATGGTATTTCTCACCATGAATTCAATTGTTATTTCAATAGAAGTCAAAATGTTGATGCTGATCACGACGCCTTTGTCGAGAGGCTCTATGAAGATGCCATCGAACAGCAACGACATCAAGCAAAAGGAATGATGAAGCAAGGGCTATTGGAACCACGTATACGACACAAGCTCGGATTCAAGCTTGTTGTTCAAGGAGGAATGATAAGATGAGGAAGATTAACGTAAGCTTCGTTCATCGTCAAAAAGTTGTGCTCCAAGAATAAGGATCAGGTAGCATAGTTAAAATTTAGCACGATAATGATATAGCCGAGCAGGCTAGGAATGACTTGAAGGATTATTAAACTCGTAAGCAACGGAAATTACTTAGAGTCGTTGAATCCGAGTGCGGGATCGATTCTCTTATCGGTGTTCTCGAGTGACTGATAACTCAGAACCCGAGGGAAAATCTGAAATCGGTGAGAAGCAATACTAGATGAATATTCATAGGAAGCAACTCAGTTATTTGATATTCTCGAGATACCAGGGGTAATACTCGAAGGTAGAACATATTAGAGTTTGGGCATGTGTATTGATATGCAGAAGGCAAGCACTTGAACTTGTACGAGAAATGGGATCAAAGAGAAAAAAAACCATCATGGTCGGAACCACGGGTGCAAAGGACCAAACATAGTTACTAGATGAACTTATAACAAGGGGATTATTATTATCACAAGAAGCTTCCATGATAAGTTCCACTTTAGGTCCATGGGCATGAACACAAAGTTCAAGGTCGACTCCCACTTCTCCAATGCATAACCTTTCATTCACTTTTCGCGTTCAATGAAGTTGTAGTGTTGAAAAGTTATCTGGCAAAACACCAGAAGAGTAAGACTCATTAAAAACTCTTGGGTTCAAACGGATTAAGGGAGGCATAGGTTCAACCCATAGGGGCATCTTAGGAACCTATTCCACAAACTTCAAAAGTAAACAACACAAGCTCGAAAGCAGAGCATGGTTGACAAAAGGAGAGGATACAATTTACCAAAGGCTTTATGTATCCAAGGAAAGGCTCACAAGGTTATTGCATATGAAGGATGTTGTCGGATAACAACCCGGCAATGGGCCTGCCGGTCCACAATGGAGCTGATGTGAGTATCGGTACTCAATCAGAGGAAGAAAGAATGCAAAGGCATCGGATTATAGAACATCTGAATAATTCGATGCTTAGATAACAAAGGAATTATGATTTCCTAAACGAAGGATCAGAAGCAGACGCTCTGATCAAGGATGGATAAGTAGAATAGACCTAGGGGCACAATCGATGACAAATAGATTGGTCGAGAACCAGCTCATGTTCAAAATGACGTCTGAGCCGAAAAGATGAATTCTAGGAATCAACGGATGATCAGGATTATTCTTATTTATATTGAATCGATGACTTCGGAAAGACAAGTGACAAGGAATGCAATGAATATTGCGATACATATGGATGTATCCATAAAGCGGTGACAAGACTTTTGGGAGCAATAGGCTACAGAGGATATTCGGGAGATCGAATAGCATTTTGAAGAATTTTTGGAAAGCATATGAACAACTGGGGATGAACGTACAAACGGCATGGATGTTATTCACGGGGATTATCGATGGTCAGGATCTGGAAAGGAGTGGGCACAGGGTCTCGGAAAACATCGAGGACTATCTGCAGAATCTTGTGGCGAAGCAAGCGACCATTTGTAGTGAAGGGGCTCTCCGGGATGAAGTGGTTACGAGAACCTAATGCCAGAGTTAGTAAAATCTTTAACCCGAATAGAAGAGAGATCAGAATCCCAGAGTATAAATGTCTGAGATCGAGCAGAAGGGGATGAGGAAGACAGGGGATCGAGGGGGGACGGATGTGGGCGGTCTAGGGTTTCGCTGCAGGGGGCTTGGGATCGGCCTTATCTCCTCCGGAGCTCGGGTGGATGCCCGACGTGTGTGCATCGCCGGCCATGGTGCCGGTGGATGGGCGACACGCCCTCCCTGTGTACAGGAGAAAGGAGATGTGGAGTAGGTGGGCTGGGCCATATGTCAGAGGCCGAGTAGGCCCTTACTCTTTTCTGGTTTTTGTTTTTTTTAGACAGAGACAACTAGGGAAAGGTTTGGGCTACCATAATACTTTGACAAATTTTTGGGACTAGGCCACTTAAATTCTTTTGTAGTGTTTGGCATTGCCTCAAAAAGTTTGAGGGCAACCGAACCCATTTGGATTTTGCACAAATGAAATAGCATTTTGAAATGCCGAAATGGCACTATTTTAATTGCTACAGTCCATCTTGGCTCGGAGGTGATGTTGCTTTCCTTAACAATCATTTGTTATGGAATTTTTTACGAAAGATGAACATTTTAGTTTTCATGTCTGACAAATATGATTTCTTTTACTTTAGATTGGATTTGAATTTGAATTGTGATTTGGATCAAGTGAAGATTAGCAAAAGTAACATGATGACATGGCACCATTAACAGGGGATTACTGTAGCATGACACTGGGGGTGTTACACCTTCCCATTTCGAGACGAGTTTTCCTGCAAAGAATCAGAAACGAGGGTTGTACAAAAGAACATATTCTCCGACTTTAAACTCGCGCTTTTGGATTCTTTTGTCGTGCCATCTTTTAATTTTTTCTTTGAATAATTTTGCATTTTATAAGCTTGGGTTCTCCATTCATCTAATGAGCTAATATCAAATAACCTCTTTTCACCAGCAAGTTTGAAATCATAGTTGAGCTCTTTGGTGGCCCAATATGCTTTATGTTCTAACTCAAGAGGCAAATGACAAGCCTTTCCATAAACCATTTTATAAGGAGACATACCCATAGGATTTATGCTGTTCTATAAGCCCAAAGTGCACCATCTAATTTCATAGACCAATTCTTCCTGGACCTATTGACAGTCTTTTGCAAAATTAATTGTATTTCTCTATTGCTAAATTCAACTTGACCACTAGACTGAGGATGATAAGGTGGTGCAATTCTATGGTTAACATCATACTTGGCAAGCATTCTACGGAAAGCGCCATGAATAAAGTGTGAACCACCATCAGTCATTAAATATCTAAGGACTCCAAACCTTGGGAAAATGACTTCCTTAAGCATTTTAATAGAGGTATTGTGATCAGCACTACTGGTTGGAATAGCTTTTACCCATTTAGTAACATAATCAACAGCAACCAAAATATGTGTATACCCATTAGAGGAAGGAAAAGGTCCCATGTAATCAAATCCCCAAACATCAAATGGTTCAACAACAAGTGAATAATTCATAGGCATTTCTTGGCGCTTCTTGATATTACCTATCCTTTGACATTCATCACAAGATAATATGAACTTGCGGGCATCCTTGAAGAGAGTAGGCCAATAAAATCCAGACTGCAATACCTTGTGAGCAGTTCTATCTCCAGCTTGATGCCCTTCATAAGCTTCGGAGTGACATTTCCGTAGGATTTGTGCTACCTCTTGAGCATTGCGTTGGTTTTCCCTTGAAGAGGAAAGGGTGATGCAGCAAAGTAGCGTAAGTATTTCCCTCAGTTTTTGAGAACCAAGGTATCAATCTAGTAGGAGGCTACGCGCGAGTCCCTCACACCTACACAAAACAAATAAATCCTCGCAACCAACGCGATAAGGGGTTGTCAATCCCTACACGGCCACTTACGAGAGTGAGATCTGATAGATATGATAGGATAGGATAATATTTTTGGTATTTTTACGATAAAGATGCAAAGTAAAATAAAAGCAAAGTAAAAAGCAACGGAAATAACTAAGTGTTGGAAGATTAATATGATGAAGATAGACCCGGGGGCCATAGGGTTCACTAGTGGCTTCTCTCGAGAGCATAAGTATTCTACTTGGGTGAACAAATTCTTGTTGAGCAATTGATGTAATTGAGCATAGTTATGAGAATATCTAGGTATGATCATGTATATAGGCATCACGTCCGAGACAAGTAGACCGACTCGATTGCATCTACTAGTATTACTCCACACATCGGTCGCTATCCAAAGATGCATCTAGAGTATTAAGTTCATAAGAACAGAGTAATGCCTTAAGCACGATGACATGATGTAGAGGGATAAATTCATGGAATATGATAAAAAAAACCATCTTGTAATCCTCGATGGCAACAATACAATACGTGCCTTGCTGCCCCTCATCACTTTGGGAAAGGACACCGCAATATTGAACCCAAAGCTAAGCACTTCTCCCATTGCAAGAAAGATCAATCTAGTAGGCCAAACCATACTGATAATTCGAAGAGACTTGCAAAGATAACCAATCATACATAAAAGAATTCAGAGAAGATTCAAATATTGTTCATAGATAAACTTGATCATAAACCCACAATTCACCAGTCTCAACAAACACACCACAAAAGAAGATTACATCGAATAGATCTCCACGAGAGAGGGGGAGAACATTCTATTGAGATCCAAAAAGAGAGAGAAAGCCATCTAGCTACTAACTATGGACCCGAAGGTCTGAGGTAAACTACTCACACTTCATCGGAGAGGCTATGGTGTTGATGTAGAAGCCCTCCGTGATGGATGCCCCTCCAGCCGTGCTCCGAAACAGGCCCCAAGATGGGATCTCGTGGGTACAGAAGGTTGCGGCGGTGGAATTAGGTTTTGGCTCCGTGATCTCGATCGTTTGGGGTGCGTGAGGTATATATAGGAGAAAGAAATGCGTCGATTGGAGCAATCAGCTGGGGGCCCACGAGGGTGGAGGGCGCGCCCTGGGGGGTAGGCGCGCCCCCTACCTCGTGGCTTCCCTGTTGGTTGCTTGACGTAGGGTCCAAGTCTCCTGGATCATGTTCGTTCCGAAAATCACGTTCCCGAAGGTTTCATTCCGTTTGGACTCCGTTTGATATTCTTTTTCCGCAAAACTCTCAAATAGGCAAAAAACGACAGTGCAGGTTGGGCCTCCGGTTAATAGGTTAGTCCCAAAAATAATATGAAAGTGAATAATAAAGCCCAATAATGTCCAAAACAGAAGGTAATATAGCATGGAGCAATCAAAATTATAGATACGTTGGAGACGTATCAAGCATCCCCTAGCTTAATTCTGCTCGTCTTCGAGTAGGTAAATGATAAAACAGAATTTTGATGCGGTGCTACTTGGCATAATTTCAATGTAATTCTTCTGAATTGTGGTATGAATATTCAGATCCGAAAGATTCAAGATAAAAGTTCATATTGACATAAAATAATAATACTTCAAGCATACTAACTAAGCAATTATGTCCTCTCAAAATAACATGGCCAAAGAAAGTTCATCCCTACAAAATATATAGTTTAGTCATGCTCCATCTTCGTCACACAAGAATGCTCTCATCATGCACAACCCGATGACAAGCCAAGCAATTGTTTCATACTTTAGTAATCTCAAACTTATAAACCTTCACGCAATACATGAGCGTGAGCCATGGACATAGCACTATGGGTGGAATAGAATATAATGATGGGGGTTATGTGGAGAAGACAAAAAAGGAGAAAGTCTCACATCAACGAGGCTAATCAATGAGCTATGGAGATGCCCATCGATTGATGTTAATGCAAGGAGTAGGGATTGCCATGCAACGGATGCACTAGAGTTATAAATATATGAATGCTCAACAAAAGAAACTAAGTGGGTGTGCATCCAACTTGCTTGCTCACGAAGACCTAGGGCACTTGAGGAGGCCCATTGTTGGAATATACAAGCCAAGTTCTCTAATGAAAAATGCCCACTAGTATATGAAAGTGATAAAACAAAAGACTCTCTATCATGAAGATTATAGTGCTACTTTGAAGCACAAGTGTGGAAAAGGATAGTAACATTGTCCCTTCTCTATTTTTCTCTCATTTTTTTGGGCCTTCTCTTTTTTATGGCCTTTCTCTTTTTTATATATATTCCTCACTTGGGACAATGCTCTAGAAAATGATGATCATCACACTTCTATTTATTTACAACTCAATGATTACAACTCGATACTAGAACAAAGTATGACTATATATGAATGCCTCGTGATGTACCGGGATATACAATGAACCAAGAGTGACATGTATGAAAGAATTGTGAACGGTGGCTTTACCACAAATACTATGTCAACTACATGATCATGCGAAGCAATATGACAATGATGAACGTGTCATAATAAACTGGATGGTGGAAAGTTGCATGGCAATATATCTCGGAATGGCTATGGAAATGCCATAATAGGTAGGTATGGTGGCTGTTTTGAGGAAGATATAAGGAGGTTTATGTGTGAAAGAGCGTATCATATCACGGGGTTTGGATGCACCGTGAAGTTTGCACCAACTCTCAATGTGAGAAAGGGCAATGCAGTGCATCAAGAGGCTAGCAATGGTGGAAAGGTGAGAGTGCGTATAATCCATGGACTCAACATTAGTCATAAAGAACTCACATACTTATTGCAAAAATCTACAAGTCATCAAAAACCAAGCACTATGCGCATGCTCCTAGGGGATAGATTGGTAGGAAAAGACCATCGCTCGTCCCCGACCGCCACTCATAAGGAAGACAATCAAAGAACACCTCATGTTTCAAATTTGTTACATAACGTTTACCATACGTGCATGATACGGGACTTGCAAACTTCAACACAAGTATCTCTCAAATTCACAACTACTCAACTAGCACGACTTTAATATCCTCCATGTCTCAAAACAATCATCAAGCATCAAACTTCTCATAGTATTCAAAACACTCATAAGAAAGTTTTTTACTAATCTTGAATACCTAGCATATTAGGATTTAAGTAAATTACCATGCTATTTAAGACTCTCAAAATAATCTAAGTGAAGCATGAGATATCAATAGTTTCTATAAAACAAATCCACCACCGTGCTCTAAAAGATATAAGTGAAGCACTAGAGCAAAAACTATATAACTCAAAAGATATAAGTGAAGCACATAGAGTATTCTAATAATTTCCGAATCATGTGTGTCTCTCTCAAAAGGTGTGTACAGCAAGGATGATTGTGGTAAACTAAAAAGCAAAGACTCAAATCATACAAGACGCTCCAAGCAGAACACATATCATGTGGTGAATAAAATATAGCTCCAAGTAAAGTTACCGATGGAAGTAGGCGAAAGAGGGATGCCTTAGGGCATCCCCAAGCTTTGGCTTTTGGTGTCCTTAGATTATCTTGGGGGTGCCATGGGCATCCCCAAGCTTAGGCTCTTGCCACTCCTTGTTCCATAATCCATCAAATCTTTCACCCAAAACTTGAAAACTTCACAACACAAAACTTAGCGAGAAAATCTCGTGAGCTCCGTTAGCGAAAGAAAACAAAAGACCACTTCAAGGTACTGTAATGAACTCATTCTTTATTTATATTGGTGTTAAACCTACTGTATTCCAACTTCTCTATAGTTTATAAACTATTTTACTAGCCATAGATTCATCAAAATAAGCAAACAACACACGAAAAACAGAATCTGTCAAAAAGCAGCGATCTGTAGTAATCTGTAACTAACGAAAACTTATGGGACTCCAAAAAATCAGCCAAAATAGGACGACCTAGGCACTTTGTTTATTGATCAGCAGCAATTGGAATCAATATTTTATCACGTTTGGTGATTTTTAACAATTGTTTTTGTGAACAGAAATTTTCTGGAAATTACAGCAAGATCAAATAACTATCATCCAAGAAGATCCTATAGGTTTAACTTGGCACAAACACTAATTAAAACATAAAAACACATATAACCAGAGGCTAGATCAAACATTTATTCCTAAACAGAAGCAAAAAGCAAAAAACTAAAAATAAAATTGGGTTGTCTCCCAACAAGCGCTATCGTTTAACGCCCCTAGCTAGGCATAATAGCAAGGATAGATCTAGGTATTGCCATAATAATGGTACGACAAGTCATGAAAACTTTTCTCATATTCTCTATGTTCAGCAGCAAGTTTTCTTTGGGGTAAGCAAAAATAATCAAAAGGGCTAAATTTAATGGGACAAAAGTCCCCAAGTCAATCTCGGGAGGTATGGGTTCCTCCCTTGGCCCTTTGTATTGCACAACCAATTCATCATTACAAGCATTCTTTTGGCAAAAAGTCACAAGCCTTCGTTCAAGAGAAAAACCTAATCCATTATCCTGGATAGCAAAATCATCATTAAGCTCGGAAATTTTATCAACTAGAACATCGGATGGAACCTTTTTTCTAAGATTTTCATTATAAGCAACGTGATCCAAAGATTGTAAACGCATCATGTCTTCTTGATTAAAAAGGATAGCTTCTATGGGAGGATGACTAGCATCTACCCTATAATGCGCAAAGATTTCTCTAGCCTCTTTCATTATAAATCTAAACTCATGAGCCAAAAATATAGTGGCGGCACGCTTAAACGAATAATGCTCAGTATTAGAAAATTCTAGGAAAATTCTTTGTATGCAAGGATGCATATGAAGGAATTGCCTTTCAAGTTCATATACAAGCAAAGATATTGCATCCGCATAAGGCTACTAGTTTTATGAAGAATAGAGACACCCATAATGGGCAAAGCGGCGCATGAAGTAAAGAAATCTTGAATAACTCCTTTCCCAATAATATTGCCACTACCAACTCGAAACTTTTTGGTATGCAAGATAGTAGGTTCCTCAAGAGGATCATTGAAAGCATCAAAATTTCCCAAGTTGTTATTATTGCCTTCATTAGCGATAACCTCCCCAGATTCAGACATGGCGAAAAAAAGACGAGCGAAAAGAGGCAAACGGAAAAGAGAGGGCGAATAAAGCGGCAAGGGTGAAGTGGGGGAGAGGAAAAGCGAGAGGCAAATGGCAAATAATGTAATGCGGAGATAAGGGTTTGTGATGGGTACTTGGTATGTTGACCTTTGCGTGAACCTCCCGGCAAGAACGGCGCCGTAAATCCTTCTTGCTACCTCTTGAGCATCGCGTTGGTTTTCCCTTGAAGAGGAAAGGGTGATGCAGCAAAGTAGCGTAAGTATTTCCCTCGCTTTTGAGAACCAAGGTATCAATCCGGTAGGAGGCTACGCACGAGTCCCTCGCACCTACACAAAACAAATAAATCCTCGCAACCAACGCGATAAGGGGTTGTCAATCCCACACGGTCACTTTACTTAGAGTGAGATCGATAGATATGATAGGATAATATTTTTGGTATTTTTATGATAAAGATGCAAAAGTAAAATAAAAGCAAAGTAAAAAGCAACGGAAATAACTAAGTGTTGGAAGATTAATATGATGAAGATAGACCCGGGGGCCATAGGTTTCACTAGTGGCTTCTCTCGAGAGCATAAGTATTCTACGGTGCACTATACTCGGGGTCATCCCCAGTGATGATCATGTCATCAACATAGAGAAGAAGAAGAGTCGGACCACGAGGAGAAAGGTGAATAAACAATGCTGGATCATGAGCACTTGCTGAAAAACCGGTAGCGGTGACCTGAGAGGCAAAACGCTCAAACCGAGCACGGGGGCTTGCTTAAGGCCATAGAGAGAGCGGCGAAGATGACATACCATGCCATCAGGAACAGAATACCCAGGTGGTGGCTGCATGTACACCTCCTCACGTAGCTCACCATTAAGAAAGGCATTCTTAACATCAAGCTGAGAGGTAGACCAGTGACGTGCAGAGGCAACGACAAGAAGTGTACGAGCAATGGTCATATGGGCCACAGGAGGAAAAGTCTCGTCATAATCACGACCATGCTCCTGCTGAAAACCACGAGCCACAAGACGAGCTTTGTGACGCTCAAGAGAACCATCGGAGCGAGTCTTAACCTTGTAGACCCACTTACAAGTGATGGGACGGACTCAGGAGGAAGAGAAACAAGATCCCAGTGTACCAGTCGTTCAAGAGCAGCAATCTCCTCCGCCATCGCAAAGCGCCATTCAGATGAACAACGACTGACGATAAGAAGTCGGCTCAAGAACAGCTGACACCGGTGGGAAATCCAAAGCGATCAATAGGCGGACGAGGACGAGAACGCATAAGCCATAAGTAGGCTGAGAGGAAGATGACGACTCATCCACGGAGGCATCCACAGTCGTGAGCGATGAGTGTAATCTTTGAGGAAAAGATGGAACAATAGAAGGAGGAATCGCCAAGGTAGAATCGGGGGGTGGCAACGAAGAAGTCACCGGATATGAAGGTGTAGAATCCGGTGACATGCTAGGCGAGGAGACCAAGGAAGATGGTGGCTGCAAATCGACTGGAGATGGAGAAGCAGAGGGAGTGGAACGAAGAGGCACAGGCTCGACGGGGGTGATAGGTGAGTCAGGAAAAGTGAGGAAAGAGATATCCTCCACCGAAAAAGTCGAGGAAGATGGGCGTGCGTAGAAGGGACGAGACTCATCAAAAGTCATGTCTCGAGAGATACGCACCCGACGACCGATAGGATCCCAACAACGATAGCCCTTATGCTCATCATCAGTAGCCTAAGAAGACACACTCAACGAGGCTAGCGGTCGGTTTGGTGCGTTCGTGAGGGGCAAGAAGAACATAGCAAACACAAGCAAACAAGCGAAGCATCGAATAATCGAGAGAACGATCAAAAAGACACTCGAAAGGAACACCACCCTGTAGAGCAGCGGAAGGCTGTATATTGATAAGATAGGTGGAGGTGGAGACTGCCTCAGCCCAAAAATGAGGCGGGAGAGAGGCAGCAATCATCAATGCACGAGCTGTTCAAGAAGATGTCGATGCTTTCGCTCAGCCACACCATTCTGAGCATGAGCACCAGGACAAGAGAATTGAGAGAGAGTTCCTTGCTCAGCAAGAACACCACGCAACATCTTAGAGATATACTCGCCAGTGGAGTCAACACGAAAAACACGAATGGGTGAAGAGAACTAAGTATGAACCATAGCAGCAAAACACTTATAAATAGACAACACCTCACTACGAGAAGTCATGAAATAAAGCCATGTGTAACGAGAGAAATCATCTATGAAAATAATATAGTATTTATGACCACCTTTCGAAGCAAAAGGAGCCAGATCCCATACATCAGAATGGACTAAATCGAAAGCACGCTTAGACACTGACTCACTATGTGAATATGGTAACTGAATCTGCTTGCCAAGACGACAACCCTGACACTCTAAAGAGACATCTCCGAGATGCACCCAGAAGACCTCGGCGAACTAAAGACGACAACCGAGAACCACATAGATGACCAAGTAGATGATGCCACTTCTGGAAGGAACCAGAACGGAGGCAATCAAGCGGAGGAAGCTGGCGATGGTGGTGGCGTGGAAGGAACATGAAGCCGGTCCAACTCCCAAAGACCACGAGAATCACTACGGGCGAGGGCCAGCCCCAACCAGAGTGTGCATGCGACGGTCCTAGACAGAACAAGAGTCAACGTCAAGGATGACGCGCGACAACCGTAATCGATAAGTTGACCACGGTGAAAACAGATTCATGGTAAGTCGAGGAACATGAGCAACATCGAGAACGTAACAAGGAGTGGTAAGATTGCCTCTACTAGCAATGTAAAGTGGAGTACCATCAGCGGTGAAGACATGAATAGGAGAATCCAAAGTGATCGAAGAGAGGACAAAGTGGAAGAATGAGAAGACATATGAAAAGAAGCTCCAGAGTCCGTAACCCATGGGGATGTACTGGCGTGTAGAGGGCGGTTGCTCGGTCTGGGAAGCATCGAGTCCGTAACCAGCATTCACGAGGAAGAACACGAAGCCATGAAAGCGCGCTTAAGTCTCGTAATATCCTGCTCGACCAAAGCAATGGTCAAGTCGAGGTAGATGACGAAGTCCCTCGAAGATGATGATCGCGCCTTGCGCAGTGTTTCCTCTTCGTAGCACTGGACTCAATATGACCGTCATTGTTGCGATAATCGCAATGTGGACGGGCGGCTGAGCCTCCGGAAGGAGTGGGCAAGAGCGGCGGAGCACTCGGCGAGAAGAATTGGTGCAGCAGGTGGCGTGGAAGAAGACCGAGTAGCGAGCACAGAGGGAACCTCCAGCAAACCAGCACCACGTAAGCGAGTCTCCTCCGCACGAACCTTAGAAAGCACCTCCATGAGAGAAATACGGCCACGAGCAAACAACTGAGCACGCCGGGGCTCAAACTCCTTACGGAGCCGAGACAGGAATTCGTAGACGCGATGAAACTCCAAATTGGCCTGGACAGCCTGGCAACAGGGGAAAGTACGACAACCAGCACTTCAGAGAGAATAAACCTGGCGCCAGATAGGAGAACTCTGTGCATAGAAGTCATCAACAGATAGAGTCACCCTGCTGAAGAGCATGCTCTGACGGACCACGAAAGGTATAAGGCATCACCAGAGGGCTCATAAGCTGATGAAGACGGGTCCACATCTCAAAGACAGTGGGAAGACCCGAAACTCGAAGCAAACTAAGGAAGAACACTAGCGGTGAGAACAATTGCAAAGACGAGCATCATCATCAAGCCACTGGGTGTAAGCAGACATAGCACCATGATACGTCTCAAGAGCCTCCTCATAAGCCAAAAACCCTCTCATCATAAGCACGATCGGCAGCCTCATCGGCAAGCTTAGCCGCATCCTTGACTACCGATTAGCATCCGTAGGAAGAACCAAAGGTCGTCGGCGGAGTAGGGGCAACCGGAGGAACCGGATGTGGCACAGAGACCTTGCCGTAAAGAACACCCCAGAGACGGATGCCACGCATGTGAATGCGCATGAAGCCAGTAAACTCGGTGTAGTTAGTACCATCAAAGATCACCGGACAGCGAGGGACAACAACATAGCCCGATGCAGCAGACATTTTTTTTTTGATCAAGGGGTAGCTGGCAGTCGGCGGAAGAAACGCAGGGACCAGGGCCGGCGGGAGCAGGAGATCAGACCGGCTGGGATCTGCGTTGATTGGGGCTGGGAGCAGGAGATCAGGCCGGCTAGCTGGGAGCTGCAAGCGGGACGAGCAGGCAGGCCGGCTGGGAGCTGCAACCGGGACGAGCGGGCCGGCTACCAAGTGGGGCGAGTGGGCCAGCTGGGGAGCAAGGCCGGCTAGGGATCGATCCGATCGAAGACTCCAGGAGATCGAGGGGGGCTTCGATCGGGAGCGAGACGAGCCGGACTAGATCGATCCGATACGGGAGACTCCGGGAGATCGAGGAGAGCTTGACCAGAGCCAGACGAGCGGGAACAGGAGATCGAGGCCGGCGGCTTCGATCGACGGATCAATAGCACGAGTTGCAGCGTGCAAAAAATGACCTAGCTCTAATACCATGTTAGGAATATGCAACTTGTATTCCCATGAGGCCATAGGCCGATATATATACATGTACAGGTGTGAACATATGCAGGAAACCCTTTATACAACGGGATAAATACAAAGGGGTGCATGACTTATATTATAACTCTAACAGAGCAATTGACAGAATTGAGCATAGTTATGAGAATATCTAGGTATGATCATGTATATAGGCATCACGTCCAAGACAAGTAGACCGACTCACACTGCATCTACTACTATTACTCCATACATCGACCGCTATCCAACATGCATCTAGAGTATTAAGTTCATAAGAACAGAGTAACGCCTTAAGCAAGATGACATGATGTAGAGGGATAAATTCATGCAATATGATAAAAACCCCATCTTGTAATCCTTGATGGCAACAATACTATACGTGCCTTGTCGCCTCATCATCGAAAGGACACCGCAAGATTGAACCCAAAGCTAAGCACTTCTCCCATTGCAAGAAAGATCAATCTAGTAGGCCAAACCAAACTAATAATTGAAGAGACTTGCATAGATAACCAATCATACATAAAAAGAATTCAGAGAAGATTCAAATATTGTTCATAGATAAACTTGATCATAAACCCACAATTCATCTGGTCTCAACAAACACACCGCAAAAAGAAGATTACATCGAATAGATATCCACGAGAGAGGGGAGAACATTGTATTGAGATCCAAAAGAGAGAGAAAGCCATCTAGCTACTAACTATGGACCCGAAGGTCCGAGGTAAACTACTCACACTTCACCTGGAGAGGCTATGGTGTTGATGTAGAAGCCCTCCGTGATGGATGCCCCCTCGTGAACTCCTAACATGCCCCAAGATGGGATCTCGTGGGTACAGAAGGTTGCGGCGGTGGAATTAGGTTTCTGGCTCCGTATCTGATCGTTTGGGGGTACGTAGGTATATATAGTTGGAAGAAGTACATCGATGGAGCAACAAGGGCCCCACGAGGGTGGAGGGCGCGCCCTAGGGGGGTAGGCGTGCCCCCTACCTCATGGCTTCCCTGTTGGTTGCTTGACGTAGGGTCCAAATCTCCTGGATCATGTTCGTTCCGAAAATCACGTTCCCGAAGGTTTCATTCCGTTTGGACTCTGTTTGATATTCTTTTTCTGCGAAACTCTGAAATAGGCAAAAAAAAACAGCAATTCTGGGCCTCCGGTTAATAGGTTAGTCCTAAAAATAATATAAAAGTGAATAATAAAGCCCAATAATGTCCAAAACAGAAGATAATATAGCATGGAGCAATCAAAAACTATAGATACGTTGGAGACGTATCAATTTGTCCCTGTTCATGCTCAGGTACACAACATCTAATAATACCATCTACTCCTTCTTTATAAAGATGTGGGTCATCCCAAAAGTAATGTCTTAAATTATAGAAGAATTTTTTCTTTTGTTGGTATGTAAATCTAGGTGGTAAATATTTAGCAACAATGTAATTAACATAATCAGCATACCAAGGAGTATTGTGAGCAACATTTATTGCAGCTAACTGCTCATCAGGAAAACTACCATCAATAGGTAGTGGGTCATCAAGTACATTTTCAAGCCTAGATAAATTATCAGCTACTAGGTTCTCAGCTCCTTTTCTATCAATGATATGTAAATCAAATTCTTGTAACAAGAGAACCCATCGAATATGTCTAGGTTTAGCATCTTTCTTTTCCATAAGATATTTAATAGCGACATGGTGCATGTGAACAGTTACTTTGGAATCAATAATATAAGGTCTAAATTTATCACAAGCAAACACCACTCTAAGAATTCTTTTTCAGTAGTAGCATAATTTCTTTGAGCACTGTCTAGATTTTTACTAGCATAATGAATAACATTCAATTTCTTATCAATTCTTTGTCCTAGAACAGCACCAACAAAGATAATCACTAGCATCACACATAATTTCAAAAGGCAAGTTCCAATCAGGTGGTTGAACAATAGGTGCAGAAATTAAGGCTTTCTTGAGTGTTTCAAAGGCTTCTAAACAATCATCGTCAAAAACAAAAGGAATATCCTTTTGCAAGAGACTAGTAAGAGGCCTAGAAATTTTAGAAAAGTCTTTGATAAATCTCCTATAGAAACCAGCATGACCAAGGAAACTACGAATACCTTTTATATCTTTAGGACATGTAATTTTCTCAATTGCATCAACCTTAGCTTTGTCCACTTCAATACCTCTTTCAGAAACTTTATGACCCAAGACAATGCCTTTATTAACCATAAAGTGGCAGTTCTCCCAATTCAAGACAAGATTTGTTTGTTCACATCTCTGCGAAACTCGATCAAGATTGCTTGAACAATCATCAAAAGACATCCCATAAACAGAGAAGTCATCCATGAAAACCTCAACAATCTTTTCACAAAAGTCAGAGAATATAACAGTCATGCATCTTTGAAAGGTAGCAGGTGCATTACATAAACCAAAAGGCATACGTCTATAAGCATAGGTTCCAAAAGGACAAGTAAAAGTGGTATTGTCTTGATCAGGTTGAGAAACAGGTATTTGTGAAAAGCCAGAATATCCATCAAGGAAGCAAAAGTGTGTGTGCTTAGATAATCTTTCAAGCATCTGATCAATAAAAGGCAAAGGGTAAGATCTTTTCTAGTTGCTTTGTTTAATTTTCTAAAATCAATTACCATTCTATAGCCTGTAACAATCCTTTGTGGAATAAGTTCATTCTTATCATTAGGAACAACAGTTATACCTCCTTTCTTAGGAACACAATGAACAGGACTTACCCATCTACTATCAGCTATAGAATAGATTAGACACCTTAGGAATTTTTAATATTTCCGTTCTTAGCACTTCTTTCATCTTGGATTTAACCGACGTTGGTGATCAACAACGGGTTTAGCATCGTGTTCCATATTAATTTTGTCTTTGACATAGAGTGGGACTAATGCCCTTTAAATCATCAAGAGTATATCCAATAGCAGCTCGGTGCATCCTTAGAACTTTCAATAATCTTTCTTCTTCATGTTCTGAAAGGTTAGCAATAATAATAACAGGATATATCTTCTTTTCATCAAGATAAGCATATTTCAAAGTGTCTGGCAATTGTTTTAATTTCAAACACAAGATCACCTTTAGGTGGAGGAGGACCTCCTAGAGTTTCAATAGGCAAATTGTGTTTAAGTAAAGGACGTTGTTCAAAGAAATTTTTATCTATTTCATTTCTTTCATGCATATGTAAATCATTTTCAAGGTCTAGCAAATATTGTTCTAAAGGATCAGTAGATGGAACAGCAATAGAAGCAAGACCAATGAATTCATCCTCACTAGGCAATTCTTTTTCATGAAGCTTTCTACTAAACTTGGAAAAATTAAACTCATGAGACTCATCACTAAAACTAACACCGACAGTTTGTTTCTCACAATCTATCTTAGCATTAACGATGTTCAAGAAAGGTCTACCAAAGATAATGGGACAAAAGTCATCTTGTGGGGAACCAAGAACAAGAAAATCTGTAGGGTATTTTATTTTCCCACACAAGACTTCAACATCTCTAACAATCCCAATTGGTGATATAGTGTCTCTATTAGCAAGTTTAATAGTAACATATATGTCTTCTATTTACTGGGTGCTATGCCGTTCATAATTTCTTGATATAAGGTGTAAGGAATAGCACTCACACTAGCACCTATGTCACATAAACCATGATAACAGTGATCTCCTATTTTAACTGAGATGACAGGCATGCCAACAACAGGTCTATGTTTGTCCTTTTTATCTGGTTTGGCAATTCTAGCAGCTTCTTCACAGAAATAAATAACATGCCCATCTATATCTTCTTCTAAGAGATCTTTAACCATAGCAATGCTTGGTTCTACTTTGATTTGTTCATCGAGGTTTAGGTGTTCTAATATAGCTTTTATTAACCACAGTTGAAACTTTAGCATGTTCCTTTATCCCTAACGAGGAAAGGTGGTTTCTCAATATAAGCGAAGGAACAACTGGATCAACATTATAAAGTATAGTTTCTTCTTTAACCGGGTACTGGGTTCTTTAATTTCTTCTTTAATAGGTGGGTGATATTTAAACCATTTCTCTTTAGGGAGTTCAACATGAGTAGCAAATGATTCACAAAAGGAGGCTACTATCTCGTAGTCAAGTCAATATTTAGTGCTAAACTTTTGAAAAGCATCGGTATCCATAAAAGATTTAACACAATCATACTTAAGTTTAATACCTCACTCTTGACCTTCGTCGAGTTCTCAATCTTCAGAGTTGCGTTTAATTCTTTCGAAAAGATCCCATCGGAATTCAATAGTCTTTTTCATAAAAGAACCAACACAGGAAGTATCAAGCATGGTTTGATCATTACGAGAAAGCCGAGCATAAAAATTCTGGATAATAATTTCTCTTGAGAGCTCATGATTAGGGCATGAATATAACATTGACTTAAGCCTCCCCCAAGCTAAAGCGATACTTTCTCCTTCACGAGGCCAAAAATTATATATATAATTCCGATCACGATGAACTAGATGCATAGGATAATTTTTTTGGTGGAACTCCAATTTCAATTGATTCCAATTCCAAGATCCAATATCATCGCATAGCCTATACCATGCCAATGCTTTTCCCTTCAAATATAAAAGGAAAACCTTTTTCATAACTTCATCCCTGGGTAAACCTGCAAGCTTAAACAATCCACAAATTTGTTCTACATATATCAAGTGCATATCAGGATGTTCGGTTCCATCTCCTGCGTAAGGATTAGCTAGCAGTTGTTCTATCATACACGAAGGAATTTCATATTCAATATTTTCAGTAGGTGCAGTAGGTTGAGGGGTAGCTAATTGTGGCTCCGGACGAGGTGAAGATACCCCGAACAAACCCCTCAAAGGGTTATTTTCCATAGTACCAAGTGACAATAAATTTCAGCACACTATATAAATGTTTCCTTACCAAATTCCACTTACCAAAGGCGCTTCACTCCCTGGCAACAGCGCCAGAAAATATCATTGATGACCCACAAGTATAGGGGATTAATTGTAGCTCTTTTCTATAAGTAAGAGTGTCGAACCCAACGAGAAGCAGAAGGAAATGACAAGTAGTTTTCAATAAGGTAATGTCTGCAAGTGCTGAAATTCTAAGTAGTAGAGTAATTTGATAGCAAGATAATTTGTAACGAGCAATTAACTATAGTATTAATAAAAGTGCAGCAACGTAGCCCAATCCTTTTGAGGCAAAGGACAGGCCAAAACGGTCTCTTATGAGAAGCAAAACGTTCTTGAGGGTACACGAGAATTTCATCTAGTCACTTCCATCATGTTGGTTCGATTCGTGTTCGCTACTTTGATAATTTGATATGTGGGTGGACCGGTGCTTAGGTGCTATTATTACTTGAACAAACCTCCTACTTATGATTAACCCTCCCGCAAGCATCCGCAACTACGAGAAAAGTATTAAGAATAAATTCCAACCATAGCATTAAACTTTTGGATCCAATCGGTCCCTTACGGAATAGCGCATAAACTGGGGTTTAAGCTTACATCACTCTCGCAACCCATCATCTAATTGCTACTCCACAATGCATTCCCTTAGGCCCAAATATGGTGAAGTGTCATGTAGTCGACGTTCACATGACACCACTAAGGGAATCACAACATACATATCAAAATATCGAACACATATCAAGTTCACATGATTACTTGCAACATGATTTCTCCCGTGACCTCAAGAACAAAAGTAATTACTCACAAATGATAAACATGCTCATGATCAGAGGAGTATTAAATAGCATAATGGATCTGAACATATAATCTTGCACCAAATAAACCATATAGTAATCAACTACAAGATGTAATCAACACTACTAGTCACCCACAAGCACCAATCTGTAGTTCCGGTAACAAGATTGAACACAAGAGATGAACTAGGGTTTGAGATGAGATGGTGCTATCGAAGATGTTGATGGGTATTGCCCTCCCCAAGATGGGAGAGTTGTTGGTGATGATGATGCCGATGATTTCCCCCTCCGGGAGGGAAGTTCCCCCGGCGGAATCGCTCCGCCGGAAGGCAAAAGTGCTCCTGCCCAAGTTAGCCTCGAGGCGTGGCGCCCATCCCAAAAAAGTCCTCTCCTTATTTTTCTAGGTCAAAATGACCTATATACGAGAAAGATGGGCACCTGGGAGGTGGGCACAGGCGAAACACTGACCACCCGAGGCGCTGGGCTCCTTGGCACGCCCAGGTGGGTTGTGCCCACATGGTGGGCCCCCTCTGGTAGTTATTTTCTCCAATAATTCTCATATATTCCATAAAAAATCCTCATGAGGTTTCAGCTCGTTTGGAGTTGTGCATAATAGGTAGCCTGACGTAGCTTTTTTAGGTCCAGATTTCCAGCTGCCGGAATTCTCCCTCTTGGTGTATACATTGCATATTATGAGAGAAAAGGCGTTAGAATTACTCCAAAAAGCTTTATTATGGATAAAAACATCATAAATAACAGTAAGAAAACATGATGCAAAATGGACGTATCACTGCGTGACCTGAAGACTTGTTACACTTGAGGACCGTGAATCCTCCAGCCGGTTAGGCGTCGCGTTCTGAGCATCCAAGAGTCATTATGGATCGCCGGTGAATGAAGTCTGTGAAGGTTTGGAAGTCTACCTTGAGGACTTACCAGAGTGATTGGCGAGGACTGGGTGTCATTAGCTCAAGGGGAATAAGGTGAAAGACGCCGGTCTTACAGGTTAAATCTCGGCCTCCCTAACCAGACGTCACAGTTATCACAAGAATCGAACTGGTCTACCAAATCCTTGTCTTCACCAAGCAAGCTGGTTCTATCCTCCACTTCCCTTTACTTTACAGCTTTGTCTTCGTGAAGTCATTGCTTGCTTGTCGATCTGTTTGACTTCACCGAGTGAAGACTATTTACTTGTTGGCTTCATCATCTTCCATCCTAATCCATACTACCTAGCTGCTGATAGTCTTCGTGCTTTCACTACATTGCTTACTTGACTATGGCTTTTCTAGTATAGTCTATCTTCCGCTGCATATCAATAGGTTCATTTCTTCTGTTTGTCTTCAAAGACCTCGTGTATTGAAGACTTCCATAAAAATCGCCTATTCACCCCCCTCTAGTCAATAACTAGCACTTTCATAGTCTTGAAGCTTTGCCAACATTGTTCTTTAGTAGCTTGAGGGGTCCACATCTTCATCCACATACTTGCCAAAGTTGAAATATTCCTGAAATATACTTGAGGAAAACATTAGTCCAACAATATGCATGTTGACATGAATTATAAAACCACCTGGACAGGAATTGTGCTTTCAGTCTTCCCTTTATTGGTAATTGATGACAACATACATCAAAACTTTAAATAAGAATATACCATAGAAGTACATGAAAGTTTTAAAAAACATGTAACATGTATAAGCTCCCCCCCCCCCCCAAAGTGTACATATTTGAAATTTTGCCTTTGGAATGCAAATGACACTGGAATAGGAAGACTATAATACATGTCGCCTGCATCTTGGCTATATGCATCCGAGCAAAATATATGAATGAAAGTGTTCATGCGTCCATGATGATTTCTTGCAAACAAGTATGTGCAATGAAGATAGCATCACTAGGTGAATACTTTCCCGAAGGTTGCAATAGAATTTCAAGGAATTTTCTTCCCTAAACTTTAAACATCCTTTCCCCCTGAATCTAAGATTGTAGATATTGGAAGCAGGTAGAGTGAGACAAAATCAAAGCAGAAGATCATATAGAATGATCAAGCAAATAATAAAAGCATAAATCAATCATATGTTCCTCCCCACAAGGTAACATATATATGAATCTCTCCTCTTACTCCTCTTATAGTTGTGCATTTATTTTCCTATGTAGAAGCTTTGATGTGTATCTCTCCCCCTTTGACATCAATTCCCGAAAAAGGTTGGCATCTTGGTCATTGGTCAATAGGTAGGATCTTGATTAGCACAACTAGCTTAGATGATTGTATAAATGTAGTAGAGGGGGAAGAATCATTGAGTGTAGCTGGAAAAGGAACAACAAATAATTTTTTGGCAGATAGTTCTTTTTACGGTGCTCTTCAAGAACTCCAAGTAGGATCATTCGATGAGTCTCAAGTAACTTGGAGTCACTGGTTGATCACATCGGTGGTTCCGAGCCAGTTCAACTCGGTTGGACCGATGAACATGGTAATCAATGTATCTTGTAGACTCGGCGGCACCGATGTTATTCGGATCAGAGGGACCGACTTCACGATAAAAAGAAGGATTTGTCAAACTTAACTCAGATTGCAATAAGATCTCGAAATGATTTGCAATGAATAGGATAAGATTTGCAATGAGTTGACGGAAGAAAAAAAAATACAAAGACAAGAAAGGAAATAAGACAACTAGATGATATTTTTTAAGAAAGGAAACTTGAACGCAAGAAGAAAATCAAAACAAGACGAAAGAAACAAAAGAACTTCATCTAGGATAGTGTCCGCGATTATGTCACCTATATTAGAGTATATTGATTTAGGAGTCAAGTGAGTGCACTTGATCATAGGTTATACTCATCGTTAAGCTTAAAATGAGGTTACCATTTTTTATTTAAGCATTTCAATGTATTCACATATTATGTAGTTGCTTTGGCTCATGCCTTGAAGTAAAGTGTCTCTGATATGTGAGGACCTACATTGGATTTTGTTGTTGACATGGTCTTAAACTTTTCATGGATGCTCAAGTGCTTGAGTTGGGAGCTATCCATTTTTTTAAGTTCATCTTTCTACATGGGTTAATATCAACAATATGTATTTGCTATGTATGAACTATGATTGTGTGACAAAACTATTTATAGCGCGAACATCTTTTAAATTTGCAGAACACATTTTGCCGGATCTGCTTTATTAGAACCTACTCCCTCCATGTTCTTATATTATGGGATGGACGGAATAATAAATTTGAAGAACGCATTTTACCGGATCTGTTTTTCCGGAACCTAGTACCGAAGCTAGAGATGCTCTAGTGTGGTAGGGCTCCCCGTGCACGCAACAATAGCACAAAAAGAGCCTCTTCCCCAAGAAAACTCTAGAGTTCCCCTGCCTCCTGCCGGCGCCGCCATCGGTCCGCCTCGTCTCTGGTGGCCTTAGGGCCATGGCGGCGCGGTGGACCTCGGCCCTTGTTGACAGGAGGGCTCTGTTCTCAGTTGTTCCTTCGCGTTTTGTTAGGGTCAGTGTCTTGCTTAGAAAGACGAGACGGCGGCGGCTCCCTAAAGATGGAATAAGGCTCTCCCTGCCTAGCCCCCGTCCCGATGGTGTGTCTAGCATCGTCGGTGGACGTGTGGAGACGCGTCTCCGGCAGATCTGTCCTTGGTGGATTTGCTCAGATCTGGTCGTAGTTAAATCTACGTTCATGTGTTTTCGAGTTGGATCCTTCCGATCTACACTACTCTTCATCGGCGGTGGTTCTTGCTGTTACTGCTGCCGGTCCTATGGGGCCTTAGCAGACGACTTCCGATCGCTCTATTACAACAAGTTTTGGCCGACTTCGCGAGAGAGACGATGACCACGTGCCTTGCTTCGCCTTCGGTGTTGTAGTCGTTGCTAGATGGTCTATAAATCTGGATGCAATTTTTATTATTTCTGGTGTTCGTTGTACTACCATGATTGAAGATAAATAGATTGGATTTTTTTTCAAAAAAAAAGAGCTGGAGATGCTCTGACGTCGTACAAGCTACCATTCCATTCCGCCGTCTACAAAAGTGACCGAGTTACAAATCGCCACTCCAAGCATTGCTAAAATTCAAGCCGCCTCCCCGTCCAAGTTCTAACCGCGGTACCACCGTGCCCCTCGCCGTGATCTCCCGCCCGATCCGCATGGCTGGAATCAGGCTGACGCCCGAGGAGCCTGAGCTGCCGCAGGGCACCCTGCCCTGCCTCCCCAGCTGCCGCTCCCCGTCGCCGGCTCCGGCGTCACAGCGGGCGGCGGCGGCAGCGGTGGCCTGGAGATGGCTTCGGACGACGAGCGGTCAGTGGCAGCGGACTCGTGGTCCGTGCGGAGCGAGTACGGGAGCACGCTCGACGACGACCAGCGCTACGCCGACGCTGCCGATGTGCTCGCCGCGGCGGCGGCCGCCGGGAACTTCCCCTCCGCTGCCTCTGATTACTGGTACTCCTCGCTCTTTCTTTATGCAAATTAGCTGAGTTTGAAACGCAGATCTACTTATTTGTGCAGGAAATAATAATGTTCCTCTAGCTTCAGTATGGGGTGACTGTTAAGAGTATGCGATGCATACATAACATTCTAGAATATTTGTAAGCCCTCAAAAAGATCAAGATGCCTGCGCTAGGTGATATTAGATCAAAGCTCTGGAGAAATTTAAAGGGGTTTAGATATTTTTCATGAATGGTCTAGAATAAATTATTACCATTACTCGTTGCAATGGTAGAAAAATCTAGATAAAAGATAGTTGTATGGAGTTTCCACATGGCTCAATCATATACTCCTTCCGTTCACAGCTATAAGATGTTTTGGATATTTCAATATGGACTACTGAACACACCAAAATGTGTTTGTATACATCCGATTCAGAAAAAAGTTAGAACATCTTATATTTGTGAACAGAGGGAGTATTAAGTATAAATATAAGAGTGTCCTTACTTTCATGTAACTAAAGTACAATAACCAAAATAGAAGCACGACTGAACTATCACAGATATGAGTTTGGAATGGCTATGAGAAGGACATAGTGGATAAATAGTCACCAAGAAAAGTTTATATATTCTTTGAAGTTTCTAATTATGGTTGTTATGCTTACCATTCTGCATTATGCATTTTCTAATTAAGTATAGCTATGAACAGAGGTGGGAAATTCATAAAATGTGTGTTACATTATCACTCCACCACGAGATTAGCATAAGTGTATTCAGACCTAAAATATAAAAAATTATCATCTTGTATTAAGGTAGATGAACATGTTGTTCAAATAGTAGAACTGTACGACAACTTCAAATTAGTGTATTTGAAAAGAAAAAAAACTCTATTCGCTAGCTTGTTATTTGTATAATTTTCTCAATAATTCATACAAATGTTCTAAAATACCCTTCTGTCGAGGCAGTTCTCGACAAAAGATGACCAAGATCCTAATGAGGAAGGCTCAATGTTGGGGCTACAAAGTTATTGGGATGCTTCTTATTCTGAAGATCTCGCAAATTTTCAGGAACACGGCCATGCTGGAGAAATATGGTAATTAAATTTTAGCTTCTTTTATATTAATTGAAAGTGTCTAATTTTGTATAGAAAAATCACATGACATCATATCGGTTACTACAAAAAAGCAAAAGGCTGTCACTAATTGATTTTATGATGTAACTGTTTTTATTGTTTGGAATTTGTATAGTGCAGATTATAAAGTGTTAGCTCTATTTTTTATTGAATACAAACTTTATTATTCTTATTCTTCTTTTATTGTCAACTAATTTTTTATGAAGCTGTTGTTCATCTGTATTATAGACATAGTGCATGCATTAGAAAAATGCAAGTGAGCCATTGAGCATGCACACTCACCTTTTCATTTATGGTTCCTCAAACTCAGAATCTGGAGCACAGGCACGTACTCACACCAAAACCCGCTTATGTACGTAGTTGACAATTGACATAATACTGGAGATTTTCTAGAAAACATTGGATTCTTCATTGATACTTTAAGGTTCCCAGTGCTATTTCACGGAGTATATCGTATGCTTGAGTTATTTATTATTCGTCGCTACTGAGCACAATATTTCTCTTTTGGTAGGTTTGGTGCAGATGTAATGGATACTGTTGCCATTTGGACAAAAAAATTGTGTGTAAGCTTTTTCCAAGGTGGACTTTCATCGGCTAATGACAACATCAAATTTGAAGTTGATGATAAACACTTGTTTGACTACCCCGTGCTCGATCTTGGAACTGGCAACGGCCTCCTTCTGCATGCACTTGCCAAGCAGGGGTACATACAATGAGTAATCTTAAATATGTTTTTCCTGTTTATACCCATTATACACAGTAAGGGTTTATTGAATTAATTACGCTAATTTAATAATATGGTACTTAAAGAAATGATGTCATCATGTTGCATAGTTTGTTATACAATTGTTTAGCTTCAATTATGTGCGCAGAGCAATGGTTTTTTTTAACGTATTCCTAACTTTCTAAGAACTGAATAGACTACTTCTGAAATACCCGTTCTCAGTTCTAGTTAAATATTTCCGTTTTTATTACAGTGAAGCAGTGCTTTTGGAAGCCACTGTTAATGCCAAAGTCGCCCTTATTATGATTTTGAAGATCATATGTTTGCAAAAGAATGAATAGTTTCGTTTTTCAGGTTTTCAGATTTAACAGGAACTGATTACAGTGAAGGAGCCATTGAACTTGCAAGAAACCTTGCTGCTCGTGATGGGTTCACTACTATAAGTTTTTTGGTTAGTATACTGTATTCAGATGGAAGTCCTCTTATATCCTACGAAGTCTACACTTTGTTATTATATTCTAAATTTCTTAACTGTAATTAACATGTTCTTACATATTCTGTAGCCTAAAAAAGAAAGAGCATATGACAACAATAGCTACTTTCACTAGTCTCGACGAGTCTTAGCTAAACGAGAAGCATCTTTGCATCTTGTAGAAAAGCACAAACACTTACTAAGAATCTACATAGTTTGTTTACCCAAGTCGCCTCTTTTTTACTTATATTTCTAACATCCCTAAAAGTAAAAGCATGAAAGACCATAAACGAGGGGAATGTATACTATTTTTCGTCATAGCAGATACAGTATCCAGTTGGTGGCAGATAATGTCAACAAAAAGTGCAGTTTCCCGGGAAGAAAATGTATTCAGCCCTAAAGCTCCACCACATAAAATAAAATCAATTGCCATGAATTGAGCAAATATCTTTGAAGAAATCAAATATCTAGTGGTAGTTTGCATGTATATTCAAAGGCTCACTTTGTAAAGTGTAAAGATATTCAACTTTGTACTTGCCATGCATGTATTTTTTTCTTGAAATTGGTGAGCTCTTTGTTAATCATTTGTCTACTGCTATTCCTCCATAACTGGACTTGCTCTTAGCACAACCAATTGACATAGGACATAGGACAAGTTCATACAACATAGTTCAAAGACATAGGACATAGCCGTGAGACAACACATATTCCAAAGCCATAGGATATAGCAGTAGGACAAGCAACACTTCACAGGCGTTTTCTGAAGTGGAAGTGAATGAATGCGTTGTAGGGGTTATCGAGAATCCTCGTCCGGCGAGGGCTCGGGGCGCAGAGCTTGTTCATTGGCGGAGGCTTTGGCTCGAGCGGCCTTTTCAGCTTCACATTGCGAAGCCTCGATACCCTCCCAGAGCGCCTTCGTGTTCTTCCGACGGCGGCAGGCGGCAGACTCCTTCGTGGCCAAGGAACATCGAAGGATGCCGTGGACTACCTGCTCGTCCTCGGACGAGGATGGCATGGGTACTGGAGCGGAGGAGAAGGACGCGTCGTGTGAGCCAAACACACTGCGCGAGCTGGATCTGCCCAGCCGGAGGGCCATGGCGCCGCCTCGGACGAGCTCGACCACCGTTGCTCCACCCTTGCCGGGCAGCCGGGGATGGTGGGCGGCGATGATGGCCCGCTGCCACTTGACCCGCGCCGGGGTGGAGGGGACGATAGACAGCCTTGGGTCTTGACCCTCGACTGGCGAAAGGCGAGGTCCTCGTCGTCCTCTGCCTCCAAGAGTTCTCAATCGATGCCGTCGTCCACCGATCCAGACATGGCGATGGTGGATGGAGGTGGGGCGGCGAGCTGAGGAAAGTGAGCTAGATTTGGGGGCGGACATTTTTTTTGTTGATTTTGGGATAGGCCCAGGGTTTGGGCTGATGTGGCGGACATGTCCATACAGCCCCATATCCTCCCCATATGTGGGCTGGGTTTGGGGCGGTCTGGACAGTCCAGACAAATGGAGAGGTTTGGGGAGGCCTGTTGGGCTGTATTTTTTTTAGTCCTGACTGTCCGGGCGGACGAATGGGGCAGGTTTGGGGAGGGCCGTAGGAGATGCCCTTATCAAATGGTTATTAAGTACTTAAAGTTATGGTGTTTTGACGACTGTAGTAACTCATATTTCTGTCTCCACCAGGTCGATGATGTACTTGAGACAAAGTTAGACAGGAGATTCAAAATTATTACAGATAAAGGGACATTGGATGCCATTGGATTGCATCCAGATGGCCGTGCAAAAAGGTACAAGACCTACGACTCGGTCATTCTTTGGTTAGCCACCCCCTTAAAATTTCCTTTTAGCCTGCGGAATTAAATATTGTTGTTATGTTCTGTGAGATTTGATTATCTAACAAGAACCTGCAAATTTTGCATACTAGAGTTGGAATAGCTAGAAATCTGGAAGCATTAGGTCTCCTATCTGGATAGTTTTTATTTGTTGGCATTTTGTAATAGTGAATAGCATAGCTTTAGCCTTTAGGGCTTTAGGCTGTATGAGCCCGACTTTCAATTTGGTTTAGTTTCAGATCTGCATAGTGCAGTAGATAGCCGAGTTTCACTGCTTCCCAGCACACCGTGTTGATTTTAACAACTCAACCAGTGAGTTATATTTCATTGCAATGTGGTATATGCACATATAGGATAGAGTTGGGTTAGCACCAATTGAAGAGAAGCTTGTCCGACATCGTTTGAGATGGTTTGGGCATATTCAGCGCAGGCCTTCAGAAGCTCCAGTGCATAGCGGACGGCTAAAGCGTGAGGATAATGTCAAGAGATATCGGGGTAGACCAAATATGACATGGGAGGAGTCCGTAAAGAGAGATCTGAAGGATTGGAGTATCACCAAAGAACTAGCCATGATAACATGG
The DNA here is from genome assembly GCA_021605145.1 of Aegilops bicornis. NCBI lineage: Eukaryota > Viridiplantae > Streptophyta > Magnoliopsida > Poales > Poaceae > Aegilops > Aegilops bicornis. The sequence goes on along the minus strand of CM038674.1, from coordinate 565,682,355 downwards.
GTGCGTGGAAGCTTGCTATCCATGTGCCAGAACCATGAGTTGGTCGCGAGATCTTATGGGTTTCACCTCTAGCCTACCCCAACTTGTTTGGGACTAAAGGCTTTGTTGTTGTTGTTGTTGTTGTTGTGGTATATGCACAGACAGGATAGGTTAATGGGGTATGCGGTTCCAATACACAAGAAGTCTATGTTAAAGATATCTTAAGTATGATTCAATAATCAGTACCACGTTGAGTTAACATTGTTCTCTTTATGTTTTTTTTTTTGCTTCAGAGTGATGTATTGGGAATCTATATCAAACTTGGTTGAACCAGGTGGCCTTGTGGTCAGTACTTTATCATGCAAACTCTCTGAAACTCTTATCTTACACCAGTCCTGTAGAATTGAAACTTATGCTTATGTCTTCAGGTCATAACATCATGTAATCACACAAAGGATGAGCTTCTGCAAGAAGTAGAAGAGTTCGGTATGCGGAAATTTGGTAAGGAGGACGCAGACAGAGGTGCAGGTGATTCGCACCAGATCTTCCGATACTTGGATCATGTCCAAACGTATCCTACCATCATGTTTGGTGGAGTTGAGGGTCTCAAGTGTGCACCGTGGCTTTCCATCGGGTGTGAAGGCCAGCTTAAGAGTGCTTTTCTCTCTATGTTGTAGCTCAATTTTATCCTCAGGTTGTTGTTGTAGCCTATACTGGCAGTCCTTTCCAGTTTGCAAGGACAGAGAGTAAGAGAACACTTATGAAGCAATTTTTGTGTAGTGTAAACGAACAAGAGGGACACGATGTACTGTATTATTTATGTAACCGTGAACTTTTGCCCATTTTCATACAGAGTTTCCCTGCTTTTTCCAAAGAGAATGCAGACGTTTTAGTGCCTGGTATCTTCTGTAGCTGGGCACAAAATTTTCATTGCCATGAATGTTGGAAAGCCTGTACACTCACTCACACTTGCCTAGGGGGTTTCTTAAACTTTATATACACATGCCCACTTCAATTTCACTTCTCATCTCCATGACTTGTTAAGTCAAGTGTGTTGTTCCTAGTATATGCTTTGTGTACAGAGTTTCTACGGAACATCTTTACACTCGCAATGGTTTTGCATCTTCTGTATCCTATGACAGCCAGCGTCGATCTCGTTAACTTCATCCAATGAGACTAATATTTGACAGAACCTAACCACCATTCTCCTTGTGCAGCTTGCTACTGTATGCTGATGACATGCTGTTGAGGTGGCGTCGGCTGCAGGCTCTGTGAGTCCTCAGTTCCTACAGGTTCTGTAACTGGCGTCGCGCTATGCACATCCTGCATTAGCATAAAAACCTTACATTCTGATTGAAACTTAGGTTTTATATGCGTGACTGAACATGGGTAAGACAGACCTGGTGTTGACTGTACCGATGGAGCAATGTGACAACTGATATCAAGATAATGTAGATGGGTATGATAACTCCGGCTGTTCTGAACATCAGCAGCTGTCTCATCAACGTAATCCGTATCAGAATTGCCCATGAATCACATTCAAGGCAAGAAAATAGAAAGATCTAATCAGGTTACATGATTCAGTCTCTTACAGTGATCAGTGCCATCGAGTACACCTCGGGGCCGCCGAGGACAAGCGAGATTGCGTCACGGAGCACCAGCAGAGCCATCAACTGAAGGTGCATGTTTCGGAACACATATGCGTTAGTTGGCTGCAGCATGAGTACTCGTGCCAGATGCATGGAAGGTTTACATTCTATAGCACTTACGGCGATGGCAATCACACGGCAGTAGGTGACGCCTTTTGGATTGCAAAATTGAGAGTCAAAGCTTGATGTGCCAGCAGCATGATCACCGATTTGGGAAGCGTTTTCTCCAGCGTTGAGATTCGCTGGTGTTTCTCCGGCTCTCCTGCAGTGAGAAGAGAGGGCCTAGGATGTTAGATAGGCCCTTCTCGGACGAAAATATTACCAAGGATCTTAAGCACCAAGTGACACCTGAAGCTAATTTGGTTTCTTCCGATCCGAAACAACTTCAAAGGGGCACTGTAGTTTGGTGTAAATTGCTGTGCCATAGGTAGCAGAGACAACAAATTAGTCAACAAACTATCTTTTGGCACTGAAGACTGATGATGGCTTTACAGGGAAGTAAAGGGCAAACTGAATTCAGTTGCTTCTTTCTGGTTTCCGTTGAGAATTACTCACCTGTAAGCATATCTCACATATGGTGTCTCCCTTCTCGTTACACCACCTCTGGATGCATATGTGGTGAGCGTACTGCAGGCAGCAACAAACTAGTTCAAATAAAACCTCCATTGGCAGGAATAAATGGGCATCTGCTGGGAAAAATAAAAGGGCAGTCGAGTCTACATAAAAAACACGATTCAACCGACACAAGGATAACACCTCGAAAAATCCGATTCGGTTCTGATAATACAGAAGAAATAATTCACTGATAGTGATATGGAAAATAGAATAGAAATTTGTGTTTCCGGTGGCATTTTGATATGGACGTATCTAATACGAAAGCGAGCCCTGTTCCATTGTTTGAAGATGGTTGATGAATAATAAGTGGGTTCTCAACTTGAGGTTATTTCTGGTGTTCAGAGTTTGAACAATTAAGCAAATTTTCATAGCATATGGAATCATCAAGCTGGGAGAGGAGCAGAAAACCTTGCCTTGAGGCTACCCTTGCAGGAGCAAGGGGTCTCCATGTAGGCCTGATCACCTTCTTCCTGGCAGATTCTGCATTCCACCACGACACCAGTCTTGGTCCTCCCGTCCTCAAAAATAGAAGGATCATGATGATCACAAGCATCCTTCGCGGAAGGGGCGTCGAAGATGGCACCCTGAAGCGTCGCCTCCGTGATCATCCGCCCCGTGATGAGCGCGAAGTGGTCCGCCATCCTCGGATCAATGGCCTTGCTGATTGAAACACAGCTGTGGATAACATAAGCATGCATCCATGATTTTCAAGGACGCTATATCGAAAAGGAGGTTGTCCGGAACAAAGACCACGCACGCAATCCATTTTTAAGTCGCACCACATGACAAGAATCAGGCCACGAACATCACACGAGATGGCAGGAAAGGCAGCTCTTTTTCAAGCGTCTTTCCATTCCACCAGACATCCCCTTTGCTTACAGAAAGGAGCTAATTAAAAGAGCCATGCGCCCATGCACGGAGGCAGGCACGGAGATACACGAAAAGGGCTATGAACTGCATGTTACCTGGGGAGGGGGTGCAAATGAGAGGAAGGCCGCCCCAAGCAAGCCGGTGCAGCTGGAAAAGGCAAGGCCCGATCCTTTCTCAAGCCGTGAGAATGAGATTATGAGGCATGGCAACCCCAAGAAGTAAAGAGCTTGGCTTGAGTGAAGAAAGGAAGAATGAAGGGAGGATATGATATGCAAGCCACCAGGAGAGCGGCAGGGTGGGAAGAAGGAAGAGGAGAGTAGGAGAGGCAGGCCAACAACGGCAAGAAGGAAGGGAAGAAGGGCTTGGGAGGAGCAGGGTAGGGGGACGCTTGCAGGGCGGGACTTGGAGATCCCAAACATCCAGTAGAGAAGCAAGAGATCGATGGGTTAGGTGGCCCGCTGCTACTGGCCTCCGTTGCGTTTATTTGGCTGCGAGAATCGCCTGATGGCCGCCTCGCGATTCGCGCCGCGGATCTTCGCAGGGTGTCCCGTCCGGCCGGTAACTGATATCGTTGGGCAGTCCTACAAGATAGGGCTACTTGTCTGCTCCCGTCAGTCCGGGATGGATAGATAGGCCTTCTTTTGCCTTATCTGTGAAATGAAATGCTCTTTTTTATCTTGTCCACCGCTGTATATATGGTGTGCTGTTGATTAGTTACCTGATTATAGTAGTAGGATAGACAGTCTGGAGACGAATTTGTTTCCATAAATATGAAAGGAGGTAGCTAACCCAACTCAGAGATGCTCTGGAAAAGTACCTGGGAGTTGGCATGATTGTTGGGAAACCGATCCTGCCTTTGTGCTGCCAAAGCCACCAAATTTCATGGGGTACAAAACTCATCCATTGGCGAGCATGTTTGCAAGATTCACGGCCCTGGTAACTTGTGCACTTACCTGACCTGCTGCAATCATTCAGGGAACGAACGGTCGAGCCGCTGTGAAACGTCCCTTTCCCTGCCATTCGACCACGGCAACGAGTTATTATTTCGTCGATCAAACGTCTATCTGCTTCGTCCTGGATCGTGATCCTGCGTGTCCAAACACCTTGGCACCACGAGGTGGACATGACAACACTGGTTATTTCGATTCATGGGGCTCTTTCTGTCACGGGCCGGTTCAACTTGCTCCTCAAATTATTGTTTTTCTTTAGAGAGTTTGGATGGCGGTTACATAAAAGAAAATTGCTTTTCTGCACTCAGTTGATAGTTGCTAGGAGGAGTAAATAATATGTCATGACATGATCCTTTTCTTGAATCGTCTTATGCTCGAATTTTCTTGTGGTGGTCACCTAAATGTTTCGCCCAAGCAAGAGCATAGAAGCAAAGCATTTCCTGCCCCATGCAGAGGACCAAAGCATTTCTTGCCTTTTCCCTCCGTAGCGATGATTAGGCCCATTGGGTAGAAAAGAGGAGAATGGTAAGCTATAGGCCCATTCGCAAGTGAGACGATCTGCAGCGTTTGCAATGGGCCTCCTGGGGTGCAGCCCAGAGATCCGTCTCGGTGCATCGGACGGTCGCGATTTCCGCTCAACCGAGCACAAAGCCCACTAATCCACGAAAACCCTAGCGTCTCACGCCCGCCCCCACTATAAACTCCTCCTCCTCCCTCTCCGCCCGCTTTCCTTCTCATCTCTAGCCTGCGCCGCCGCCTCCACCGCACCCCCAAAACCCTAGCGCTCGCTCCGCCCCACCACCATGGCTGGCGCGCAGGAGTCCCTCGTGTACGCCGGCGTGATGCGCGGCCACAACGACGTGGTCACGGCCATCGCGACGCCCATCGACAACTCGCCCTTCATCGTCTCCTCCTCCCGCGACAAGTCGCTGCTCGTCTGGGACCTCACCAACCCCATCCAGGCCACCCAGGACTCCAGCTCCGAGTACGGCGTCCCCTTCCGCCGCCTCACCGGACACGGCCACTTTGTCCAGGACGTCGTCCTCAGCTCGGACGGCCAGTTCGCGCTCTCCGGATCCTGGGACGGCGAGCTCCGCCTCTGGGACCTCTCCACCGGGGTCACCACCCGCCGCTTCGTCGGCCACGAGAAGGACGTCCTCTCCGTCGCCTTCTCCATTGACAACCGACAGATCGTCTCCGCGTCCCGCGACCGCACCATCAAGCTGTGGAACACCCTCGGTGAGTGCAAGTACACCATCGGCGGTGACCTCGGAGGCGGCGAGGGCCACACCGGATGGGTGTCCTGCGTCCGTTTCTCACCCAACAACTTCGCCCCGACCATCGTCTCGGGCTCATGGGACCGCTCCGTCAAGGTCTGGAACCTCACCAACTGCAAGCTCCGCTGCACTCTTGATGGTCATGGTGGCTATGTTAGCGCCGTTGCAGTCAGCCCAGACGGTTCGCTCTGCGCGTCTGGTGGCAAGGATGGCGTCACCTTGCTGTGGGATTTGACCGAGGGCAAGAGACTCTACTCGCTGGATGCGGGATCCATTATCAACTCACTTTGCTTCTCGCCCAACCGCTACTGGCTCTGTGCGGCGACACAGGATTCCATCAAGATCTGGGATCTTGAGTCAAAGCACATCGTGCAGGACCTTAGGCCCGAGGTCCCTGTCTCCACCAAGCAGGTTTATTTCCTATTCCCACCATCACTCCTTATTTCCGTGTTTCTTTGATTGTTTACTATTGGTTAATATGTAAATGTGTTGGTCGTATGACCAGCTTACCCTTGTGGCTATGTAGATCTGTTACATTTTGTGATCTGTATTTATTGTGGTAGTCTAATTTATGATTTACAACGTGCTAGTTTCTTGTTGGAATGATGATTTTAGCATATGTTCTGAACATTACCAGTTAGTGGTTTTGGTTCAACGCATTATGTAATGCAGCTGAAAGCTTGCATAGTTATGCTATTTTGTTCTTTAAGCTAGAACTGGTTGACTTAAGTTGCCAAATTGATGGAGAGCTTTAATGCAAGCAGAAAAATAAATAGCAAGTTCACAACCAGTACTTTTCTTATTCATGGAATATACATGGATGTGCTTGTTCTGTTGGTTATTTTTCATACATTGATATGAAATGTTTTTGTTCATCTTCCCTGGTGCCTCCTGCCCATCTATGTTAAGGCTGCAATTGTATTGTCAAGCGAGGTATATAGGAAGCACAGGCATTCGTTCTAATGCATAGCTAAATAGACTGATTCTGTTTTTACAAACTCATTTTAAATTTTGAGAGTTGCTACATTAAGTTAAAATCTGTCGTCTGTTGAGTGGCTTCTTAATATGGTTTATACTGTTTGCCCAGATGCTCTACTGCACTTGCTTGAGCTGGAGCGCGGATGGCAGCACTCTCTACGCTGGTTACACCGATGGAACTATCCGCATCTACAAGATCTCGGGGTTCAGCTACTCTAGCTAGATTATGTATCTTGTTTTAGTGGCATCTGTTCTGGTAAAACGGCTGTGGTATCTTCTTTTTTTGACTGTCTTGAGGCTTAATATCTGCCTTGGTACTTCTGCTTAATTTTCTATCTGTGTCTTAGCCGCAGTCATGATCTCATGGATAATGCATCGTTTGTTGGTTTTGGCTGTTCAATATATTGTCTCGTGAATCATGGAACCAGTGTTGCTGCTTGTTATGCCCGAGGTATTTTCTAAGGGGTGTTTGGTTTCGGGGACTTTTTTGTGTTGGGACTAGAAAAAGTCCCTAGCAAACCAAACAGGATGAGACTTTTTTGGGACTTTTTGTTAAAAGTCCTTAGAAGCACCTCCTTGACAGTCTTTTTCAAAAAGTCCTAGAGACTAGAAAAAGTCTAAGACTAGAGAACCAAACAGCACCTAAGAATGATGTCGAATGACCTGCAAGTTCCTGTGATCTAACGGGAGTCCCTGATGCTGTATGAACTCTGAATTGCCGCCTGATGTTAATTATGTGGTCGTTGTGCATCCGCTTCTAGTGCTAGGTTCTAGTACCACTCAAAAGTTTTTGCTTAGCTGTGCGTCAAAAGGAGCGCATCCGATCCGCAACTGCGTAGAACGCCGCTCTGCTCCACTGAGGCCAACTCCGCACGACTGGTGCAGCAGGCACCGGAGCAAGTAAATAAAAAACTGAAATAGGCCGCGGCCATAGCGTCTAAGAATTCATGCTGGCGCACAAAAAACGCACATAGTTCATGTCTCGCAGTCCTAGCTCATGCCGGCTTACAAAATGTTGTTGCTTCTTCTCGAACCAAACCTTTCTCCTCAGTGATCACCTTGCTCAACTCCACCGCCATGGTCTCCACCTGCGCAATGAAAACATTGGTTCGTTTGGACGGCTTCCTCAGTCTCGAGCTTCCTCCTTTTGACGGTCTCCTCCGTCTCGAGCTTCTTTGTTTGGAAATTGATGTAGACCTTCATTTGCTTCTCCTTTTTTTTGGCGCTTCCTCTCGTCTTGTGCTTTCTTTTGGGTCATCATGCCTTGCAAGTTTGTTGCAAGGCGAATGATGCCGCATCACGCTCCTCGTCCACCTTGGAGTTGGTCTTCCCTTGGTCGCTTCTCTCCTTCATGCTCAACTACGCCCGCTCGCCCTCCATTCTTCTTTTGGGCGGCATATTGCTCTTTAAACTTGGGGCAATTTTTGATGGTCGCCCAACAATAGGGGAGAGTGAATGGTTACCTGCCTGGCATCCCGGAGGAGGATGTCGAGACATGGGAGTCGGAGTGGTTTTATGTAGCCGATGTCCTTCTTGAAGATCCTGTAAGAGAAGGGCTTCCCACCTACTCCCCTGCACCGCCGAAAAAGAGATACAACTGGCGGCAGAGGAGTCATACCTAGGAGGAGGCCGAAGTCGAGCGATTGGCTGCCCAAGTCACTCCTCGGCCATTACAAACTTACCATTATTGATGTGATGGCCATCGCTATAGACTGCGGGCTTCAACCACTCCAACAACGTACCCACCCAATGTGGCGGTACAACGGATCCAACGATGCCATGCGGTCCATAAAAAAAGGATTCACAAACTAGGTGGCTATAATAGCTAGCCTGGAGGCAATCTAAAGGGGGAGAAGGACTTCCTTAAACAACAGCTTGAGGGTTCCTCTTATTTTAGGCCCGTCGAGGCGGTGCGTTTTTTCTTCTTACGAAGTCTTTGATAAACCCAAGCAGTGTTTCTTACACTCTTAAGTAGTTATTTAACCTGTTCGAGCAGTGGCACCGGCCTGTGTAACAGATATGAATGTTGGAGGTCTCGGTGGGACCGACTGGAAACATCTTGGAGCAACCGATGTGTCCAGATGAACTCGGTGGGTCCGGATAGGTATGTTTTGGTGGGACCGAGTTGGAATGTAGGGTTTTAAACAGATTTGGATACAGAAAGTGGCCGAGGATTTTGAAGCAATATCACTAAGCACTTGATTATAAAAATATCATTCCCTTTTAATAGTATTGACTTTTCTATAGACTCAATGTGATCTTGGATCACTTAATCAAAATGTAGAGTCTTGAGCTTTTGCCAATCCATGTCCTTAGCATTTTGAAGGGGGTCCACATCCTCTTCTCCTTGCCATGCCACTGTTGAACTTGTCTGAAATATAATAGATAGAACTATTAGTCCAACAAAAGATATGTTGACATTAATCACTAAAAACACCAAGGGAGCATTTGTGCTTTCATCGATCTTCCCACACATTTCTGATTACTAACCTATTTGCCGCATATCACACACATCTTGTTAAGTTGAACCATTTCTATTGTTTTGCCTCATTGCAAACAGTTCATCCGAATGAACTGTGTGCCATCTATCGCACACACCTTGAAATGGCTGACCATTTCTGTTGTGTTGGCTAATCACAAACAGTTCATCTCACTAAACTGTATGTTGTATATCGTACAAACCTTCATTTGGCTGACCGTTTTTGTTGTACTGGCTCATCACAAATAGTTCGTATGGATCAACTGTATTCCACATATCACACACAACTATAATCTGAATCGCGATTGATGTCCCCGCCATCGTACATGGTTCGTCTTATTGGTGACAGTTTTATTACGATACCGTTTGTGATTCATGCATCGCACACAGTTTCGTCGTTTGGTCTCAGTTCAATGTGTCACGTTTAGACCATCCTGCAGTAGTGATCCATTGTAAACTCACCCAAAACTTGAAAACTTCAGCACACAAAACTCAGCAGAACCTTCGTGAGATCCGTTAGTATAATGGTAAACCATAAACTTAGGTACTGTTATAAACCAATTAATAATTGTTCTTGCATAATTCCTACTCTATTCTAACTTCTTCATGACTTATACCCCCCGATATAATCAATATCATAATCAAAATAAGGACACTATGCAATAAAAACAGAATCTGTCTAAAACAAAACAGTCTGTAATGATCTAAACTAGAATCATACTTCCGTAACTCTACAAATTCTGAACAATTAATAGAACATAGTCAATTTGTATCTCAATATTGTGTAAGAATTTCAGACCAAGATCATGTTCTAGTAAAAAAATGTAAATTCAAATACTGGGCACAAAAGTTTCTATTTTTGCACAGAATCAATTCAACTATCATCCAAATGATCCCAAAGGCTTTTCTTGGCACAAACACTAATCAAAAGATAAAAACATAATCATTACAGTAGAAATAATCATGTTTGCACACAAAAACATAAATGATAACATTGGGTTGTCTCCGAACAAGCTCTTCCTTTATAGCAATTAAGATAGGCTTTGAGATTTCAATGACAAGAATTGAAGCACAAAGAGAGAATCATAAAACATGTGAAAAATACATTTAAGTCTAACATACTTCCTATGCATAGGCATTTTATAAGTAAACAAATTATCAAGACAATAAAATATTTAGCATATGCAAGGAAAACATTGGCAATCTCAATATAACGAGAGGTAATTTAGTAGTTATCATATAAAATACTGTCCATAATCCAGACGCATGCAAGTTTTATAATCTTCCAAGATAGTGGTATTAACAACAAGTAAAGTCATGACCTCTCCAAACCCACTTTTAATAGTATTGCGAATTTATCATCAATAATAGATTCATTTTGAGGCTCAGAATTCTCAAGGGTCACAAGAAATATCATGATAATCACCCCAATCATGATCATTAGCATAATTGATATTCATAAAATTTATGCTAATAACATTGTAATCATGCTTTTCATTCAATAAATGTATATCAGTAGCATTTTATTTTATCACTTTCTTCATTATTAGCTATTGGTTTACAATAAGCAGCAAATTTGAAAAGATTAGCAAGTGGATGAGGATCCATATGTCTTTATTTTTATTTTATTGAGTTAACATGATTATTGCAAGCAAATAAGGTGTGAGTGTGAAGGTACCTTCGGTTGTTTGATGAAGTCTCCCCAAGAATTCGCGCCGTAAATTCTTCTTGCTACTTGTGAAATGCGTTGGAATTTGCGTGAAGAGGAAGGGTGAAGTAGTACGGAAGCAGAAAGTATTTCCCTCGATAAAGAACCAATGTTTATCAAACCAATAGGACATTCACGCAAACGACATTTAGCAGTACATACAGACACAAAAGAAAATACTTGCACCCAACACACACAAGAGGGTTATCAATCCCCTTGTACTCGTTAATTGCAAGGATTAATTCTGGTAGTAGGAGGTATATAAATTGAAAACTAAATAAAAATAAATATTTTGTAGCAAGGTATTTAGGGTTTTAGCAATATGATTCAAATGGACGCATGGGCCATAGATTTCACTAGAGGCATCTCTCTCAAGAACATAAACGATACTATGGGTAGACGAATTATTGTTGGGCAATTGATAAAATAGTGCATAGTTATGTGTTATTCATGGCATGATCAGTACATAGGCATTACATCCGTGACAAGTAGACCGACATCCATCTGCATCTACTACTATTACTCCACTTCGAGAGCGCTTCTATGCTTGCCTCTCTAGGTATTAAGTTTATAACAAAAAGAGTAATGCATTAAATATGATGACATAATATAGACAAAATAAGATCAACTAATATAATCAAACCCCATCATTTTATCTTAGTAGCAACAATACAGATACGTGCCTGGCTATCCCTTCTGTCACAACAATACGAGATGTAATCAACACTACTAGCACCCCCAGGTACCAATCTGAGATTTAATACAAAAACTGAACACAAAGGATGAACTTGGGTTTTGAGATGAGATAGTGCTGATGAAGATGATAATTTCCATGATGAGAGGAGTGTTGGTGATGATGAAGGATTCGATTTCCTCCTCTCGGACGAAGGTTTCCCTGGTAGAACTTTCTACTCGAGAGCAGAAGTGCTCCGCCTATATTCCGGCTCGCAGACAGCGGCGGAAAGTCTTGAATTTTTTTCTATGACTTTTCTCTAGGTAAAAAGGGATTTTATGACCAAAGGGCATAGGGAGGCGAGCTGCCACAGCCCTACATGGACACATGGTGCGGCCAGGGGAGTGGTCGCGCCACCTGCCCATGTGGGCAGGATGTGCCCCCTCCGGCATGTCTTTGCTCCATCACTACTGTAGGATGCTGCTAACGTGACACTACGATTAGAGACCCTTTGACGAAACTATGTGCGATGCATTAATCACAAACGGTGATGTAAAAAACCTGTCAAAAAGATGCAAAACATTTGCGATGGCGGAGTCGTCAAACACGGTTCCGATTTTAGTTGCGTGTGCGATGCAGGGCATACGGTTCAGTTCAATTAACTGTTTGCGATGAGGAAGAAGAACAGAAACGGGCAGCCAGATGAAGGCGTGTGCGATATATGGCATACAGTTCACTCGGATGAACTGTTTGTGATGAGGCGGAACATAACGGGCAGCCAGATGAAGGTGTGTGTGATATACGGCATACAGTTCACTCGGATGAACTGTTTGTGATTAGGCAACACAAAAGAAACGGTCAGCGAAGTCATGGTGTGTGCGATATACCGCATACGGTTCATTGCGATAAACTGTTTGTATTGAGCCAAAAGAACATAAACGTTTCACATAAATAAGATGTGTGTAATACGTGGCAAACATCCAATTACATAGGTGGCTAGTACACACATGACATTTCCACACACCAAAGTAAACTATTAATTACATGCATAATTAACTAGGGTAAACGATCATCTGATCATCGTCTATTTCTTGTGCTAGCTCGATGTTATTTCTATGCTAAGTTTCCATTAATTGATGGTGTTTTATGAACACGCCACCGTTTCCCGTCATTTCCTCACCTCTTTGCCGCCACCCAGCGATATTGTAAACCTAGGCGGCGCGCAACGCATTGAGGCAACAAGCGCAGCCTGTAGCACATCCGCTTTTTCCAAGCATGTTAACCCACCAAAGTGCCGCCTCTGCCATCAACCTCGTCGACGAGGAAAACAAGAAGGCGCCATGGCTCGTCGAGGCCGAGGCGCTCCCCAGCAACGCGATGGACGAGGCCGTGATGCGCGTCATCGCCAGGTTTGAGCAGACCCTTGGCGCATTGCGCTTCAGCGCCGCGGATCAAGATAGGCATATCAGCACTGAGAGGCTGCAGCTAGCCGCACAACATGATCGATGGCACGTCGCAAAGCAAGCTAGGCGTGTCCACGCCGATAGTCTGCAGCTCGTCGCACGACGAGACCGTTGAAGCGCCGCAGAGCTAGAGGCGCGGCGCGCCGCACAGCAAGAGCGGATCCATCGACTCTTGCCTGCTATCGACAGGGCGTCGTAGCTGGGTAAACGTCCCGTCAGTACCCCCATTCCTTGCTAGGAGTGGGCAGATGCCCTTTGCGCCGTATTTGCACCAGAGGCCGGCCGCGTCGTACTTGCATCGGACGCCCGCTGCGCCGTCCGCATTGCTCGCGCCGTTCGCCTTGTCGGCGGCTCGCTCGATGCCAACGCATTGGTCGGTAGGCTCGACCGCCTCCTTGGCCCAGTGTCCACACAGGCGCAGATGAAAGAACATGGTCGTCGCATCCTTGAGCTGGTGATCTCCGATAAAATAGCCAACTTCGAGCTCGAGATCGCGCTCCAGATGTGTACCGCGAAAGCGTTTCGACCGCTTGACGAACGCTGCCACGAAGTTCGTGCAGAGCCAAGAGCTACTGTAGGGAAGGGCTGCTGGTCTTGGTCTCATGGACGCGTTTTATTTTGTTGAGTCATTTCGACGTGGATTGCTATGTATTCACAGCAATCATAATATTGATTTGTTTATTGCTCTGTTTCAATGTGTGTACTCTGTTTTCCGTTCTTATATGTTCTGTTTCAATGTGTGTATATACGCTTTCCATTCTGTATATGTGGATGATAACATCTAGATACAAATTAGTATACAAAAACAGATAGAAAATGGAATTCATAATATATATATATATATGTATATATATATATATATATATATATATGTATTAATTGTTCATTAGTTCATCACAGAATATATATAATATCATCACATATACGTGATGATACTGAACTACTAGGTACAATCAGAAAACTGAAAACGAACAATACAAAAACTAATAATCCCTCATGGGGGTAGTATTCCGGCAGCCCTCGCCAAAGAAGCTCCACAGTGCGCGGCGTCTTCCCAACGCTGGAGGCAGTACTCCGCCTCCTCCGCCTCAGAAGCGCTTGATGTACCGATTCCGACTCTTCTTTGGCCGGGACGAGCGAAACGATCTTGCCATTTTGTTGGGCGCCCACCGGAGCTCCTCGTCGGTGTACACTGAGCTTATCGGCCCACCTCCACGCAGCGATGAGGCGCCTAGCGCCTTTGACCTTTCTTGCGAAGTACCCGTCTTCATACACCTCCTCCGCACGATGACGCGCTCGCCCCCAAAGCTCCACCACCTCATTTTTCCAGGCGGCATCATGGGCTTCATAGGCCGCCTGGTACCTAGCTTCCTCCTCCGCCATCTCCTTCTTGAACGCCACTTGCCTGGCTTTCTCAACCGGAGGCAGCGACATCCACAGACAAAGATTGTACTGGCCCCAAAACCAATCCAAAGTTGGGGGGTCCGGCGCAACCTCGTCCGGCGGCGCGTATGGGTCCTCCTCGTCGCTGCTCTTCGATTGAGCATCCTCGGGGGCCGGCGACTCCTCGTCGGCGCGTGGGCAGATTAGTGACGCCATGGCAGAGATTTGATAGAGAGAGAGAGAGAGGGCGAGCGAGGGGAGGATGTAGATGAGAATGCAGGCGGGACGGCGTGAGCAATGTAGTATTTATTGGCGACCGGAATCTAGATCGATGGGAACAGTACACACGTCGATCCTCGGAATTTATGAGTACTGTAGTTTGAATTACACACGATTCCCCCAGCAAAATCCGTGTGTGAACTTAATAGCTGACGGTTTCCAATACAGAATCGTGTCTGATTAATAATCCCCGCCACACACCTTCCAAACCTCGAGGCGCGAAATAGAGTGCCAATCGTGTGGGGGCCGGTTGTCTTGCCAGATCTTTACATTTTCTTTTCTGAACACCAGATATTTACATCATCTGATGATTTTTTAACTCACACACAAGTACACAAAAATATGATTTTTCAAACCGTTATGGTTAGCCGTTGCATGTAGATGTAGTTCAAATTTGAAATACGATCATTAAATGGCTAGAGAATCATTTATATGTCTTTAAAAGGTCAAATGACCCCTAGAATTTTCCAAATTTTCACATGACAGTTGTATTAGTGCACGTTAAATGTAGAAAAAAAATTTGAAGGCCATAAGAGGAAGCTATCTCATGTTCGTCATCAAACATACATTGTTCCCTCTCGGAACCACGAGCCTTCTAGTGACCTGCTCCGGTTTGTGAGGGGTGTGTGTCCAAACTTTCGTCAAACATGCCAATTTTTTACCACATCATCTTGGTGGCATGACATTACATCAAGCAAGGTTTCAAGTTTTTCCGGTCATTTTTTAATTTTTGGAATTCAAATGCCATGGCACTCCATGCATGTGTCCATGCCGTGAGACCAATATGTTTGAAAATTCCTTCTAATTTACTACACATGGAATTAACTCGCACACAAGTACACAAATATGATTTTTCAAACCATTATGGTTAGCTGTTTCATGTAGATGTAGTTCAAATTTGAATTACAGTCATTAAATGGCTAGAAAATCACTTAAATGTCTTAAAAAGGTCAAATGACTCCTGAAATTTTCCAATTTTTCACATGACAGTTGTATTAGTGCACGTTAAACTTAGAAACAATTTGAAGGCCGTAAGAGGAAGCTATCTCCCATTCGTCATCAAACATGCATTGTTCCCTTTCGAAACCACGAGCCTTCTGGTGTGTTGCTCCGATTTGTGAGGGGTGTGTGTCCAAACTTTCGTCAAACATGCCAATTTTTTACCACATCATCTTGGTGGCATGACATTACATCAAGCAAGGTTTCAAGTTTTTCCGGTCATTTTTTAATTTTTAGAATTCAAATGCCATGGCACTCCATGCATGTGTCCATGCCGTGAGACCAATATGTTTGAAAATTCCTTTTAATTTACTGCACATGGAATTAACTCGCACACAAGTACACAAATATGATTTTTCAAACCATAATGGTTAGCCCTTGCATGTAGATGTAGTTCAAATTTGAATTACAGTCATTAAATGGCTAGAAAATCACTTAAATGTCTTAAAAAGGTCAAATGACCCCTGAAATTTTCCAATTTTTCACATGACAGTTGTATTAGTGCACGTTAAACTTAGAAACAATTTGAAGGCCGTAACAGGAAGCTATCTCCCATTCGTCATCAAACATGCATTGTTCCCTCTCGGAACCACGAGCCTTCTAGTGAGTTGCTCCGATTTGTGAGGGGTGTGTGTCCAAACTTTCGTCAAGCAAGCCAATTTTGTACCACATCATCTTGGTGGCATGACATTACATCAAGCAAGATTTCATGTTTTTCTGATCTTTTTTTTTTGTAATTAGAATGCCATGGCACTCCATGCATGTGTCCGTGCCGTGAGACCAATATGTTGGAAAATTCCTTCTAATTTACTGCACATGGTATTAACTCACACACAAGTACACAAAATATGATTTTTCAAACTGTTATGGTTAGCTGTTGTATGTAGATGTAGTTCAAATTTGAATTACGGTCATGAAATGACTAGAAAATCACTTGAATGTCTTTAAAAAGTCAAATGACCCCTGAAATTTTCCAAATTTTCACATGACAGTTGTATTAGTGCATGTTAAATGTAGAAAAAAATTGAAGGCCGTAAGGGGAAGCTATCTCTTGTTCGTCACCAAACATGCATTGTTCCCTCTCAGAACCACGAGCCTTCTAGTGAGTTGCTTCGGTTTGTGTGGGGTGTGTGTCCAAACTTTCGTCAAACGTGCCAATTTTTTTACCACATCATCTTGGTGGCATGACATTACATCAGGCAAGGTTTCATGTGTTTCTGATCTTTTTTTAATTTTTTGGAATTTAAATGCCATGGCACTCCATGCTTAATTGTGTCATAGCCGTGAGACCAATATGTTTGAAAATTCCTTAAAATTTACTGTACATGAAATTAAATCACACACAAGTACACAAAATATGACTTTTCAAACCATTATGGTTAGCTGTTGCATGTACATGTAGTTCAAATTTGAATTACGGACATTAAATGGCTAGAAAATCACTTAAATGTCTTTAAAGGTCAAATGACCCCTGAAATTTTCTAAAATTTGACATGACAGTTGTATTAGTACTACAAATTTTCTCGTACATTTAAAACACCATCCGTTGCCACTTTACTCCAAATTCGTCTTTCACAGCTAATAAAACATATCAACAACATCACACACTGTTTTTTGTAGGAACCGCTTGTGATGAAAATTCTAGTCTATTTAAGTCTTCCTCCTTAAGCTTACTGGCTCGTCCGCCCAAAGGCTCGATGTAAGAACCCCCAAATCCACTAATCTCGATCCCCATTCCCGCAACCCCCTCTTGCAAAGATGACGTCGTGGAAACGGTTCGTGAAGGCCCGTACGATGGTCGCGTCCACCCCGAGCGCCGCCGCCTGCGCCGAGAGCGCGGCCGCCTACACCGAGAGTGCTGCCGCATCCGCATTGAGTGCGGCCGCATCCGCCGAGAGGGCGTCTACGTCAGCCGACAGATTGCAGCAGCCTCGAGACGGCCGTACCAATTGCTGCGACTTGGCGGGTCGCAACGCCGAGAGCGCCGAGCTCCCGTCTGCAAGCCGATGTAGCCTGCCCGGGTCGAGGCCATCCACGCCAAGATCAAGGACACACACGCCAAGATATTCCAGGCCACCTCGGAATCCAGCATGCAACCCACGTCCGAAAAGGCGGCGGTGGCCATGGAGCACCTGCTTCCTCATGAGATTGCCGAGCGGGAGCTGGAGATGCAGGAGGCGGCGGGGATTGAGGAGCGCCGGGAGGAGGAGTTGCGCGTGGCCGAGGTCAAGGTAGAGAAGAGTCTGTCCGTCGAGGAATCGGCGATGGAGTACCAACGCGAGCTCTAGCGCAACCACTACTACGAGTACTACAACCTTGAGGGCAGCGTCGAGGACGAGGACAAGGACGCGGTCGACTTCAACAGGGGGGATGCAGAGTCCACCAACGGCGGCATGTCGCCAAGACAAGTCATCGACGTCTCATCTCACACCAGCGATGCATAGGCCGGCGCGGCGGCGGATTTGTTAAAATTATGCATGCTTAGGCTTTGTTTTTAATGATGGTCTTTTGTTAGAGCAGTGTTTAGGTCAACTGGCTCTGTTAATTACTAAAATTGCTTGATTCAGTAAGTGTGGTCTGTGTGATGTACGCTCTTTTGTGTGCCCAAATTATGCAATGATGTACCTGGGGAAATTTCCACCAAAATATGAATTATCAAACTCATCCCATGCGCGTAAAGCAGAAGAATCGTTTGCGATGCACACAATTATTCAAAGTGAATGGTGTCCGGCGGCACCCCGCCCCCCTCTTCCCCACCCCCTTTTCTCCCCGACCACAAGTCACATTCCCCCTGTTTCCTCCTTCCTTCCTAAGCTATAGCCGCTTCCTCGCTTGCTTCCTCGCTCTCGCCGTCTCACATATCCTACTGCCGGGTTGCCATGGTCTTCTTCAATGACCTCTCCAGCGGTTCCTCCTCCTCCGACGACTCCTTCACCACCCGGGTATGCCTCTCTTCTCTCTCTCGGGCTATGACTTGGAATGAAGGATTTTAACTCAGTGGTAGATTTGAGTCATTTCTTCCTCTTGTAGCTCCCTAGGATCATCAGTTGCAACGAATGGAGTGGGGTGGCTGAAGATCTGTCTACTCGTTATCACCATCAGTTTCCATGCATGAAGCTAGTTGCGTTTGAATCTGTGGACAGTGGGAGGAAGTTTCTGGCATATGCAGAGAAGGTTAGACCCTCTTTCGTTGTTACAAATCATTTGTTAGATGTGATTCAGACACTGTCACAGTCCCAACCCATTCATACCGTTGGGGAATGTAGCATGCAATTTCAAAAAAATTCCTACGCTCACGCAAGATCTATCTAGGAGATGCATAGCAACGAGAGGGGGAGAGTGTGTCCATGTACCCTCGTAGACCGAAAGTGGAAGCGTTAGGTTAACGCGGTTGATGTAGTCGAACGTCTTCACGATCCAACCGATCCAAGTACCGGAACGTGACGACACCTCCGTGTTCAAAGACACGCTCAGCTCGATGGCGTCCCTCGAACTCTTGATCCAAGAGAGGGTCGAGGAGAGTTCCGTCATCACGCCCGGCATGGTGACGGTGATGGTGATGTGATCCGCAGGCTTCGCCTAAGCACTATGATGCTATGACGGGAGGAGTAAATCAGGAGGGGGGGGCACCGCTGCACGCTAAGAGAATAACTGTTGTGCCTTTGGGGTGCCCCCTCACTGTATATAAGGAGGAGGGAGGAGGAGGCCGGCGGCAGGAGAAGGCGGGCCAAGGGGGGGAGTCCTACTAGGACTTCACTCCTAGTAGGATTCGTCCCCCCTTTCCTTCCAACGGAGAGGGGGAAAGGGGAAGGGGGGGAGAGGGAGAAGGAAAGGGGGGGGGGGCGCCCCCACCCCTTGTCCAATTTGGATTGGGCAGGGGGGAGGCGCGTGCCACCTCCCGTGGCCTTCCTCCCTCTCTCCACTATGGCCCATAAGGCCCATTAACTTTCTCGGGGGGTTCCGATAGCCTCCCGGTACTGCGATAAATCCCCGAACCTCTTCGGAACCATTCCGGTGTCCGTATATAACCTTCCAACATATGAATCTTTACCTCTCGACCATTTCGAGACTCCTCGTCATGTCCGTGTTCTCATCCGTGACTCCGAACAAACTTCGGTCACCAAAACACATAACTCATAATACAAATCATCATCGAACGTTAAGCGTGCGGACCCTACGGGTTTGAGAACTATGTAGACATGACCGAGGCTCATCTCCGGTCAATAACCAATAGCAGAACATGGATGCTCATATTGGTTCCTACATATTCTACGAAGATCTTTATCGGTCAAACCGCATAACTATATACATCATTCCCTTTGTCATTGGTATGTTACTTGCCCAAGATTCGATCGTCGGTATCCTCATACCTAGTTCAATCTCGTTATCGGCAAGTCTCTTTACTCGTTCCATAATGCATCATCCCGCAACTAACTCATTAGTCACATTGCTCGCAAGGCTTATAGTGATGTGCATTACCGAGAGGGCCCAGAGATACCTCTCCGATACACGGAGTGGCAAATCCTAATCTTGATCTATGCCAATTCAGCAAACACCTTCGGAAACACCTGTAGATCATCTTTATAATCACCCAGTTATGTTGTGACGTTTGATAGCACACAAGGTGTTCCTCTGGTATTCGGGAGTTGCATAATCTCATAGTCAGAGGAATATGTATAAGTCATGAAGAAAGCAATAGCAATAAAACTAAACGATCATAATGCTAAGCCAACGGATGGGTCTTGTCCATCACATCATTCTCTAATGATGTGATCCCATTCATCAAGTGACAACACATGTCTATGGCAGGAAACTTAACCATCTTTGATTAACGAGCTAGTCAAGTAGAGGCATACTAGGGACACTCTGTTTTGTCTATGTATTCACACATGTACTAAGTTTCCGGTTAATACAATTCTAGCATGAATAATACATTTATCATGATGTAAGGGAAATATAAATAACCACTTTATTATTGCCTCTAGGGCATATTTTTCACATACCACACCTTCAACGAAACGCATCCTAAGACAGTGTCATAGTTTGTACCTAGTATCTAAAAATGTTGCCATCTCATCAGCGATGCCATTAGAAAATTATTTGCACCGCTTCAGCAGTTTGTGCAGCCAACTTTGGTCCAGACATCCGAGCAGCCGAGCAGTAAAATACTCAATCTTTATGGCACAAAGGAACTGGGCATCGGAGCAACTAGGTGTCTTAGTCCGGTTCTGATTTTATCCGCTGCATCGGCTCGCCAGTGCAGGGCACCGGTGCGAGATGTAGCAACAGTCGTCTTTACACTGGTTTTGGCATACATAGTGGACGGCCTTAGTGCTATTAGTTCTATGTTACTAAATTTGTGCATGTACACACCTGTTAGTATCAATTTCTTTGTCATCTAGACAACATCGCTATGTTGTTGCAGCTTATATTTTCCTTCCTCATAATATGTTCAATTTGTTATTTATTGTACATGAGTAAGAACTTGTAGCGTTGTTGTATTTAATTATAGCTTCTGATGTTTCCGAGTTTGGTTGTTGTCTCAGTAGCAATTAATTCATTTGCACATTGATCTTTTTGAAAAGATATGTCATAATTAACCTGTTTTTTTAGTTTTTCAAAATAAGTATTGGTGATTTTATATGATGCTATAAACCCATTTCCCCTACAATTGTTACTGATCTAGTTTTAAATATTATAGGATGAACAGAAGTGTTCTTATTTGGAGTGGGTTGATCAAGAGTGGCCAAAGTCTTTGAAGATGTGCCTAGCAAAGCTCTGGAGCATGTATGAGGAAGAGAACAGAGGTAGGCTTAGAGAAAGTGTTGTCAATGCTGAAGAATATTTGAAGATGCGGGATAAAAAGAGGAAAGTGGAGAATGAGCTCAGGTTTTTAAATCGGACTTTGCTAAGATGGTGTTGGTGAAGGAGGAGGCACTTTTCCGGTTGGCCAGTGCAAAATAGGTTCTTACCGAACTGAAATTAGAGGTGGATAAGACGAGCCTGGATGATCTCGATTAGGGAAATGAATATATTGTTCTAATATTGTTCTTATGAAGCTGAACTAGCTATATATTGTACTGTGGTGTTTTCAGGTAGCTATCGTACTGTGATGTTAAAATATATTTATGTGCCTGATATGAAATTGGAAAACAGTTGTTCAATATGAAATGTGAATTTGCGTAATACTGGAATTATTAATTGTAAACTAATAAACCTGCTAAATGGGTCATGGAACTTTGCAAACGGTTCTAGCAGTAAAAGCACTTGTGATGGATAGCTCAATGCCACACAGTTTTCTTCATCAAATCGTGTGTGATGTAGTTGAATAAAAGCAAAAGGTTAACCAAGGCTGAGCGTGCGTGATAGTTACACCTATCACACACGAGCATATACATAAAATTTTGTGGGATGTACATGCGAACGGAAACGTTTTCCCTGGATTAACTGTGTGGGATGTACATACTATTGGGGAACGTAGTAGTAAATTAAATTTTTTCCTACGAATCACCAAGATCAATCTAGGAGATGCTAGCAACAAGTGAGAGGGAGATCATCTTCATACCCTTGAAGATCGCTAAGCGGAAGCGTTACAAAGAACGCGGATGATGGAGTCGTACTCGCGGCGATTCAAATCGCGGAAGATCCGATCTAGCGCAGAACGGCGGCGCCTCCGCGTTCAACACACTACAGCACGGGCACGTCTCCTCCTTCTTGATCAAGCAAGGGGGGGGGGAGAAGTTGGGGAAGAGCTCCGGCAGCACTACGGCGTGGTGGTGGAGCTTGCAGTTCTCCGGCAGGGCTTCGCCAAGCTCTACGGATGAGGAGGGAGTGTTGGAGAGGGGACGGGCTGCGCCTTGGGAAGGGTGTGGCTGCCCTCCCACCTCCCCTCCATTTATAGGGTGAAGGGGGAAGGGGGGCTGGCCCCTTAGATCCCATTTTGGGGGGGGGGGGGAGCGGCCAAGGGGGAAGCTTCCCCCCAAGTTTGGTGGGGGGCGCCCCCACACCCTAGGGTTTGGTGCCCTAGGTGCCTTGGGCCCTTTGGGGGGAGGGCACCAGCCCACTAGGGTATGGTTCCCCCCTTTGCTCAGCCCATTTGGCCCACCGGGGCAGGTGGCCCCACCCGATGGACCCCCGGACACCTTCCGGTGGTCCCGGTACAATACCGATAACCCCCGAAATTTTTCCGGCGACTGAAACTGGACTTCCCATATATAATTCTTCACCTACGGACCATTCCGGAACTCCTTGTGACGTCCGGGATCTCATCCGGGACTCCGAATAACATTCGGTAACCACATACTATTTCCCATAACAACTCTAGCGTCACCGAACCTTAAGTGTGTACACCCTACGGGTTCGGGAACCATGCAGACATGACCGAGACATCTCTCCGGCCAATAAACAACAACAGGATATGGATACCCATGTTGGCTCCCACATGTTCCACGATGATCTCATCAGATGAACCACGATGTCGGGGATTCAATCAATCCCGTATACAATTCCCTTTGTCCATCGGTATGTTACTTGCCCGAGATTCGATCGTCGGTATCCTCATACCTCGTTCAATCTTGTTACCGACAAGTCTCTTTACTCGTTCCATAACGCATGATCCCGTGGCTAACTCCTTAGTCACATTGAGCTCATTATGATGATGCATTACCAAGTGGGCCCAGAGATACCTCTCCGTCATATAGAGTGACTAATCGGTCTCGATTCGTACAACCCAATGTACACTTTCGGAGATACATGTAGTGCACCTTTATAGCCACCCGATTACGTTGTGACATTTCGTACACCCAAAGCATTCCTACGGTATCCAGGAGTTGCACAATCTCATGGTCTAAGGAAATGATACTTGACATTAGAAAAGCTTTAGAAAATGAACTACACGATCTTGTGCTACGCTTAGGATTGGGTCTCGTCCATCACATCATTCTTCTAATGATGTGATCCTATTATCAATGACATCCAATGTCCATGGTCAGGAAACCATGAACATCTATTGATCAACGAGCTAGTCAACTAGAGGCTTACTAGGGACATATTACGGTCTATGTATTCACACATGTATTACGGTTTCCGGTTAATACAATTATAGCATGAACAACAGACAATTATCATGAACAAGGAAATATAATAATAACCACTTTATTATTGCCTCTAGGGCATATTTCCAACAGTCTCCACCTTGCACTAGAGTCAATAATCTAGTTACATTATGATGAATCGAACACCCATAGAGTTCTGGTGTTGATCATGTTTTGCTCGTGGAAGAGGGTTAGTCAACGGATCTGCTACATTCAGATCCGTATGCACTTTACAAATATCTATGTCAACATCTTGAATATATTCACGAATGGAGTTGAAGCGACGCTTGATATGCCTGGTCTTCTTGTGAAACACGGGCTTCTGGCAAGGGCAATAGCTCCAGTGTTGTCACAGAAGAGAGTCATCGGGCCCGACGCATTGGGAATAACTCCTAGGTTGGTGATGAACTCCTTCATCCAGACTGCTTCCTGTGCTGCCTCCAAGGCTATGTACTCCGCTTCACATGTAGATCCCACCACGACGCTTTGCTTGCAACTACACCAGCTGACTGCCCCACCATTCAAAATGTACACGTATCCGGTTTGTGACTTGGAGTCATCTTGATCTGTGTCGAAGCTAGCATCGACGTAACCCTTCTGACGAGCTCTTCGTCACCTCCATAAATGAGAAACATATCCTTAGTCCTTTTCGTGTACTTTAGGATATTCTTGATCATTGTCCGTTGTTCCATGCCGGGATTACTTTGGTACCTTCCCACCAAACTTACGGCAAGGTTCACATCAGTGCAGTACACAAGATGGCATACACAATAGACCCTATGGCTGAGGCATAGGGGATGACACTCATCTTTTCTCTATCTTCTGCCGAGGTCGGGCATTGAGTCATGCTCAATCTCACACCTTGCAATACATGCAAGAACCCCTTCTTGGACTGATCCATATTGAACTTCTTCAATATCTTGTCAAGGTAGGTGCTTTGTGAAAGACCAATGAGGCATCTCGATCTGTCTCTATAGATCTTGATGACTAATATGTAAGCAGCTTCTCCAAGGTCTTTCATTGAAAAACACTTATTCAAGTAGGCCTTTACGCTTACCAAAAGTTCTATATCATTTCCCATCAAAAATATGTCATCCACATATAATATGAGAAATGCTACAGAGCTCCCACTCACTTTCTTGTAAACACAGGCTTCTCCATAAGTCTGCATAAACCCAAACGCTTTGATCATTTCATCAAAGCGAATGTTCCAACTCCGAGATGCTTGCACCAGCCCATAGATGGAGCCGGAGCTTGCATACCATGTCGACATTCTTAGGACCGACAAAACCTTCCGGCTGCATCATATACAATTCTTCCTTAAGGAAACCATTAAGGAATGCCGTTTTGACGTCCATTTGCCATATCTCATAATCGTAGAATGCGGCAATTGCTAACATGATTCGGATGGACTTCAGCTTCACTACGGGTGAGAAGGTCTCATCGTAGTCAACCCCTTGAACTTGTTGATAACTCTTAGCGACAAGACGAGCCTTATAGATGGTCACATTACCATCCACGTCAGTCTTCTTAAAGATCCATTTATTCTCTATGGCTTGCCGATTATCGGGCAAGTCTGTCAAAGTCCATACTTCATTTTCATACATGGATCCTATCTCGGATTTCATGGCCTCAAGCCATTTGTTGGAATCCGGGCCGCCATCGCTTCTTCATAGTTCAAGGTTCACCGTTGTCCAACAACATGATTTCCGGAGACAGGGTTGCCGTGCCACTGCAGTGCGGAGCGTGTCCTCGTGGACCTCTGAAGTTCAAGAGTACCTTGATCCGAAGTTTCATGATCATCATCATTAACTTCCTCTCTAGTCGATGCAGGCACCACGAAACATCTTCTGAGCTTCCCTACTTTCCGGTTCAAGAGGCAGTACCTCATCAAGTTCTACTTTCCTCCCACTTACTTCTTTCGAGAGAAACACTTTCTCTAGAAAGGATCCATTCTTGGCAACAAAGATCTTGCCTTCGGATCTGAGGTAGAAGGTATACCCGATAGTTTCCTTAGGGTATCCTATGAAGACGCATTTTTCCGGCTTGGGTTCGAGCTTTTCAGGTTGAAGTTTCTTGACATAAGCATCACATCCCCAAACTTTCAGAAACGACAGCTTAGGTTTCTTCCCAAACCATAGTTCATACGGTGTCGTCTCAGCGGATTTTGACGGCGCCCTATTTAAAGTGAATGCGGCACTCTCTAAAGCATAACCCCAAAATGATAGCGATAGATCGTAAGAGACATCATAGATTGCACATATCCAATAGAGTGCGATTACGATGTTCGGACACACCATTACGCTGAGCTGTTCCAGGCGGCGTGAGTTGTGAAACAATTCCACATTTCTTCAGGTGCGTGCCAAACTCGTGACTCAAGTATTCTCCCCCACGATCTGATCATAGGAACTTTATTTTCCTGTCACGTTGATTCTCTACCTCACTCTGAAATTCCTTGAACTTTTCAAAGGTCTCAGACTTGTGTTTCATTAAGTAGACATACCATATCTACTTAAGTCATTAGTGAGGGTGAGAACATAACGATAGCCAGCGCGAGCCTCAACACTCATTGGACCACACACATCAGTATGTATGATTTCCAATAAGATGGTTGCTCGTTCCATTGTTCCGAGAACAACGAGTCTTGGTCATTTTGCCCATGAGGCATGGTTCTGCGTGTCAAATGATTCGTAATCAAGAGACTTCAAAAGTCCATCTGCATGGAGTTTCTTCATGCGTTTGACACCAATGTGACCAAGGCGGCAGTGCCACAAGTATGTGGGACTATCATTATCAACCTTACATCTTTTGTCATTCACACTATGAATATGTGTAACATCACGTTCGAGATTCAATAAGAATAAACCATTGACCAGCGGGGCATGACCATAAAACATATCTCTCATATAAATAGAACAACCATTATTCTCAGATTTAAATGAGTAGCCATCTCGCATTAAACGAGATCCGTATACAATGTTCATGCTCAAAGTGGCACTAAATAACAATTATTGAGGTTTAAAACTAATCCGTAGGTAAATGTAGAGGTAGCGTGCGGCCGGCGATCACATCGACCTTGGAGCGATTCGACGCGCATCGTCACCTCGTCGTCCTTCGATAGTCTCCGCTATTCCGCAGCTCTGTTTTGAGTTAAAATATGAGCAACCGCATCGGTATCAAATACCCAAGAGCTACTACGAAAGTGTGGTAAAGGTACACATCAATAACATGTATATCATATATACCTTTGGTATTGCCGACCTTCTTATCCTCTAAGTACTTGGGGCAGTTCCGCTTCTAGTGACCATTTCCCTTGCAATAAAAGCACTGATTCTCGGGCTTGGGTCCATTCTTTGGCTTCTTCCCGGCAACTGATTTGCAGGCGCGACAACTCCTTGCCGTCCTTCTTGAAGTTCTTCTTACCCTTGCCCTTCTTGAAACTAGTGGTCTTATTCATCATCAACACTTGATGTTCCTTTTGATCTCCACCTCCGGTAATTTCAGCATTGAATATAACTCAGAATGGACTTCTCCATCCCTTGCATATTGTAGTTCATCACAAAGCTCTTGTAGCTAGGTGGAAGTGACTGGAGGATCCATCAATGACCGAGTAAATGCAGGAGATTAACTCCCGGTGAGACAAGTTGTGCAACCCGGACATTTTGAGTATATGCTCGCTGACAGAACAATTTTCCTCCATCTTACAAGTGTAGAACTTGTTGGAGACTTCATATCTCTCGACCCGGGCATGAGCTTGGAAAACCATTTTCAGCTCTTGTAACATCTCATATGCTCCGTGCTCCTCAAAATGCTTTTGGAGCCCCGGTTCTAAGCTGTAAAGCATGTCGCACTGAACCAGGGAGTAGTCATCACTACGCGACTGCCAGGCGTTCATAACATCTTGAGTTGCTGGGAAAATGGGTGCTTCACCTAGCGGTGCTTCAAGGACATATGCTTTCTTGGCAGCTATGACGATGATCCTCAAAGTTCTGGACCCAATCCATTATAGTTGCTACCATCATCTTTCAGCTTGGTTTCTCTAGGAACGCGTTGAAGTTGAGGGCAACATTAGCGTGGGCCATTTGATCTACAAGACATATTGTAAAGATATTTTAGACTAAGTTCATGATAATTAAGTTCATCTAATCAAATGATTTAATGAACTCCCACTTAGATAGACATCCCTCTAGTCATCTAAGTGGATACATGATCCGAATCGACTAGGCCGTGTCCGATCATCACGTGAGACGGACTAGTCATCAACGGTGAACATCTCCATGTTGATCGTATCTGCTATACGACTCATGTTCGACCTTTCGATCTCTCGAGTTCCGAGGCCATGTCTGTACATGCTAGGCTCGTCAAGTTAACCTAAGTGTTTCGCATGTGTAAATCTGGCTTACACCCGTTGTATGCCAACGTTAGAATCTATCACACCCGATCATCACGTGGTGCTTGAAACAACGAACCTTCGCAGAATTGCCTGATTAAAGGGAACACATTTCTTGAAATTTTAGTGAGGGATCATCTTATTTATGCTATCGTCTTTCTAAGCAAATAATATGTAAACATGACAAACATCACATGCAAATCATAAAAGTGACATGATATGGCCAATATAATCTTGCGCCTTTGATCTCCATCTTTGAGGCGCGGCATGATCACCTTCGTCACCGGCATGACACCATGATCTCCATCATCGTGTCTTCATGAAGTTGTCTCGCCAACTATTACTTCTACTACTATGGCTAACGGTTAGCAATGAAGTAAAGTAATTACATGGCGTTTTCAATGACTCGCAGGTCATACAATAAATTAAGACAACTCCTATGGATCCTGCCGGTTGTCATACTCATCGACATGCAAGTCATGATTCCTATTACAAGAACATGATCATTCTCATAGATCACATATATCATTCATCACAACCTTTTGACCATATCACATCACATAGCATACCCTGCAAAAAGAAGTTAGACGTCCTATAATTGTTGTTGCATGTTTTACGTGGCTGCTATGGGTTTCTAGCAAGAATGTTTCTTACCTACGCAAAAGCCACAATGGTGATATGCTAATTTCTATTTACCCTTCATAAGGACCCTTTTCATCGAATCTGATCCGACTAAAGTGGGAGAGACAGACACCCGCTAGCCACCTTATGCATCAAGTGCATGTCGGTCGGTGGAACCAGTCTCACGTAAGCGTACGTGTAAGGTCGGTCCGGGCCGCTTCATCCCACAATGCCGCCGAATCATGATAAGATTAGTAATGGTAAGCAAACTGAACAATTCATCGCCCACTAGGGGCTGGTTCCCGCCTTTGCTCAGCCCACTTGGCCCACCAGGGCAGGTGGCCCCACCCGGTGGACCCCCGGACAGCTTCTGGTGGTCCCGGTACAATACCGATAACCCCCGAAATTGTTCTCGCGACTGAAACTGGACTTCCCATATATAATTTTTCACCTTCGGACCATTCCGGAACTCCTCGTGACGTCCGGGATCTCATCCGGGACTCCGAACAACATTCGGTAACCACATACTATTTCCCATAACAACTCTAGCGTCACCGAGCCTTAAGTGTGTAGACCCTACGGGTTCGGGAACCATGCAGACATGACCGAGACATCTCTCCGGCCAATAACCAACAGCGGGATCTGGATACCTATGTTGGCTCCTGATACGTCTCCAACGTACCTATAATTTATGAAGTATTCATGCTATTATATTATCCTTCCAGGATGTTTTATATGCATTTATATGCTATTTTATATGATTTTTGGGACTAACCTATTAACCCAGAGCCCAGTGCCACTTTCTGTTTTTTCCTTGTTTTTGAGTATCGCAGAAAAGGAAAACCAAACGGAGTCCAATTGACCTGAAATACAACGGAGATTGTTTTTGGACCAGAAGAAGCCCACGGAGCATCGGAGATGGGCCAGAAGAGTCCCGAGGCCACCACGAGGGTGGGGGCGCGCCCTATCCCCTTGGGCGCGCCCCCTACCTCGTGGCCGCCTCGGGGACCCCCCTGACTTGTTCCCGATGCCAATACTTCTTATATCTACCCAAACTTCCAGAAAGAAACCTAGATCAGGAGTTCCGCCGCCGCAAGCCTCTGTAGCCACCGAAACCAATCTAGACCCGTTCTGGCACCCTGCTGGAGGGGGGGATCCCCCACTGATGGCCATCTTCATCATCCCGACGCTCTCCATGACGAGGAGGGAGTAGTTCACCCTCGGGGCTGAGGGTATGTACCAGTAGCTATGTGTTTGATCTCTCTCTCTCTCTCGTGTTCTTGAGGTGGTACGATCTTGATGTATCGCGAGCTTTGCTATTATAGTTGGATCTTATGATGTTTCTCCCCCTCTACTCTCTTGTAATGTATTGAGTTTTCCCTATGAAGTTATCTTATCGGATTGAGTCTTTAAGGATTTGAGAACACTTGATGTATGTCTTGCATGTGCTTATCTATGGTGACAATGGGATATTACATGATCTACTTGATGTATGTTTTGGTGATCAACTTGCGGGTTCCGTGACCTCGTGAACTTATGCATAGGGGTTGGCACATGTTTTCGTCTTGACTCTCGGTAGAAACTTTGGGGCACTCTTTGAAGTACTTTTGTTGGTTTGAATAGATGAATCTGAGATTGTGTTATGCATATCGTATAATAATACCCATGGATACTTGAGGTGACATTGGAGTATCTAGGTGACATTAGGGTTTTGGTTGATTTGTGTCTTAAGGTGTTATTCTAGTATGAACTCTTGAATAGATCGATCAGAAAGAATAACTTTGAGGTGGTTTCGTACCCTACCATAATCTCTTCGTTTGTTCTCCGCTATTAGTGACTTTGGAGTGAATCTTTGTTGCATGTTGGGGATAGTTATATGATCCAATTATGTTATCATTGTTGAGAGAACTTGCACTAGTGAAAGTATGAACCCTAGGCCTTGTTTTCTAGCATTGCAATACCGTTTACGCTCACTTTTACCACTTGATACCTTGTTGTTTTTATATTTTCAGATTATAAATACTCATATCTATCATCCATATTGCACTTGTATCACCATCTCTTCGCTGAACTAGTGCACCTATACAATTTACCATTGTATTGGGTGTGTTGGGGACACAAGAGACTCTTTGTTATTTGGTTGCAGTGTTGTTTGAGAGAGACCATCTTCAACCTACGCCTCCCATGGATTGATAAACCTTAGGTCATCCACTTGAGGGAAATTTGCTACTTTCCTACAAACCTCTGCACTTGGAGGCCCAACAACGTCTATAGGAGGAAGGTTGCGTAGTAGACATCAAGCAGTTTCTGGCGCCGTTGCCGGGGAGGTGAGTGCTTGAAGGTATATCTTTAGATCTTGCAATCGAATATTTTAGTTTCTTGTTTAATCACTAGTTTAGTTTATAAAAGAAAACTACAAAAAATGGAATTGAGGGTGCCTCATATGCTTCATCTTTTTAATATCTTTCATGAAAAATAAGGATTCCGATAATTGTGCTCAATTGCTAGAGGAAGAATGCATTAAAATGTTTGGCACTAAATCTTTGAATGATGAGCATGATTTCAATGTTGTTAGTATGAATTCTTTGAATATCCATAGTACTAATGATGACTGCACTAGTCATGATGAAAATGTCTCTTATAAGCATGTCAACTTTTGTGGAATACATAGAGCTTGCAAGTACACACCAAATAGGGAAGATAGATTTTGCAAGAGGCATAAGTATTTTGAAACTAAATGGTTGCAAGAAAGGCTAAGATTGTGCTGAAAGATTCAATATTTATTGCCATCCTTGTGAACTTTGCAATGAACATGGTCATTTAAAGCTACAATGCTATTTGTTTCATGATCAAATCGTGTCCTAAAATTGTGATAACTTGATTACCCTTGAGCATCATAAAGAGCTTAGTCTTCTTTTGGGGTATGAAGAAATGAAACGTATAACTGAGGGTATTCCAAAATTTAATCTTGATAGACTTCTTGATTTTGATCTAGAAAAAAAATTTATGTATTGTGCGGTGAATTGCATTGAAAATCCTTATATTTCCAATTACATAAAGACAAGAAAACAATAGAAGATGAATAGAATACTAATGAAAGGGAAGAGATTTCCCAACATGTTCCTATTATTTCTTATGATGAATCAGGTAACAAGGAGGAGCCTTCTATTCAACCAATCTCATTAATAAGGAACTCCAAAAAGAGGATTAATACCACACATGATGTGAATAAGAAAAAGAAAAGACGGAGAAACAAAGGTAAAAAGGTATCCCTCCCAAATTATGTTGCTCCTATTACTCATTGTGATGATGATAATTGCTATACTATTGGTGCTATCCATACTATTAATGATGAGAGTGACTATGCTTATGATATGACATGTTTGATGAGAATGACATGTTTGAGAATTTATTTGCTGCAATTAATGTTTGTCCCAAGCTTGGGGATGCTATGTTTAATGAAGATGATATTTTTAGCCTCCCAAGTTTTGATGAGCAAATCTATTATGATGATAGCATGCCTCCTATTTATGATGGTTATATTGTGGGTATGGAAGAGTGTCAACTTTAGGAAGTAATGATCCCACTATTTTGGAGGGTGTTGAATCTTATTGTGACAATTATGAAAGTGGATTTGGAGAGGTCATGACTTTATTTAGTAATGATTCCACTATCTTGGAAGAGGTTTCAATCGATTATGATGAGAACAAAGTTGCTACCTATGATGATTATTGTGATGATACTTATGCTATAAAGAGTAGTGATGATTATATTTATAAAACTTGTCATGATTATGATCACCTTTTTTCTAAACACTACTCTTTTAACGTGGAAACAATTTATAGTATTCGAGTCTCTTATGATACTCCCACTATTCTGAATGAGAAGAATTTTGCTTATGTGGAGAGTAGTAAATTTTCTATGCTTGTAGATCATGAAAATAATGCTTTATGTGATGGTTATATTGTTGAATTCATTCATGATTCTACTGAAAATTATTATGAGGGAGGAATATATGCTTGCAGGAATTGCAATAATATCAAGTTTCCTCTCTATGTGCTTAAAGTTTTGAAGTTATGCTTGTTTTGCTTTCCTATGCTAGTTGATTATTGTTCCCATAAGTTGTTTGCTCACAAAATCCCTATGCATAGGAAGTGGGTTAGACTTAAATGTGTTAGTCATATTCTTCATGATGCTCTTTTTATGCTTCAATTCTTATCTTTTATGTGAGCATCATTGAAATCATAATGCCTAGCTAGGGGCATTAAACAATAGCGCTTGTTGGGAGGCAACCCAATTTTATTTCTGTTCTTTGCTTTTTGCCCCTGTTTAGTAATAAATAATTCATCTAGACTCTGTTTAGATATTTTTTTTATGTTTTAATTAGTGTTTGTGCCAAGTAGAACCTTTGGGAAGACTTGGGTGAAGTCTTTATGATCTTGCTGTAAAAAACAGAAACTTTAGCACTCACGAGGTTAGATGCCATTTTTTACTGGAGAGTGCTTTTTGGTTGATTCTTTTTGCAGATGATTAATAGAAAAATTCCTCAGGTCCACCAATTTATTTCAAAAAATTTGGATTTCCAGAAGTATACGTTTGATACAGATTACTACAGACTGTTCTGTTTTTGACAGATTCTGTTTTCACTGTGTTGTTTGCTTATTTTGATGAATCTATGAGTAGTATCGGAGGGTATGAACCATAGAGAAGTTGGAATACAGTATATATTACACCAATATGAATTTATAATGAGTTCAAAATAGTACCTAAGTGGTGATTTATTTTCTTATACTGACGGAGCTTACGAGTTTTCTGTTAAGTTTTGTGTCGTGAAGTTTTCAAGTTTTGGGTAAAGATTCGATGGACTATGGAATAAGGAGTGGAAAGAGCCTAAGCTTGGGGATGCCCAAAGCACCCCAAGGTAATATTCAAGGACAACCAAAAGCCTAAGCTTGGTAATGCCCCGGATGGCATCCCCTCTTTCGTCTTTGTTCATCGGTAACATTACTTGGAGCTATATTTTTATTCACCACATGATATGTGTTTTGCTTGGAGCGTCATTTTATTGTATTTTCTTTTGCTTGATGTATGAATAAAATACCAAGATCTGAAATTCTTAAATGATAGAGAGTCTTCACATAGCTACATAATTATTTAACTACTCATTGATCTTCACTTATATCTTTTTGGAGTAGTTTGTCATTTACTTGTCTGCTTCACTTATATCCTATGAGTAAATGGTTGAATGTCATAAATCTGAAATTATATATGTTTCATATGCCTTTCCCATGGGGAGTAATGCCTTTGTCGGCGTTCTGGGAACGGGGGTACCTAGACTTGCCTGCCTGCGGCCTGCGGCGTGGCTCGAGGAGTGGCCAGTCGACCCATCTTCATCAACACAAGCTCAAGACCCTCGCGAGGGGGCCAAGCCTCATGAGGCGGGGATTTACGTAAAGCTTCCTCGAGCTGCAGTCTCATCAGGTTGGCTCGAGGAGGCGGAGAGATCAAGTTGGGGTACCTCACGAGGTGTCCATGGCGCAAGCCATGACGGCATCGAGGGCGAGCGGGCGCCAGCCTGCTTGAGTCCTTGTTTCCTCTTTGGTGCAAAGGGAGCAAGCGCAGGCAAGAGTATCAAGCAAAGGCAACCACTTTGGTGCAACAAGACTAAGACCAGCAAAACGGCAGGAAGGAGGTCATCGTGGAGCCCAAGACGGCATCACCGTCAGAGTCTTCGGTAGGCGAGGACCAACTTTAGTCAGGATAAGTGTACTAGATGTTCCCCTTCAAAATGGCCAATTGTTGGCGCCCTTCCCGCTCAATATTTGGGAAGAGGACCAGGGCCTTGCTCTATAAATAGGACTAGCCACCACAGAGTAGGGGGGCGGGAGAAAGAAGGCATCTGATAGAACCCTAGGAGGCGAGAAGCGAGACAAGAGAGAAGAGGAAGAACCTTAGCCAGATCCACCACCACAAGAACTCCCTGCGCCCCGGCAATGAGGTTCTTCCTTGTATTGTTCATCATCCTTGACCCCTGAGGCAATCCACCACACCACAAAGCTGGAGTAGGGTATTACACCACAATGGTGGCCTTAACCAGTATAAACCCTCGTGTCCCTTGTGTTGTTCTTTGTGTAGTTTAGATCCTTGCGAGGCGGCGAGACGTAGGTAGGTTGGAGGTGTGATCTCCGCGTGCACCCCAGAGTTCGAACCTAGAGGGTCTGCCGGAACCCGAAATCCGACATTTGGCGCGCCAGGTAGGGGTGCACCGGAATCCGCCTTCCGTCGCCCTGCTTTTCGCCGCCCCTCGCATCCATGTCGGACGCTCGTCGAGCCCGCGCCGAGCGCCGTGCCGCTCTCGCTGCTCGCGTCGCCCAGACGGCCCCCGTCGGCGGGTGCCGCCGCCGTTCCCCGTCGCCTGCCGGCAACGCCGCCACCGGCCAGCGAAAACGGCGAGCGAGCGTCTCTACATCCTTGATGCGGCGGGAAAAGGCCTTTGCCACCCCGTCGCCAGCTCGGCCGGTTTCCTCGTCCACGCCCGTCGCGCTCTGCGGACGCGCCGCCCGCGTTGCTCTGGCGCGGGAACTCCTACACTACCGTCCGCCCGGCAGACGACCTCTACGGCCAGCGTGGCTCGCCCGCATCACCGAGCTCATCGGCCGTTGGGGCTCCCTGCGCCATCCCTCTCGTGCACCGCGCCCCACCTTGCGCGGGCGATGAAGCTCGAGGCGCCTCGGCCGCCTCCCCTCAAGAAGGCGCCTTGGCCCCCAAGGCGCGTGGCCCTAAGCGGAACCCACTCCGGCAGCACCGCACAACAAGAAGAGCTGCCAAGAGGTCCCTCGTCCCCAAGAAGCTGCCCGAGTGCTCCCTACACCAGCCCGTCACGACCGCGCTCCTGCTCCAGCGCGCCAAGACCCCGCGCTGCTCCTGGCGGCAGCGCATGGAGACCTCCAATATCAAGCCCTCCGTCACCAAAGGCCTCCTGTGGCCACTGCAGGCTGCCGTGCCTTCACCGCCAGGTGCCGCAGGGCTTTGGCCGGGCAAGTTCAAGCCAGACCTGCCCCCACGCTACGATGGCACGGCCGACCCTGCGGAGTTCCTCCAGCACTATGAGCTGGGCATTGAAGCCGCCAACGGGGACGAGAAGGTCATGGCGAATTGGTTTCCCATGGCGCTCAAGGATGGTGCCCGCACCTGGCTCCTGAACCTGGCTCCTGGCACGATTTCCTCCTGGAACGAGATGCGCACCCGATTCATCGCCAACTTCCAAGGCACCCGCGATCGCCCCGGCCATGAGTGACTTAAGCGCATCAAGCGGCAGCGGGGAGACCCTGCGAAGTTCATCAACGTTTCAACAACGCCGCCTTAAGATCCCCGGGTGTCTTAGGAGGCCATCATCTCAGCCTTCTCCGATGGTGTGCGTGGCGTCAAGATGAAAGAAGAGCTCGCGATCCATGAAGAACATGCACATCCACGGAGCTGTTCAACTTGGCGACGGCGCGCCAGAGTGAAGAAGGACGCCTTTCCCTCCTCGAGTTGCGGTGCCGACCCGTAAGAGAAGAAGCCCAAGGTCAGGGCGTGAAGCGCAAAGGGGCTGCCGTGCTGCAGCGAGCCGCACACCAAGCGCGGAAGGGATCAGGCCGAGTCATCCAAAGGCAGCCGTCTTGCGTGGTACCACGACCTCCACACCCACAACACCAGCGTAATGCCAAGAGCTCGGGGCCATGCGGGATGTGCGGCGCCGTGCGACGCCCGGCGCGCAACGGCCAGGGGCTATGGCCGAGGAGGAGGAAGAGGTGGAGCATGATGGGAAGACCGTGGCCCTCGCCAAGGGTGGCGTGACCGACCTCGCGAGGACCGCTAGCAGGATTAGCCTCACGAGGGAGGTTGGAGGGACCCGCCTCGGGAGGGAGGCTGGAGGGATCAGCCTCGCGAGGATCGCCCACAAGGCATCGCAGGCCTTCCTCCTTTGCCACCGCAGCCGAGGAGAAATGAAGACCATCATCGGGGCGAGGGTGGGGGCTTCGAGGGAGCAGCATGGCATGTCGCTTGCATCTGGGTGGAGCTCAAGCCCCAGCCTCTCGGCGCATCTTCAAGCAGTTAGCTCGTGAAGTGAATGCAGTCCTCCCTGTGCTCGAAGCCACACACCCCTCATGTGGTCGGCATCGCCATCACGTTATTTCAGCGGATCAGCTCAAGTCTTGGCAGCCACAGTGAGTCCTCCCGATGCTTTGTTCCCCAATCATCAAGAATGTGCAAGTCACCGGGACCCTTATCGATGGCGGGCGGGGCTCAATGTCCCGTCAGTCGAGACATTCAACAATCTCAAGTGGCATACAATCGGCTTGACCAACCAAGCCTTTCTCCGGAGTCACCGATGGTTCCACAGTTCCGATAGGGCAGGTCCGCCTTCTGTCACCTTCAGGAATGGCCGACAACTACCGCACCGAGCTCATTGACTTCGACGTCGCGCACATTCGCCTGCCGTACAATGCCATCCTCGGGTACCCAGCTCTGGCCAAATTCATGGCCGTGACTCATCATGGCTACAATGTCCTCAAGATGCCAGGAAGCGGTGGAGTCATCACGGTGCCTTGTGAAGAGAGACGCAGTGTGTTCCTTGGAGCGTGCATTTCAACCCGCGTCAATTGAAGACCCAGATCGCAGGAGTGGAGGGCTTCCCGAGGTGGTCCCTAAGAAGAAGAAGAAGACATCCCCTGGTCATAACCCTCGGGAGGCAGGCCCCTCGGAGTTGGCGCCCGTTCCAAGGGCGCCTCCTTCTGTCGCATAGGAAGGCGCGCCCGGCGCCCTCCTCGAGCAAGGCTCGGGGGCTCTCTCCTGGAGGGCCATCGACTTTGCTAAGCTCACGAGGGAGGCGCTCGGGCACCATTTGGAGGCGTGTTTCAAAGCACGTTTCCCTCAGGCAGGAGCAAGGCAAGGAGGACCAAACCCTCGGGGAGTTAAATCGGCCGAGATCATTCAGAGCTGCAGAGTCAAGAGTCATGAGTGGCAGCCGCCGCTTGCCGTGGCTCCCCATCCCGAGGCGAGGATGGAGGGCTGTAGCGTCTGCATCGACATACCGAGGGCTCAACCGAGCCGCCTCTCGAGGCGCCTCGGCCCTCGCGCGTGGGGCGCTCTGCGAAGGTCCGCCCGCAGCTATGTTCGTGCATGCCTTACGACACCGAACGCTGGGCTCTTTGTCGCGCCAGCGCCTCATGAGGAGCATCCTGGAGGCTTAGGCGGCCAGGCATTCCGCAGTCCTGGCAGAGATGGAGATGGTCCGCGAGGAGCCACCAGCGCCTCCGGAGCCTCCCGAGGCTCCTGGGCCTGGGGGATTGTGAGGATCGGCTTCCGCGGTGCACGACGTACGCTACTTCAGCACCCCTTCATCTTCAACATCATCAGATGACATCCTTCGAGCTTCACTTTTCAGTTGGGAGCGCCCTCAGGGCTGCATCATTCCCAGGCCGTGTGGGCCCGTCCCTGCGGCATGTATCCCTTTTGTTCATGTTTTAGCCTGCTTTATTGGGGGCGCCCCTCGGGCTGCGTCATCCCCAAGCCGCTCGGGCCCGACCCAGCGGTGTTCACCTTCTTCTGCACCTATCTAAATGAATTCGCTCCTTCATGGTTAACGCGCTTGACTTAATCGCCCGCTCGATTGACGCCAACTGATGGAGCTGCTCCCTAACGGCACGATGCTAGTGCATGGGTCCGTCCCTGCAACGTCGACAAACCTGGATGGCTGAGCTCTGGCCGCGGCAACCCCGTAGGGCGCCACGTCACCAAGCCATCAGTGCCTCGTCACCCTCCCAGAGCAACCAGCAGCTGGCCGGCAATTGTAGCGACAAACTCTCGCTTTCCTTGTGATGAACTCGCGGGATCACTGAAAGGAGCGGCGTCGGGTGAGGCCTTCGCAGCGTCTCCTTCGCTCTCGTCCGCGCGAACCGCTTGCACGTTAAAAGGGGGGTACCTGAGCATCGCGACTCATGGACTCTTCTTGGCTCTCGGCCCTCACCTCTTGGCCTTGTCCACGGCATCGCGACACGGCATACTAGCGGCGGTGAGCTCGCTCGAGGCCGGGACACGAGGGCGTAGAGCACGAAGGGAAGCGGGCGAGAGGGAAGAGGCGTGGGGACCTCGCCCAAACAACTCCTCGGCTGCCAATGCGCGGGCTGGCGCCGCGCCAAGGTAACCGACCCCGAGATAAGTCATCCTCCGGAAATACTAGCTATCGCAGCACCGACCTCGCACCTAATGCAGTCCCGTTTGTAGCGTCGCGCTCCTTTCTCAGCGAGCGATGGCTGCTTGGCGCTAAAGGGACCTCCTGAGCATCGCGACTCGGGGGCTCTTCTTGGACCCGGGCCGCTCACCTCCCAGCCTTGACCACGGCATCGCGACACAACGCCTGGCGGCGGCTGAGACTTGCCTTGGGACGGGACACATCGTCGGCAGAGCGTCAAGTCCTCGCGAGGTTCGAAAGGAGGAACTAAGCTAAGACGGGACAAGCATCTCGCACCGCTTCACGATAAGGGTCATATTAACAAATGGAACTGCAGGCGCCTTACAAACCCCCACGGGGTGTGTTCTTCGATTCCTCGCAAGGAACAAAAGGAGCAAATCCTAAAGAGCGCTAACTACGCGCGTCTCCACAAGAGACGCCATCATCAACGATGGGCGTCAGAACCGGGCGCCAACCCCACCCGGATCACCGTGGCGGGAGCAGCCGCGCCTCGCCCGGCCTCCAGGCCTTGGCCTCGAGCTCGGGGGCTGCAGCTGTCATCGCTTGTCTCCGGAGTCGCCGAAGCTCGGCGGAGGCGCTGGACCCTCCGTCCCCTTCGGCTGCTGCTCGAGGAGGCTGCGGAGGGGCGACCGGCGAGCCTAGTCTTGGCGGCAGCGATGCCACGACCGCCCTTCTCGGGCAGCATTCCAGCAGCGTCCTTCGCGTCGAAGACCTTGAAGAACATCAAGGAAGCGCCATCATACTCCAGGTGGATCACAAAGGCGCCCTTGTCCGGCGGAACCAGGCGATCTCGCCCAGCCTCGGAGTCATGAAGACCTTGCGGAGGATGATCGCAACCTCCGCTCACGGTGGCGAAGCGTATTGCGGCCAGCATCTTTGCAGCGAGCTCGAAGAGCCCTCTGCGGGATCTCAAGGCGAAGGAGGGAGGAAGGCGAATCCAAGGCCCGAGGAGGCATGGCGGCGTGGAGCACAAGCTCTCGGGAGGAGCCCTCGGCATGGACTCACGGGAGGAACAACGCGCCTGCCGTGACCCGCCCGGCCGACGGGCGGCGTCGTCCCGTGGCGCCGCTCGGCGTCAACTCGCCAGAGGCCCTCAATGCGGGCGTACATAAGGGTAGCGGGAACCCTGGTGGTGGCAGCTTGTGCCGAGCCTCGACACCTCTGCTGGCGCCCTCATCTCGTGGCGGAGGGCTAGTCGTTTCTTCGCGGTAGCGGATCGGGACCCTCTCGGGGGGCCTTTCCTTTCTCTTCTGCGGAGAACCGGCGGATCGGAGCCATTGTCGCAATGTGGAGCAAGGGCAAGGATGGAGAAGAAGGAGAAGCAAGAAGAGATGGACTGGAAAGGCCCGCGCCGTTCCGTACATATAGCCGAAGGAGGCCAACCGTCGGCCTCCATGATCTCAGGTAATCATGACCCGTTTTGCATGCAGGGACTTGTCAATTCGTGCAGTTGCCGAGGCGTCGTGGGGGAGCCAGGACGCCCACGTCCAATCAACCGCCACGCGGCGCCCAAGGCCGCAGGCTGTTGGGGCCCGCGTAAACAACGCTGCCCCTTCGCTTCTCTGCTAAGCCAAGTCAGCGCGCCTTGGGCGAGGGCTCTTGTCGGCGTTCTAAGGAACAGGGTACCCAGACTTGCACTGCTGCGGCCTGCGGCGTGGCTCGAGGAGTGGCCCAGTACGGCCAATCTTCATCAGCACAAGCTCAACACCCTCGCGAGTGGCCAAGCCTTCTTGGGGCGGACGAAAGCTTCCTCGAGCCACGGCCTCATCGGTACAGCTCACGAGGGAGGCGGAGAGATCAAGGTGGGGTACCTCACGAGGTGTCCATGATGCAAGCCATGACGGACCCGAGGCGGGCGGGCGCCCGAGTGAGCGCCCGGCTTCTTGTGAAGTCCTTGTTTCCTCATTGGTGCAAAGGGAGCAAGCGCAGGCAAGAGTATCAAGCAAAGGCAACCACTTTGGTGCAACAAGACCAAGACCAGCAGAACGGCAGGAAGGAGGTCATCGTGGAGCCCAAGCCGGCTTCACCGTCAGAGTCTTCGGCAGGCGAGGACCAACTTTAGTCAGGATAAGTGTACTAGATGTTCCCCTTCAAAATGGCCAATTGTTGGCGCCCTTCCCGCTCAATATTTGGGAAGAGGACCAGGGCCTTGCTCTATAAATAGGACTAGCCACCACAGATTAGGGGGGGGGAGAAAGAAGGCATCTGATAGAACCCTAGGAGGCGAGAAGCGAGACAAGAGAGAAGAGGAAGAACCTTAGCCAGATCCACCACCACAAGAACTCCTCGCCTCATGAGCAGTTCTTCCTTGTATTGTTCATCATCATCAGCCCGAGGCAATCCACCACACCACAAATTGGAGTAGGGTATTACACCACAATGGTGGCACTGAACCAATGTAAACCCTCGTGTCGCTTGTGTTGTTCTTTGTGTAGTTTAGATCCTTGCGAGGCGACGAGACGTAGGTAGGTTGGAGGTGTGATCTCCGCGTGCACCCCCGAGTTCGAACCTAGAGGGTCTGCCGGAACCCGGAATCCGACAGCCTTCACATATAAGAAGTAGAGGTGGTAAATTTTTTGAAGGTTAGCAAACATTGTATTGGTCACTTGAACAATTCATGAAAGAATATTGAAGGAAGAGAGATTTCACATATAAATATACTATCTTGGACATCTTCTATGATTGTGAGCCCCATTAATTATTTTCAAACCTGAGCAAATTAGTTGAAGTTGGACAAGGAAGACAACATAATGAGTTATGCTTGGATGTATTTGTATAGGAGTTATATTGTTATGGATCCTCTAACATGTCATGCTTGCTATTTAGAATCCTTTGCTAGACAAAATATCTGTACTAAGCGGGAATACTGCTTGTGCATCCAAATTCCTTGAACCAAGTTTATTCCATGAGTGTCCACCATATCTACCTATATGCGGTATTTACGTGCCGTTCCAAGTAAATTTGCATGTGCCAAACTCTAAACCTTCAAATAATAATCTGTTTTGTATGCCCGAATCGCTCATGTAGCGACTAGGGGCTGTCAGTATCTTCCATGCTAGGTGGGTTATTCTCCGCTCATCATTCATGAGAAAATGGCTAGTAACTGGGATGCCCTGCCCTATGACCAAAATATCAAAAACAAATTCGCAAATAATTTAAACAAAACTCCCCCAGGGTTGTTGATAGTTGGACGGCACCCGTTGTTTCGGACAAGCCGTGGAGTGTGATTGTTGGTGGAGGGGGAGTAAAATCTTTACCTTTCTATTTGGGAACTACCTATAATGTATCTAGTATGGAAGATATTGGGAACTCTTGGTCGTTATGTTGACAATGAAAGCATACCTCTCAAAATTATTTTCATCTCTATTTTAGCTTTGATCTCTGGCACCTCTGCAAATCCCTGCTTCCCTCTGCGAAGGGACTATCTTTTACTTTTATGCAAGAGTCAGTAGTATTCCTTCTTCTTCCAACCTACTTTTTAGTTGGCAAGCATCATGTGGTGGAGAAATATCTAAGCATATATGGCCATTCAAATATATTTGATCATGAATTATTATTGTTGACAATTATCTATATGATAAATAAGTTGGGAGGCGAAACATTAAGCCCCTATCTTTCTCTGTGTTCGATGGATGCTATTTGTTCAAAAAATATGCTTTGAGTGGTAGCAATCATGGAAGACTATATGATAGTTGAGTATGTGGGATTTGTTAAATCAAAGCTCTTACATAGACCCTTCCTGAAAATAAGATGAATTGCAATTGTTTGATGACTAAGAACTGTTTGTTAGTTTTCAAGAAAGTTTATGATCTATACTTTAACATGTGAATAGCTTGTTACTTGATCATGAGAAGCTTTATGATATGAGCTACTGTTATGACATATAATGATGCTAGAAAAGGTGATTGAAATTATCATTGATCAAACTTGTGCAACTGCTAGCATTCACACTTCATAAATTATTATTTTTATCATTTACCTACTCGAGGACGAGCAGGAATTAAGCTTGGGGATGCTGATACGTCTCCAACGTATCTATAATTTATGAAGTATTCATGCTATTATATTATCCTTATAGGATGTTTTATATGCATTTATATGCTATTTTACATGATTTTTGGGACTAACCTATAAACCCAGAGCCCAGTGCCAGTTTTTGTTTTTTCCTTGTTTTTGAGTATCGCAGAAAAGGAAAACCAAACGGAGTCCAATTGACCTGAAATTCAACGGAGATTGTTTTTGGACCATAAGAAGCCCACGTAGCATCGGAGATGGGCCAAACGAGTCCCGAGGCCACCACGAGGGTGAGGCGCGCCATACCCCACAGGCACGCCCCCTACCTCGTGGTCGCCTCGAGACCCCTGACTTGTTCCCGACGCCAACACCTCTTATATATACCCAAACTTCCAGAAAGAAACCTAGATCGGGAGTTCTGCCGCCGCAAGCCTCTGTAGCCACCGAAAACCAATCTAGACCCGTTCCGGCACCCTGCCGGAGGGGGGGATCCCTCACCGGTGGCCATCTTCATCATCCCGGCGCTCTCCATGACGAGGAGGGAGTAGTTCACCCTCGGGGCTGAGGGTATGTACCAGTAGCTATGTGTTTGATCTCTCTCTCTCGTGTTCTTGAGGTGGTACGATCTTGATGTATCGCGAGCTTTGCTATTATAGTTGGATCTTATGATGTTTCTCGCCTCTACTCTCTTGTAATGGATTGAGTTTTCCCTTTGAAGTTATCTTATCAGATTGAGTCTTTAAGGATTTGAGAACACTTGATGTATGTCTTGCATGTGCTTATCTGTGGTGATAATGGGCTATCACGTGATCTACTTGATGTATGTTTTGGTGATCAACTTGCGGGTTCCGTGACCTCGTGAACTTATGCATAGGGGTTGGCACACGTTTTCGTCTTGACTCTCCGGTAGAAACTTTGGGGCACTCTTTGAAGTACTTTGTGTTGGTTTGAATAGATGAATCTAAGATTGTGTGATGCGTATCGTATAATCATACCCATGGATACTTGAGGTGACATTGGAGTATCTAGGTGACATTAGGGTTTTGGTTGATTTGTGTCTTAAGGTGTTATTCTAGTACGAACTCTTGAATAGATCGATCTGAAATAATAACTTTGAGGTGGTTTCGTACCCTACCATAATCTCTTTGTTTGTTCTCCGCTATTAGTGACTTTGGAGTGACTCTTTGTTGCATGTTGAGGGATAGTTATATGATCCAATTATGTTATTATTGTTGAGAGAACTTGCACTAGTGAAAGTATGAACCCTAGGCCTTGTTTCCTAGCATTGCAATACCGTTTACGCTCACTTTTACCACTTGCTACCTTGATGTTTTTATATTTTCAGATTATAAATACTCATATCTATCATCCATATTGCACTTGTATCACCATCTCTTCGCCGAACTAGTGCACCTATACAATTTACCATTGTATTGGGTGAGGGAGTCCTGGATTAAGGGGTCCTCGGACAGCCGGACTATATCCTTTGGCCGGACTTTTGGACTATGAAGATACAAGATTGAAGACTTCGACCCATGTCCGGATGGGACTCTCCTTGGTGTGGAAGGCAAGCTTGGCAATGCGGATATTTAGATCTCCTCCTTTGTAACCGACTTTGTGTAACCCTAGCCCCCTCCGATGTCTATATAAACCGGAGGGTTTAGTCCGTAGGACAACAACAATCATACCATAGGCTAGCTTCTAGGGTTTAGCCTCTACGATCTCATGGTAGATCAACTCTTGTAATACTCATATCATCAAGATCAATCAAGCAGGAAGTAGGGTATTACCTCCATCGAGAGGCCCGAACACAGGTAAACATCGTGTCCCCGCCTCTGTTACCATCCGCCTTAGACGCATAGTTCGGGACCCCCTACACGAGATCCGCGGTTTTAGCGGTGACATTGGTGCTTTTCGTTGAGAGTTCCAGCTTTGCCGTCACCCGTAAGGCTAGATGTCTCCTTTGATCGCCGGCAATGATGCGATCCGGTGTGAGGTTTTTCCTCCCGGACGAGATCTTCGTGATTCGGGCGGCTTCATCTGCAGGCCGACTCGCAGCCATCTGGAGCGGATCGAGAGCTACGCCCACAGCCATCAGGTCAGGTTTGGAAACTT
This sequence comes from Aegilops bicornis, assembly GCA_021605145.1. NCBI lineage: Eukaryota > Viridiplantae > Streptophyta > Magnoliopsida > Poales > Poaceae > Aegilops > Aegilops bicornis. The sequence goes on along the minus strand of CM038674.1, from coordinate 565,637,583 downwards.
GAACTATACTGCCGACATCCGCGGAGACTTGATCTTCGACGGATTCGAGCCCATGCCAGGTGCGCCGCACAGTCACGACAGGCATGACTTAGCTCTGCCACAGACAGTGTTCGGGAGATCCCACCTACAGCTACTCCGGCCCTCGATCCAGAGCAGATTACGCCGTCTGAGGACGGGTGGATGGACCCCACCATGGAGGCCGCACACTCAGCGGCGATAGAGCCGAATACTGACTTCACCTCTTTTGAGACCCGTGTCACCGGACATTTGGATTCGTCCCCGGCCACGGGCTCCGAACCGCCTGCGTCCGTGACTATCGAATTTGATTGGGCACCGATCATGGAGTTTTCCTCCACAGATATCTTTCAGTACTCACCACTGGGCGAACCTGTCAGGAGACCCTTGCCCGAACTATGTCCAGCTAGAATGGGATGCGGACGACGAAGAATTTCGCTGCCCACCCGCCACCCACTTAGTAGCCACTGTCGACGATTTAACCGACCTGCTCGATCTCGGCTCCGAAGACATCGACGGTATTGACGACGATGCAGGAGACGAGCAGGAACCACCGACCACAGGGCACTGGACTGCCTCTTCATCACACGATATATATATGGTGGATACACCCAAAGAAAATAACGACGAGGAACGGAAGGATGCAGTGAAGGATAGCTCCCTCGAGAAGCAGCCAAAGCGACGGCGTAGGTGATACGTCTCCGTCGTATCTACTTTTCCAAACACTTTTGCCCTTGTTTTGGACTCTAACTTCTATGATTTGAATGGAACTAACCCGGACTGACGCTGTTTTCAGCAGAATTGCCATGACGTTGTTTTATGTGCAGAAAACAAAAGTTCTCGGAATGACCTGCAACTACACGGAACATCTTAGCAAAAATAATAAAAATCCTCACCAAAGATGAAGACAGGGGCCCACACCACATCCCACACGAGGGTGGGGCGCACCTCTAGGGCGTGCCCCCTTCCTCCTGGGCCCCCTGGAGACCTCCGACGCCAACTCCAACTCTATATATTTGCTTTCGGAGAGAAAAAAATCAGGGAGAAGAAATCATCGCGTTTTACGATACGGAGCCGCCGCCAAGCCCTAAAACCTCTCGGGAGGCTGATCACGGAGTCCGTTCGGGGCTCCGGAGAGGGGATTAAATCGTCGTCGTCATCATCAACCATCCTCCATCACCAATTTCATGATGCTCACCGTCGATGCGTGAAGTAATTCCATCGTAGGCTTCTTTGGGCGGTGATGGGTTGGATGAGATTTATCATGTAATCGAGTTAGTTTTGTTAGTGTTTGATCCCTAGTATCCACTATGTTACGAGATTGATGTTGCTATGACTTTCTTGTGCTTAATGCTTGTCACTAGGGCCGAAAGTGCCATGATTTCAGGTCTGAACCTATTATGTTTTCATGAATATATGTGAGTTCTTGATCCTATCTTGCAAGTCTATAGTCACCTATTATGTGTTATGATCCGACAACCCCGAAGTGACAATAATCGGGATACTTCTCGGTGATGACCATAGTTTGAGGAGTTCATGTATTCACTATGTGCTAATGCTTTGTTCCGGTTCTCTATTAAAAGGAGGCCTTAATATCCCTTAGTTTCCATTAGGACCCGCTGCCACGGGAGGGTAGGACAAAAGATGTCATGCAAGTTCTTTTCCATAAGCATGTATGACTATATTCGGAATGCATGCCTACATTACATTGATGAATTGGAGCTAGTTTTGTGTCACCCTATGTTATGAATGTTACATGATGAACCGCATCCGGCATAATTATCCATCACCGATCCAATGCCTACGAGCTTTGCATCTACTGGTTTAAGCTTATTTACTTTCGCGTTGTTACTGTTACAATCACTACAAAATACCAAAAATATTACTTTTGCTTTCATTACTCTTTTGTTACCGTTACCACTACTATCATACTACTTTGCTACTAAATACTTTGCTTTGCAGATATTAAGTTACCCGGTGTGGCTGAATTGACAACTCAGTTGCTAATACTTGAGAATATTCTTTGGCTCCCCTTGTGTTGAATCAATAAATTTGGGTTGAATACTCTACCCTCGAAAGCTGTTGCGATCCCCTACACTTGTGGGTAATCAAGACTAATTTAAAGGCGTCGTTCTTAGGGAGCATAGCTCTATTCTTTGAGTCACTTGGGATTTATATCTGTTGGACACTATGAAGAATTTGAAAGACGCTAAGACAAAAATTTATCCCTCAACTACGAGGGTAGGTAAGGAATTGCCATCTAGCTCTGCACTTGATTCACCTTCTGCTATGAGTAAGCTTGCGGCAACTAAACCTGCTTCTGCTATTCGTTCTGATATGTTGCATGTTATTGATGATGCCACTTCTGCTATGCATGATACTTATGATGAAACTACTTCTATGCTTGATACTACTGTGCCCCTTAGTGAATTTCTTGATGAACAAATTGCTAGGGCTAGAGAGAAAGAAATTATTGAAACTAATAATGTTGATGAAATTGATGATGAAGATATGCATGTTATTCCCGCGGGTTATGTTTTTGATATGGAATCTTCTGCAGCTATTTTTGCATGCAAAGATCGAAACGAACATAAGAGGCTATTAGTTAAATGGAGTAAAGAATCTCTTAGAGATAGAATGAAGCCTGGCCCTGCTTTTGCTACTTCACCTATTTGTGTCCCCGATAAGGATTATGAATTCTATGTTGATCCTGATATAATTACTTTGGTTGAATCTGATCCTTTTCATGGATATGAATCTGAATCTGTTGTGGCACATCTTACTAAATTAAATGATATAGCCACCCTGTTCACTAATGATGAGAGATCTCGCTACTTTTATACCCTTAAAATATTTCCATTCTCATTAAAGGGTGATGCTAAGATATGGTTTAATTCTCTAGATCTTGGTTGTGTGCGTAGTCCCCAGGATATGATTTACTACTTCTCTGCTAAATATTTCCCTGCTCATAAGAAAAAAGCTGCCTTAAAGGAAATATACAACTTTGTGCAAATTAAAGAAGAGAGTCTCCCACAAGCTTGGGGGAGGCTTCTCAAGTTACTTAATGCTTTGCGTGATCATCCTTTTAAGAAAAATGAAATACTTGATATCTTTTATAATGGACTAACCGATGCTTCCAGAGATTACCCGGATAGTTGTCTTTGGTTCTCTTTTCGAGGAAAGAACACTTTGGATGAAGCTGAAATTCTATTGAATAATATGTTGACAAATGAAAATAATTGGGCACCTCCCGAGCCAGCTCTGAGCCAATTCTTGAGCCTATTCCTAAACCAACTCCGAAGAAGAGGTGTTCTATTCCTCGATCCACGAAGATATGCAAGAGGCAAAGAAATCTATTAAAGAAAAAGGTATTAAAGCTGAAGATGTTAAGAATTTACCTCCTATTGAAGAAATAAATGGTCTTAATTTACCGCCTGTTGAAGAAACATATGATCTTTATCCATTACCTATTGAAGAACCTCCCGATCCCGATAATCCGACACAGGTAGTAAAGGTAAATTATCTCTATAGATATGATAAAGCTGAAATCCCGCCTACTAAAATTGCTAGTTAGTGCTTGGATGAGTTTGATAACTTTATGTTTAAGCAAGAAGACTTCAATGCTTATTTTGGTAGACAATTAAAACAAAATACCTATATGATTAAACACTTGGGTGATTATATGGCTAATGTTAGATGTGAACTTAAACTCATTAGCAAACATGCTTCTACGGTTACCACTCAAGTAGAACAAGTACTTAAGGCTCAAAATGATTTGCTCAATGAAATGAATAGTAAGAAAAATGATTATCTTTGTTAGAGTGGCTACTAGGACTGGTAGAATGACTCAGGAACTTTTGTATCCTGAAGGCCACCCTAAGAGAATCGAGCAAGATTCTGAGAGAAATAATCTTGATATGCCTAGTTCTTCTAAAAGGAAGAAAAAGAAAAATGATAGGACTTTGCAAACTTCTAGTGAACCTATTCTTTGAACCACCTGAGAATCCAAATGATATATCTATCTCTGATGCTGAAACACAATCTGGTAATGAACATGAACCTAGTGAAAATGTTAATGATGTTGTTCATGATGATGCTCAACCTAGTAATGATAATGATGTAGAAGTTGAACCTGTTGTTGATCTTGATAACCCACAATCAAAGAATCAACGTTATGATAAGAGAGACTTTGTTGCTAGGAAGCATGGTAAAGAAAGAGAACCATGGGTTCGGAAACCCATGCCTTTTCCTCCCAAACCATCCAAGAAAAAGGATGATGAGGATTTTGAGCGCTCTGCTGAAATGATTAGACCTATCTTTTCGCGTGTCACGATTAAGCGATGTGCTCAAAACAAATCCTTATGCTAAGTATATGAAGGATATCATTACTAATAAAAGAAAGATACCGGAAGCTGAAATTTCCACCATGCTTGCTAATTATACTTTTAAGGGTGGAATACCAAAGAAACTTGGAGATCCATGAGTACCTACTATACCATGTTCCATTAACAGAAATTATGTTAAAACTGCTTTATGTGATCTTGGAGCCGGTGTTAGTGTTATGCCTCTCTCCTTATATCGTAGACTTGATTTGAATAAGTTGACACCTACTGAAATATCTTTGCAAATGGCTAATAAATCAACTGCTATACCTGTCGGTATTTGTGAGGATGTGCCTGTTGTGGTTGCAAATGTTACTATTTTAACGGACTTTGTTATTCTTGATATTCCGAGGATGATAGTATGTCTATTATTCTTGGAAGACCTTTTCTGAATACTGCAGGTGCTGTTATTGATTGCAACAAAGGCAATGTCACTTTTCATGTTAATGGTAATGAGCATACGGTACATTTTCCAAGGAAACAACCTCAAGTTTATAGCATCAATTCTATAGGAAAAATTCCATCGATTATACTTGGAGGTTTTGAATTTCCTCTTCCTACTATCAAGAAGAAATATGATATTCTTATTATAGGGGATGTGCATATCCCCGTTGAGGTAACATAGTGTTATTCGAAATTTCTCCGGTTCCATGTTAATCAGAATGAGTTTGTTAACAAGACTTGGTCAACCTTGTTAGTGGATTCCTTTTGATGATCATGCGACGGATGAAACTAGAAGCACAAACTTCTGTACCCTCTCTATACTTTTTGTTATTTAGTTGAAATAAAGTAAAATAGTATTTTTACATGCATTTCTGATTTATCATGCAATATAAAAATACCCGAAAATATAAGTCCTCGAATGCCATGCCAATTTAATATATGTTTTTTCGAATATTTGAGGATTTATGGTGCAAAAATCACCCGGGGGAGTTGCCACACAGCCCACGAGGGTGGGCGTGCCCCTACCCCCTGGCGCGCCCCGCCTCGTGGGCCACGGTGGCCCTCCTCCACTTATTCCTACACCCATCCTCTTCTTCTTCCTCCCACAAACACGAATATCCGGCTCAAACACGAGTTCCAGCCCCCGTTGTTATATTTTTCGATCTCCTTGCTCAAAGCACCTCTCACAAAACTGCTTGGGGAGATTGTTCCTTGGTATGTGACTCCTCCATTGGTCCAATTAGTTTTTGTTCTAGTGCTTTATTCATTGCAAATTTGTGCTGCATAGTTGACCATGTTCTTGAGCTTGCATGTCAAATTTATATGGTTCCAAGTAGTTCTAATGCTTGATATAGGCTCTAGGCACTTGTAGGAGCAGTTGCTATCAATTTTATTGAAGTTGGTTCACTTTTGTTTGAAGTTACTAAAAAAATTCAGGAAATTTTCAGAGAAAACAATATGTTTAGGAAGATGTTCCAAGGTGGTTCTTCAAGGAAGCAGGGCCCCAGGCTTGCTATGCGTGATGCTGACGAGGAACCACCAAGAGACGCTTTAGTGAGGCCCTGTGAATGGCCTTCGGAAAATTTTATGGATCGAGCGGGAATCAAAAAGAATTTAACGCATATTTGCATAACGCCGGTCTTGTGGACTTCGAGGCGGGCAAATGCCCACAGTATCATGATCTCACTAGTTCATTTGTGAGGAGGTTTGAGTTTTCATCTTCGCGTAATTTCTTGATCATGTTTGATCTTTATGACAAATCTTATACCATGGACTTAGAGGACTTTACTTACAGCTTGCAAACTCCCACAATGGGGTAATCTTGTTACTCCGTAAATCTGAATTTAGAGACTTTCTTGCTAGTATAACTGTGGGGAATCTAGAGATATAACGCAAGCCACTATAGGGAGCATTCACTTTCTGCTATACATTATTTTGCTCTCTTCATAAGTAGGTGCATAAATGCTAAGGATGAAGCATGTCACATGTGTGTCCCTGACCTTAGCATTCTCGGGAGTCTTGTGTTAGGAGACCAATCTTATCATATGGGAGCCATTGTAGCTCGTAGGTGGCATCATAATAGATATAATGGAGATTTCTCTGGAGGAATTTATGCAACCCGCTTAGCTAATTTTCTTGAGATAGACATCCGTGAGGGTGATATGGAGTTGCCCCCTACTTATTTAGATTTTGATTCTATGGTTTCCCACCAGTTTGTCGAGAGGACTGAATCACCTCTCCGGTATCGACTAATCTTTAACAAACGGCATGTTGTCCGTATTACTCTTCCTGCTCCTGTCTTCTTTGATTCTCGTTATTACCAGAGAGGAGGCAGATGATTACGAGAGGAGAGCGGAGGCAGCTCGACGCCATGTCATCTTTGCACTCGGGAGGCGATAGCCACGCATCGCTTGATCACGACCCGGCTACACCTACGGTTATCGGCCGAGGCTATCCACGGCAATGAACCAACTTAGGCCAAAAGCCTAAGCTTGGGGGAGTACGTATTTCCCACCAACAATACATTCATGTTCGCACACACTCATTGCTAGATGTCGGTGTTCATACTTTTTCACTGTAATATCCATGCTAGTTTATTTTCTTTTTCCTGCTTTCTTCTTGTGTGTTTGATAAACCTTAAGAAAAACAACAAAAAAATTAGTGTAGCTTCTAGTTAGTTTACTTTTCCTGCTGTAGTAGTAATAATTAAAAAGAAAACCCAAATTTATTTCCTGTTCTTCTTTTGCTTGTTGGGAGCTTTCCCGTGTAAATAGTTTTATTTCTTTTCTTCTTTTCGTTGAAATTCGATAGGAGAAGACCATGATTAAATTGTTGAAGTGGCTCTTATATGCATTATTGTTGATTTAACCAAGAGCCCATATTGCCTTGTCTTCTCCTGTTTATTGAATGCTTTCATGATTCGGCTTAGTCCAATGCACGTGCACTCTTATTATTATTCACGTCGTTCGGTCATGCAAGTGAAAGGCAATAATGATGATATATGATGAATTGATTGGGATAAGCGAAGCTGGTATGAACTCGACCTCTCTTGTTTTTGTAAATATGATGAGTTCATCGTTCTTGATTCAGCTTATTATGAATAAACATGTTTGCAATGACAATTAGAGATCAGTTGCTTATGCCATGCTTGATTAGCTATGAGTTATAATGGTTTACCTTGCGTGCCAACATGCTATTAAAATGGTTGTGATGTGGTATGACGGGGTGGTATCCTCCTTTGAATGATTTAAGTGACTCGACTTGGCACATGTTCACGCATGTAGTTGAATCAAATCAACATAGCCTTCACGATATTTATGTTCATGGTGGATTATATCCTACTTATGCTTGCATCCAATGTTTATTAATTTTAATGCATGTTCATGACTATTGTCGCTCTCTAGTTGGTCGCTTCCCAATCTTTTGCTAGCCTTCACTTGTACTAAGCGGGAATACTGCTTGTGCATCCAATCATAAACCCCAAAGTTATTCCATATGAGTCCACTATACCTTCCTATATGCGGTATCTACCCATGCGTTCCAAATAAATTTGTATGTGCCAAACTCTAAACCTTCAAATAAACATTACATTTTGTATGCTCGAATAGCTCATGTATCAACTATGGCTGTCCTTATCTTCCATGTTAGGCGGGTTATTCTCAAGAGGTGGACTCCGCTCCTCACTCACGAGAACATGGCTGGTCATCGGATGCCCAGTCCCATTCTTTATGCAAACTAAATCAAAATTAATTGCAAACAAAACTCCTCCAGGACCTGATGTATGTTGGAGGCACTCGTTGTTTCGAGCAAGCCGTGGATTGATGATAGTAGGTGGAGGGGGAGTATAAACTTTACCATTCTGTTTGGGAACCACCTATAATGTGTGTAGCATGGAAGATATCGCCATCTCTTAGTTGTTATGTTGACAATGAAAGTATACCTCTCAATATTATTCATCTCTATTTCAAAACCGAGCTCAGCACCTCTACAAATCCACCTTCCCTCTGCGAAGGGCCTATCTATTTACTTTTATGTTGAGTCATCACCCTCTTATTAAAAGCACTAGTGGAGAGCGCGGTGACATTTGCATCCATTACTATTAATTTATATTGGGTATGACTATGGTGGATCTCTTTTACCATTAATTACAATGTCTAGTCAGGTCCTTGATCTTTAAAGGTGCTCTGCATTTATGTTTCTTGGTCTCAGAAAGGGCTAGCGAGATACCATCTTGTTATATCATATTACGATTGTTTTGAGAAAGTGTTGTCATCCGAGATTTATTATTATGACTCGCTAGTTGATTATGCCATTGATATGAGTAAACATGAGACCTGAGAATTATTGCAAGTGTGGTTAGTTATAATCTTTGTTGAAAACCTAAATGCTGGCTTGACATATTTACAACAACAAGAGCAAAGCGAGTTTGTAAAGTTTTATTTTTCTCTTTCGGTTTGTCAATTGAATTGCTTGAGGACAAGCAAGGGTTTAAGCTTGGGGAGTTGATACGTCTCCGTCGTATCTACTTTTCCAAACACTTTTGCACTTGTTTTGGACTCTAACTTGTATGATTTGAATGGAACTAACCCGGATGACTCTGTTTTCGGCCAGAATTGCCATGATGTTGTTTTATGTCGAGAAAACAAAAGTTCTCGAATGACCTGAAACTCCACGGAACATCTTAGAAAAATAATAAAAAATCCTCGCCAAAGATGAAGACCGGGGGCCCACACCTATCCACGAGGGTGGGCGTGCCTACCTCGTGGGCCCCCACAGAGACCCTCCGACGCCAACTCCAACTCTATATATTTGCTTTTGGAGAGAAAAAAATCAGGAGAAGAAATCATCGCGTTTTACGATACAAAGCCGCCAAGCCCTAAAACCTCTCGGGAGGCTGATCTGGAGTCCGTTCGAGGCTCCGGGAGAGGGGATTAAATGCCCGTCGTCATCATCAACCATCCTCCATCACCAGTTTCATGATGCTCACCGCCCGATGCGTGAGTAATTCCATCGTGAGGCTTGCTTTGGACGGTGATGGGTTGGATGAGATTTATCATGTAATCGAGTTAGTTTTGTTAGGGTTTGATCCCTAGTATCCACTATGTTACGAGATTGATGTTGCTATGACTTTGCTATGCTTAATGCTTGTCACTAGGGCCCGAAAGTGCCATGATTTCAGATCTGAACCTATTATGTTTTCATGAATATATGTGAGTTCTTGATCCTATCTTGCAAGTCTATAGTCACCTATTATGTGTTATGATCCGACAACCCGAAGTGACAATAATCGGGATACTTCTCGGTGATGACCATAGTTTGAGGAGTTCATGTATTCACTATGTGCTAATGCTTTGTTCCGGTTCTCTATTAAAAGGAGGCCTTAATATCCCTTAGTTTCCATTAGGACCCGCTGCCACGGGAGGGTAGGACAAAAGATGTCATGCAAGTTCTTTTCCATAAGCACGTATGACTATATTCGAATGCATGCCTACATTACATTGATGAATTGGAGCTAGTTATGTGTCACCCTATGTTATGAATGTTACATGATGAACCACATTGACATAATTATCCATCACCGATCCAATGCCTCTGAGCTTTCCATCTCTTTGGTTTACGCTTATTTACTTTCCCGTTATTCTTGTTACACTCACTACAAAATACCAAAAATATTACTTTTGCTTTCATTACTCTTTTGTTACCGTTACCACTACTATCATACTACTTTGCTACTAAATACTTTGCTGCAGATATTAAGTTACCCGGTGTGGCTGAATTGACAACTCGATTGCTAATACTTGAGAATATTCTTTGGCTCCCCTTGTGTCGAATCAATAAATCTGGGTTGAATACTCTACCCTCGAAAGCTATTGTGATCCCCTACACTCGTGGGTTATCAGTAGGCGCCGCTCCAAATCCCGCCTCGGCAAGAACAACAATAACGGCGCAAGAAAAAATAACACCCGATCGACTCGGGAGGAAAGCGACGACCACATTGACCAATGACGAGAACATGATGAACCCGATTGGACGGCAAACATAGTAATGCAGACCGCTGTCCGATCACGGGACGCCGAGGATAAAGCTCATCAACCTCTCTCCGGAGAGGAAAACAGTCCGGACAACGATGCACACATCATCCCGGAAAGGCACTTGGAACAAGAGAACCTCCGTAGAAGGCTTATTGCCACCGCGAGGAGTCTGAAGAAGTAGAAGCAAAGGCTTAAGGCCGCGCAGAATACGCTCAACAGTAGATGGAACAAAGTGCTCGACACTGAAGAAAAGTATGGTGGTAGTCGCCACACAAAGAGCTATCCAAAGCGCAAGCTGTTGCCTGAATTCGATGAGGCCTTAGAGCCCACACAGCCGAAAAACAAAACGGCCGACCGGTCGGATCGACCACCTCGTGGCCGCGATAGGGCGGCTAACGAGGCCGCACATAAGTCAGCACACGGTCTAGGCGAGGACTTGCATCAAAAGGCCGGCGTGACTAGATCCATCTATGGATCTAGGAAGCGCGCTCCAGCGCATAATCAAAACCGAACACTACAACCATCAGAACGCCATGACACATCCAAATACAGGGGCGCCGTGCACCCCTATGTTTCACCGACGAGGTCTTTGGATCACCAATTTCCGGAGGGATTCAAACCCGTGAACATAGAGGCATCTGACGGAACGGCAGACCACAGGAGTGCGGATTGAGGACTTCATCCTCCACATCCATATGGCTCATGGAGGCGATCTCCACGCCATCAAGTACTTGCCCTCAAGCTGAAAGGACCAGCTCGGCCTTTGGTGAAGAGCCTCCCCAAAATTCAATTGGAAGTTGGGAGGAGCTTGAGGATGCTTTTAGGGCTAACTTTCAAGGGACCTATGTCCGACCTCCGGATCTGACGATTTAAGTCATATAATTCAACAGCCGGAGAGTCAGCCAAAGCTTTGGAAAAGATTTTTCACTAAAAGAATCAAATAAATCATTTGCCGGACGCTTGAAGCCTTAGCAGCTTTCAAACACAGCGTCTGAGACGAATGGCTCGCCAGACACCTCGGCCAAGAAAAGCCAAGAACAATGCAGCCCTAACAAGCCTCATGACCCGCTTTCGCGCGGGCGAAGATAGCTGGCTGGCACGTAGTAGCACCAGCGACCCAGGCACATATGAAGTCAGGGATGGTAATGGAAAACCATGGCCTTGATAAAAGCAAGCATCGAAATAACGAAGACAGTCAAGACAACACGGCGAGAACGCCGGATTTAGGGGCTCTCGACCGGTCAGCGGAAAAAAGCCTTTCAAAGGCAACAGAGATGGACCGTCCAGCCTAAACAAGATTCTACACAAATTATGTCAGATTCAAGGCACCTCCGATAAACCTGCAAATCACACCCACAGGGAATGCTGGGTCTTCAAGCAGGCCGACAAGTTAAACGCCGAACACAAGGGGATGGATACACCAAGTGAAGACGAGGATGAGCCTCACCAGCAAAGTACCGGGGGACAGAAAAAATTCCCACCAGAGGTCAAAATAGTGAACATGATTCACGTAACAAATACAAGAAGCAAACATGCACTCCGAGACATACGCGTCATAGAGCCCGTCACCCCTAAGTCCAACCCTTGGTCGGCCTGCCCGATCACTTTTGATTGCAGGGATCACCTGACGAGTATCCGGCACGGGGGATTGGCTGCCTTGGTGCTAGACCCAATTATCGATGGATACCATCTCATCTAAGTCCTCATGGGCCCAAGCGATAGTCTTAATCGATATATCGAGGACACGATCCGCAAAATGGGGATAGACCCGACAAGAATCAGCCACAGCAATACTACCTTTAAAGGAGTAATACCAGGCCCAGAGGCCCGCTGTACGGGCTCTCTAGTACTAGAGGTTGTATTCGGGTTCTCCCGACAACATCCAAAGTGAAAAGTTAACGTTCGACATCGCTCCATTCCGAAGCGGCTATCAAGCACTACTCAGAAGAACAGCCTTTGCTCGTTTTAATGCAGTATCGCATTATGCTTATCTTAAGCTCAAGATGCCCGGTCCACGTGGCATCATCACAGTTAGCGGAAATGTTGAGCGTTCCTTACGCGCAGAGGAACGTGTGACGGCTTTAGCAGCCAAACACTAAAACGGCCCCTCCAACCAGAATAAACGATCGGTCGTCAAGACCGCGGACACGCTAGACGAGTCCGGCGCATCACTAGCTGTAACAACTTAGATAAACCTGAGATTGGTTTGATGGATATACCCCCATAGGCGGTACCAGGGGCTTCCCGCATGTACAAAGGACTACATTTTGGCTCGACCTTACTTATCTTGAATTTTAATGGTTTATTAAGAATAACCAATTTTTCGCACGACAACTTTCACCTAAGTTCTTCTCTTTTGTAGATGATAATCGTGCTACACCCTTCTAGGATATGGCACAATGGAACCACAGTAGCGCAGCGTGCAGCGGGGCCCGCTCAAAGGTTTCTTTTTAGATTAAGACCACTGTGTAAACCTTTTTCTTGTCTCTTGTTGCTTCACATCCTCCGGATACTCAATACAACCGAGAGGGATCTTGGCGTTATTGGCATTTCGCCCACGTCGAATAATGCGATACTGGACATTCAGGGTTCATTATCAAGGGCGTTACTCAGCCCAGTATATGTTGTAAAGACCGAATACCTTAGGGAGTGTTCAGCGTCGCGAGTTTGGCCTTATATGCATCAGCTCCGAGTCATGTCTTTGGTTGAATGTTGGGTTTGCCCGGCTCCCGCGTTTTGCTACCTTACGTTCCGCTCTATCGGCTAAGGTGGCACCGGAGAACTCTGCGATTGTGCCCTGGTTCATCCGGATGAGCACCTTAGTAGAGAAAGCCGAAAACTGACTGTCATGATAAAGCGCGAGACTGGTCAACCACTCGATGGCTTAGCGGAATCTTCGGGATTCCTCCGCATTAACGAAGGGCCGGTTTTCCCGGTCATGTACGTATGCACATCGTATTCGGATAGCCGCGGAAATACCAGGGGCTATATAGTAGCCCCACTTTCAAACTCCTATGGTTAAGTGAAAGTGTTAAAGCAATATAGTCCGATTGCCTCGTTCGCCGCGCTACCACTTCCTTAATGGACCAAGATGTTGGATCAAGTGTGAAGGCGGCTTTTTGCGAACACCCGCATTATATGCGTGGAAATTTTAAACCGGCAATTGCAAACTTCGAGTTATATACATATATACATAAATGACCGCACAGGAGGCATAATAATACTTTCAGGCAAAAGTATAAACACAGCCTTTATAATTCAAATAACATTGTTCTTACAATTGGGATACATGTCACTAGAACATGATACTCTTCGAGCACTGAGCCTCTATTAAACGAGCGCCTTCTAAGACTTCTTCAAAATAGTGCTCGGCCGATATCCGGCCTACGGCCGAACTCTGGGTTGCAATAGCGGTGGCCTCCATCTCTGCCCAGTATGTCTTGACACGGGCAAGAGCCATCCGCGCACCCTCTATGCACGCCGACCTCTTCACAGCGTCGATATGCGGCACAACACCAAGGAATCTTTGCACTAAGCCAAAATAACTATTCGGCCTTGGTCCTTCCGGCCAAAGATGATCCATACCAGACCTCATGGCAAGCCCGGATAACCTATGGAGCTTGGCCCACTCGGCCATTTGCTCATTTAACAGCAGCGGACGCGCCGGAGCATTAAAGCTGCGACCGAACAACTTTTCCACTTCGTGATCTTTTTGATCTTGAAAAACTTGAGTCGCATCGAGCACTTGCTGCCAAATCCAGTCTGGCGTCGCGAACTCCATAATTGATCCAGAAGGGCATACTTAGGATCTCCGAACTTTGTCCGCAACAAAAAGGGCTTCCCAGCCGTGATATCTCCGGCTTGACGTAGCTCCTCCTTCGCCGCTCTGATTTTAGAGCGGGCTTCCTTGGCTGCTACCGTGGCTTTCTCCAGGTCCGCCGTCTTCGTTTGGCTTTCCTTTTCAAGAAGCTCATAACGGTCGGCGGCATCTTTCAGCTCAACAGCCATCTTGGCTATTTTCTCTTTGCTCTGGCAATGCGCAGCCTGTTCGGCTCTTAGCTCTTCGACCGCCTTTAGGGCGGCTGCATCACTCTTCTGGCTTGTTCCTTTGCTCGGGCATGTTACGCCCGAAAGGGTCTCCACGGCGACAGCTCCATCTGCGATCCTGACATATTACGGATACTAGCATCATGCTCCTCTTAATATGTGTTGATCATAGGAGAATACATACCCTGTGCCTCGTCAAGCCGCTTGTTTACAAGCACGATGTCGGCATCTGCCGCATCAAGTTGCCGCTTCAGTTCGGCAAACTCACCAGTCCGGCTAGCCACCGGACCCTCAGCCGCCTGCACATGAAAGCAGCACGGTTATTACCTGGGACTATGATCCTCTATTTTCCGTCTTTTACGACAGCAACCAGAGTCTCAGGGGCTACTATCTGCATAGGGCACACCTAGCTTGTGCGGTACCGTCAAAAATTATATATTACTTTGCGTACCTCAAAGCCTCTCCGCAGGCTCATAAAAGCTTCATGCAATCCGCTTTCGGCGGATGAAATCCTCTCAACCACCGTATCCATTAGCGTACGATGCGCTTCTGAGATAGCCGCTTGCTCCAGAAGATTCATCGATGCGTCAGTCACGCACCGGACAGTCCCGGACTCTTTCTGTTGCTCTCCTTAGGAGCCGAATACTCCGGACTTCGGGTGGCCGAAGGTTACCCTCTGGCCTTGGCGGATCAGGAGATATCCTCCGTGACGACACCTCAGGGTCATCCGCGTCACGAGGCGGGGAGGCACGGGGAGGCGTTTCGCTCTCCATCATCTCCGGAAGAAGATCCCCCGAAGACGAACTCTGTCGAGAAGGGCTACGATCCGAACTACAAGACATACGTCTCGGTTATTGTTCTCAGAAATGAAGCAGGGTATATTTACTATAAAGTACTTTTGTTTACTTACAGTTCGGTGGAGGGCTGGTCCCCTTCTTGGTCTTGTGCGGTAAGGATGCCCTCCGGGGTAGGGCCCTCTGACAAAGGTTTCTTCCCTCATTTGAAAACCATTGTTTCCAAGTCTTCAGAGGCGGCCCTCTTCCTTCCTTGGGGAGAGGGAATTTTAGATTCTTCTCCCCGATTATCCTCCTTCACGGAGGCACTAATTCCCCCGGTTTGGATGAATAATGAGTGAGGCTCGCTTTCGGCTTCTTTGTTCCTCCCTTTATCTTCCCCTGATGGTGCTTGATAAGGCGCAAGCTCAAGCATCCTGGCTAGTACAGGATCCGGTGAGCCCTCGGGAAGGGGGGCCGAACACCTGATCATCTTCGCCTTTTTTATCCAGTCCTGGTCAAAAGGCGACTTTTCAGAATGATGTTGTGGTAAATTAAAAGACAACGTGTTCGGCCGCGGAATTACTTACTTGGGTGTCTGGACGATTGCAGTTCAGACCCGCATCCTCGGTGGTGTTCGGACACTTTATTCGTGATCCGAAGAACAATCCATACATCTCCTCGAGCTTGCGCCGAAGAATGGCTGAATAGTTCGCGGTCCTTCCGGGTTGAACTCCCACATACGGAGAGGTCGACGTTGGCATGGCAGGACCCGACGAACTAGCATGACTTGCATTACCTTGACAAGGCTGACATCTCCCTTGAAGAGATCTCGGATGCGGCTCTGCAATGTCGGCACATCATTAGCTGCCCCCCCAGTCCAACCCTTTGTTGACCCATGACGCAAATTGTGGCGGGGGGCCCAGACGGAAGGCGGGGGCAGCTACCCACTTAGCGCTTTGGGGAGCGGTGATGTAAAACCACTCCCACTGCCATAACTTGGATGTCTCTGGGAAGGAACCCTTTGGCCATGGAGCATCGGCGCCTTTGTTTATTACGGTGCCTCCGCACTCTGTGTGTCTCCCCTCAATCATCTTCGGCTTCACATTCAAGGTCTTGAGCCATAAGCCGAAGTGTGGGGTGATGCGGAGGAAGGCTTCACACGATGATGAGCAGCGAGATGTGAAGGATGGAATCCGGAGCCAGATCATGGAAATCGAGCCCGTAGTAGAACATAAGCCCTCTGACAAAGCGATCAAGACTAAAGCCTAGCCCTCGGAGGAAGTGGGAAATAAATACGACACTCTCATTGGGTTTGGGAGTGGGAATGACCTGCCCTCGAGCAGGCAGCCTGTGCGAGATTTCGGCGGTCAGATACCTGGCTTCTCTTAGCTTCTTGATGTCCTCCTCTTGTGATGAGGAGGGCATCCACCGACTATGAAGGTTGGATCCGGACATGACCGAAGGTCCGGCGCCTAGCCCTGAGCCTTGGGTGTTGGAACTCGAGGTGGGGAAGGATTCGATTGGCCTTGAGAAGAAAAGGACAGGCCTTGCCCCTTAATAAAGAGGGTGAATATCAAGCGTCCTCCGCGTGGCCGTTTGGAACTTGCCTAAAATCGAGGAGTCATACCGGCGGAGCACGATGGGGTTACCCACGCCCGTATTGATGAGAATCCGTGAAAGAAGGACACGATCTACGCCCGACATGACGTGCCAATAAAACCGCCTCGCATAACACGTGCGATGGCGAGGCTCGGAAAAATGGTTCGTCATGACCGGACCACGGCGATGCGTCCACGTTATGAAAAGCTGTCGACAAATTAGATTTTTGGAAATATTATTCTCTCTACGGTGGTATGTGGAATTTGTTTTGCGAGCGGACACTATCCTTGTGTTCAAAATCTTCTATGGAGTATTCGGAGGAGGAACCCGCCTTGCAATGCCGAAGACAATCTCCGCGCCGGACTCATCGTCATTGAAGCCTGGTTTAGGGGCTACTGAGGGAGTCTTGGATTAAGGGGTCCTCGGACAGCCGGACTATATCCTTTGGCCGGACTGTTAGACTATGAAGATACAGGATTGAAGACTTCGACCCGTGTCCGGATGGGACTCTCCTTAGCGTGGAAGGCAAGCTTGGCAATACGGATACGTAGATCTCCTCCTTTGTAACCGACTCTATGTAACCCTAGCCCCCTCCGGTGTCTATATAAACCGGAGGGTTTAGTCCGTGGGACAACAACAATCATACCATAGGCTAGCTTCTAGGGTCTAGCCTCTACGATCTCGTGGTAGCTCAACTCTTGTAATACTCATATCATCAAGATCAATCAAGCGAGGAAGTAAGTATTACCTCCATCGAGAGGGCCCGAACACAGGTAAACATCGTGTCCGCCGCCTCCTGTTACCATCCGCCTTAGACGCACAGTTCGGGACCCCCTACCCGAGATCCGCCGGCTTTGACACCGACATTGGGTGTGTTGGGGACACAAGAGACTCTTTGTTATTTGGTTGCAGGGTTGTTTGAGAGAGACCATCTTCAACCTGCGCCTCCCACTGATTGATAAACCTTAGGTCATCCACTTGAGGGAAATTTTCTACTGTCATACAAACCTCTGCACTTGGAGGCCCAACAACGTCTACAAGAAGAAGGTTGCGTAGTAGACATCAGCTCCCACATGTTCCACGATGATCTCATCGGATGAACCACGATGTCGGGGATTCAATCAATCCCGTATACAATTCCCTCTGTCCATCGGTATGTTACTTGCCCGAGATTCGATCGTCGGTATCCTCATACCTTGTTCAATCTCGTTACCGGCAAGTCTCTTTACTCGTTCTATAACGCATGATCCCGTGGCTAACTCCTTAGTCACATTGAGCTCATTATGATGATGCATTACCGAGTGGGCCCAGAGATACCTCTCCGCCATACAGAGTGCCAAATCCCAGTCTCGATTCGTGCCAACCCAACAGACACTTTCGGAGATACCTGTAGTGCACCTTTATAGCCACCCGATTCACGTTGTGACGTTTGGTACACCCAAAGCATTCCTCACGGTATCCGGGAGTTGCACAATCTCATGGTCTAAGGAAATGATACTTGATATTAGAAAAGCTTTAGCAAACGAACTACACGATCTTGTGCTACGCTTAGGATTGGGTCTCGTCCATCACATCATTCTCCTAATGATGTGATCCCGTTATCAATGAAATCCAATGTCCATGGTAGGAAACCATGACCATCTATTGATCAACGAGCTAGTCAACTAGAGGCTTACTAGGGACATATTACGGTCTATGTATTCACACATGTATTACGGTTTCCGGTTAATACAATTATAGCATGAACAACAGACAATTATCATGAACAAGGAAATATAATAATAACCACTTTATTATTGCCTCTAGGGCATATTTCCAACACATACGAACGGAAACGTCTTCTCTGGATTGACTGTGTGGGATGTACATAAGAACGAAACGTGTTCCTTGGGTTGATAGTGTGGAATGTACACAAGAAACGGAAACATTTGCTTGGGTCTGACTGTGTCGGATGTACATACGAAGAGAAATGATTGGGTTTCGATGCCTCGCCGATCGCACACGAGCTCATTTCGACCCAGCCTATGTGCCAGGAGGGCCTATCTCCGACGGTTTCTGGGTCGTGTGGGAAGGACCCCCCTATCGCCCACACTCACTTGGCGACGGTTCCAAATGCCGTCGCGGAAAGGGGTTAAAACCTGTTTGTATAGCACCTCGCTGTACCAGTGCATAATTCATTATATATTAAGAAATAATTCTCCAAACATCCACACTTCATTTTGAGCTCCAGAGAATTGCTTTTTCTACTATTGATATTTTAGGTCCAGTTCCAGCTGTAGGCAATCCCCCTCTCTAGGTATAACTTGCATTTTAAGAGAGAAAGTACATTAGAATTGCACCATAATGTGAAAATATAACATCAAAATAAGATAAATTATAGTAGAAAAAATGATGGAAAATGGACGTATCAATCATCTTATTGGGTTTGCGTTGATTTTGTTGGCTACAATGACATCAGTGGAAATAGCTTTTACAACTATGAGCATTATCAAGGGTGGTCCAAGGAATTAAACGAGTGATGACTCAATGATTTATAGCATTGTGTGCTATATTGAGTGAGATATATTTTCAAGTATTCATGATGATGATATTCTATATTACTTTTAATCATTTCGGTCTTGCAAAGGGGTTTTACCTCTACGAAGTTTTTAGATTTGTATCAGTAATAATCATTTTGCTAGATGTTTATGCCTTTTCTTATGAAATTATACTTTTCATGCCTCAGAGATGCTGGATATTCTTCTTCTACTATTGATCAGATTATTAGTCATGTTTTAACTTTATGTTGGATTGTTATGCATCTAGATCAAATTCTAAATTTATTGGAAAATTGAGATTTATTCTCTATGTTTTTATATAGAGTATTTATTAAATATTATGGAGAATTTGGGGGTAGTTATAAACGCTAAAGTTTTTTATGTCACCGGAAAAAGGAAATTGGCTTGGGGTTTATATCAATCATGGCTTCATTGGTGTGGGGTTCCAAAGGTGCCCTTAGAGAAACGCTAATAATATAGCGAGTAACTTGCAAGAGCGGCATTTTGGCACCTAGGAGCATATGCTCGTGGTTCTTAAAATGTGTTTTAAACGTATTTTGAAATGTCACAAAATTTTGAAAAAATGTTATTGGCGTACATCTCGACATTCTACATACACACAAAGTTGTTTCGTGAAAAACAGATAAATTTTGCGTCGCGTGTGAAAAAAGATAAAATTTGGTGTTAAAAAGGGCTTTTCACTAGACATTATTTTGTCTTTTTTACACAAACCACAAAAGGTGATGGTTTTCTGTGAAACTTGGCGCGCCCATATAGAATATCGAGATGTACACGCCAATTTTTTGTTTGGAATTTTTTAACATTTTGAAATGTTTATCCAATAGTAGGAGCATATGCTCCCATGTGCCAAAGTGCATTTCCGGTAACTCGCTTATAAAACTATCATGCTATGAAAACTAATATTTTTAATCATTCATATAATAGGGTTGGCTATAAGGTCGCTATTATCTTGATTTTTTCGCGCTTTCTCTCTTTCTCTTTACTCTTGCTTTTGTAACCAAGAAGCATGTGTGTAGAGGTTGATTTTTGATCGAGAGTCCACTATTTTGTACTTCATGTAGATAAAAATATCATATGAAGTGTACTATAAACCCTTGATTATACCCGCTTTTAATGACGCTAGCTAAATACCCGTGCGTTGCAATGGTGAAACTTCATTCTAGTGGTTCAACGTAAAAAAATTATTGATTGGTTTTAGATTAACATATGCTATGGGAAGGGTCAATATAATTTTTTTTTGATTGGGTTGAGATAATTTTAACACAGTACAATCACACATGCCCCACATACACTCATATGAACACACGCACGCACACCCTACCCTCATGATCACCTCTGAGATACTGACCCGACATCTTGAGATTGATGAAGTCTCCACAGGCGTCTCATAGTCGACGAAAACATCTTCTCCCACTGAACAAGCATTGTCGGAAAGCCTGAAATAAATGCAGGAAAATGAGAGCATCAATGCCAAGTCTAGGACTTGAACCCTGGTGGGCTGGTTACACCACAACAAACCTAACCACGTGTACGCTCAATTAGCGATTGGGTTGAGATTGAGATAATGTTGTGGGAAGGGTGAACATTGAAGGAAATATGCCCTAGAGGCAATAATAAAGTTGTTATTTTATATTATATTTCCTTACTCATGATAAAGGTTTATTATTCATGCTAGAATTGTATGATCAGAAACTTAAATACATGTGTGAATACATAAACAAATGTCGTGTCCCTAGTAAGCCTCTACTAGACTAGCTCATTGATCAAAGATGGTTAAGGTTTCCTAACCATAGACATGTGTTGTCATTTGATAAAGGGATCACATCATTAGGAGAATGATGTGATGGACACCCATCCTTTAGCTTAGCATAATGATCGTTCAGTTTATTGCTATTGCTTTCTTCATGTCAAATACATATTCCTTCGACTATGAGATTATGCAACTCCCGGATACCAGAGGAATACCTTGTGTGCTATCAAACATCACAACGTAACTGGGTGATCATAAAGATGCTCTACAGGTATCTCTGAAGGTGTTTGTTGAGTTGGCATAGATCAAGATTAGGATTTGTCACTCCGAGTATCAGAGAGGTATCTTTGGCCCCCTCCCGGTAATACACATCATAAGCTTGCAAGCAAATGAATAAGGAGTTAGTCACAAGGTGATGTATTACGGAACGAGTAAAGAGACTTGCTGGTAACGAGATTGAACTAGGTATATAGATACCAACGATCGAATCTCGGTCAAGTAACATACTGATGGACAAAGGGAATTACGTATGTTGTCATAAGGTTCGACCGATAAAGATTTTCATACAATATGTAGGAGCCAATATGGGCATCCAGGTTCCGCTATTGGTTATTGACCTGAGTGGTGTCTCGGTCATGTCTACATAGTTCTCGAACCCATAGGGTCCGCACGCTTAACGTTCATTGACGATATAGTGTTATGTGAGTTATATGATTTGGTGACTGAATATTGTTCGGAGTCCCGGATGAGATCTTGGACATGACGAGGAGTCTCAAAATGGTCGAGAGGTAAAGATTGATATATAGGACGATTGTATTCGGACACCGGAAGAGTTTCGGAGTGCACCGGGTAGTCATAGGGTCACCGGAAGGGGTTCCGGACACCCCCGGTAAGTGTATGGGCCGAATGGGCCAAGGGGGGGACATACCAGCCCCTGGTGCGCCCCTTCTTTGGACAGCAGGCCCTAAGGGAAGGAAAGGATGGAGGGCTAGCCTCTCCTGCCTTTCCCTCTCATGGGAGAAAGGAAAGGGGGGGCACCCTCCCCTGCCTTTCCTCCGCACCTATATAAGGCAGGGGGGAACGCGGCTTGGGAGGGACTCCAAGTAGGATTCCTCCTACTTGGGCGCCTCCTTTGGCTGCTCCTCCGTCCCTCCCACCTATATATATGTGGGAAGGGGGCGCCTAGCACATAATAGACAATTTCCTAGCCGTGTGCGGCACCCCCTCCACCGTTTACACCCCCGGTCATATTTTCGTAGTGCTTAGGCGAAGCCCTATGGAGATCACTTCACCATCACCGTCACCACGCCGTCGTGCTGCCGAAACTCATCTACTACCTCACCGCCTTGCTGGATCAAGAAGGCGGAGGACGTCACCGAGCCGAACGTGTGCAGAACGCGGAGCTGCCGTACGTTCGGTACTTGGTCGGTTGGAGCTTGAAGAAGTTTGACTACATCAACCGCGTTTTTAAACGCTTTCGCTTACGGTCTACGAGGGTACGTAGACACACTCTCCCCCTCTCGTTGCTATGCATCTCCTTGATAGATCTTGCGTGTGCTTAGACAATTTTTTGTTTTACATGCAACGTTTGCCAATAGTGGCATCATGAGCCTGGTCTATGCGTAGATGATATGCACGAGTAGAACACAAAGAGTTGTGGGCGGTGATAGTCATAGTTCTTATCACCAACGTCTTATTTTGATTTGGCGATATTATAGGATGAAGTGGCCCGGACCAACCTTACATGTCCACGCACAAGGTGGCTGGCGGGTGTCTGTTTCTCCTACTTTAGTTAATCGAATTTGACTGCGACCGATCCTTGAAGAAGGTTAAAACAGCAAACTTGATGAATCACCATTGTGGTTTTATGCGTAGGTAAGAACGGTTCTTGCTAGAAGCCCGTAGCAGCCACGTAAAACTTGCAACAACAAAGTAGAGGACGTCTAACTTGTTTTTGCGAGGGCATGTTAATGATGTGATATGGTCAAGATATGATGTGATATATGTTGATGTATGAGATGATCATGTTTTCTAATATCGACAACCGGCAGGAGCCTTAGGGTTGTCTCTTTATTGTATGAAGTGAGAGCGCCATGTAATTGCTTTACTTTATCACTATGCGTTAGCGATAGTTGTAGAAGCAATAGTTGGCGTGACGACCTCGACGCAACGATGCTGCGATGGAGATCAAGGTGTCCAGTCGGTGACGATGGAGATCATGATGATGCTTTGGAGATGGAGATCAAAAGCACAAGATGATGATGGTCATATCATGTCACATATTTTGATTGCATGTGATGTTTATCCTTTATGCATCTTATTTTGCTTAGAATGGCGGTAGCATTATAAGATGATCCCCTCACTTAATTTCAAGATAAAAGTGTTCTCCCTGAGTATGCACCATTGCTATAGTTCGTTGTTTCCAGACACCACATAATGATCGGGTGTGATAGACTCTACTTCACATACAACGGGTGTAAGAAAGTTTTACACATGTAGAATACTTGGGTTAAACTTGACGAGCCTACCATGTACAGACATGGTCTCGGAACACTAGAGACCGAAAGGTTGAACATGAGTCATATAGTAGATATGATCAACATAGAGATGTTCACCATTGATCACTACCCCATCTCACGTGATGATCGAACATGGGTTAGTTGATTTGGATCATGTATCACTTAAATAACTTGAGGGATGTTAATTTAAGTGGGAGTTCATTAGTAATTTGATTAATTGCACTTAAATTTATCATGAACTTAGTCTTAATAGTTTTTACATATCAATGTTGTAGATCAGTAGCTCGCAATATAGCTCCCCTATTTTTGATATGTTCCTAGAGAAAAATAAGTTGAAAGATGATGGTAGCAATGATGCGGATTGGGTACGTGATCTGAGGATTATCCTCATTGCTGCACAGAAGAAATATGTCCTTGATGCACCACTAGGTGACAGACCTATTACAAGAGTAGTTACAGACATTATGAACGTTTGGCAAGCTCGATATGATGACTACTTAATAGTTTAGTGCACAATGCTTTACGGCTTAGAACCGGGACTTCAAAAACGTTTTGAATGCCACGGAGCATATGAGATGTTCCAAGAGTTGAAATTGGTATTTTAGACTCATGCCCGTGTCAAGAGGTATGAGCCCTCTGACAAGTACTTTGCCTACAAGATGGAGGAGAATAGCTCAACCAGTCAACATGTGCTCAGAATGTTTGGGTACTACAATCTCTTGAATCAAGTGGGAGTTAATCTTCCAAATAAGATAGTGATTGACAGAGTTCTCTAGTCACTATCACCCAGCTACTAGAACTTCATGATGAATTATAATATGCAAGGGATGACGAAAATGATTTCCGGGCTCTTCACGATGCTGAAATCGGCGAAGGTAGAAAACAAGAAAGAGCTTCAAGTGTTGATGGTTAACAAGACCACTAGTTTCAAGGAAAAGGGTAAGGGAAAGAAATGGGACTTCAAGAAGAATGGAAAGCAAGTTGCCTCTCCCAAGAAGAAGCCCAAAGCTGGACCCAAGCACAGAGGCGAGTGCCACTCTCTGCAAGGAAATGGTCACTGGAAGCGGAACTGCCCCAAATACTTGGCGGATAAGAAGGATGGCAAAGTGAAGAAAGATATATTTGATATACATGTTATTGATGTGTACCTTACTAGTATTCGTAGTATCCCCTGGGTATTTGATACCGGTTCAGTTACTAAGATTAGTAACTAGAAACAGGAGTTGCAGAATAAACAGAGACTAGTTAAGGGCGAGGTGACGATGTGTGTTGGATGTGATTCCAAGGTTGATACGATCACCATCGCACACTCCCTCTACCTTCAGGATTAGTGTTGAACCTAAATAAATGTTATTTGGTGTTTGTGTTGAGCATGAATATGATTTGATCATGTTTATTTCAATACAGTTATTCATTTAAGTCAAAGAATAATTGTTGTTCTGTTTACATGAATAAAACCTTCTATGGTCATACACCCAATGTGAATGGTTTATTGAATCTCGATCGTAGTGATACACATATTCATAATATTGATGCCAAAAGATGCAAAGTTGATGATGATAGTGCAACATACTTGTGGCACTGACGTTTAGGTCATATTAGTGTAAAGCGCAGGAAGAAACTCCATGCGGATGGACTTTTGGAATCACTTGATACTTGCGAAGCATGCCTCATGGGCAAGATGACTAAAACTCCATTCTCCGAAACAATGGAGCGAGCTAATGACTTATTGGAAATAATACATACCGATGTATGCATTCTGATGAGTGTAGAAGCATGCGGTGTGTATCATTATTTTCTGACCTTCACAAATGATTTGAGTAGGTATGGGTATATCTACTTGATGAAACACAAGTCTGAACATTTGAAAACTTCAAAGAACTTCAAAGTGAAGTGGAGAATCATCATAACAAGATAATAAAGTTTCTACAATCTGATCGTGGAGGCGAATATTTGAGTTACGAGTTTGACCTTCATTTAAAATAATATGGAATAGTTTCACAACTCACGCCACCTGGAACACCACAGCGTAATGGTGTGTCTGAATGTCGTAACCATACTTTATTAGATATGGTGCGATCTATGATGTCTCTTACCGATTTACCACTATCTTTTTGGGGTTATGCATTATAGACAGCTGCATTCATGTTAAATAGGGCACCATCTAAATCCGTTGAAATGACACCGTATGAACTGTGGTTTGGCAAGAAACCTAAGCTCTCATTTCTTAAAGTTTGGGGTTGCGACACTTATGTCAAAAGGCTTCAGCCTAATAAGCTCGAACCCAAATCCGATAAGTGCATCTTCATAGGATACCGTAAGGAAACAATAGGGTACACCTTCTACCACAAATCCGAAGGAAAGATCTTTGTTGACAAGAATGGAACCTTTCTAGAGAAGGAGTTTCTCTCGAAAGAAGTGAGTGGGAGGAAAGTAGAACTTGATGAGGTAATTGTACCTTCTCTCGAATTGGAGAGTAGCACATCAGAGAAATCTGTTCCCGTGATGCCTACACCAACTAGAGAGGAAGCTAATGATGATGATCATGAAACTTCAGATCAAGTTACTACTGGACTTCATAGGTTGAACAGAGCACGTTCCACACCAGAGTGGTATGGTAATCATGTCCTGTAAATAGGGGTGGAAACAGATCGGATAGTGCTCTTACCACTTCCGTTTTCATATTTTCAAAATGAATACGAACGCGAATATGGATGTGGCTTGGATGTTATTCGAATATGGAACGGATACGAATAATAGCGACATATTGCTTAAGTATACTAGTCAATAGCTATGTGACATGAAATAATCAACTTGTGACATACAATAAGTCAATGATAAATAGCTTTACGAATAAATACTATTGTAACGCATAATAATTTCTAAGTTTAATCATACAAAGAGTAATTTTTGACCACTTATTTGGCTTTTATGTTGGATAATTGGAATGTTGGGGCTAGAATTTTGAAAATTACCTCCCATAAACTAATTCGGATACGGATAATCCACTTCCATATCCATATTTGTGTCAAAAGCTCATAGCATATTATATTTTTTATTTGTTAAATAAATTCAGATACGGATAATTTCCATTCCCATTTTGGTTCGGATGCGGATGTTTTGGATACGAATATGCATTTTCTTGAATACAAAAATCGAATATTTCGGATTATCCGTGACCACTTTCCACCCCTACCTAGAAGTCATGTTATTAGACCATGGCAAACCTACAAACTATGAAGAAGCTATGATGGGCCCAGATTCCGATAAATGGCTTGCGGCCATAAAATCTGAGATATGATCCATGTATGAGAACAAAGTGTGGACTTTGGTGGATTTGCCCAATGATCGGCAAGCCATTGAGAATAAATGGATTTTCAAGAGGAAGACGGACGCTGATGGTAATATCACTATCTACAAAGCTTGACTTGTCACAAAAGTGTTTTCAACAAGTTCAAGGGGTTGACTACGATGAGACTTTCTCACCCGTAGCCATGCCTAAGTCTGTCTGAATCATGTTAGCAATTGTCGCATTTTATAATTACAAAATCTGGCAAATTGATGTCAAAAACTGCGTTCCTTAATGGATATTAAAGAAGAGTTGTATATGATGTTGTTGGAAATATGCCCTAGGGGCAATAATAAAATGGTTATTATTATATTTCCTTGTTCATGATAATTGTCTATTGCTCATGCTATAATTGTATTAACCAGAAACCATAATACATGTGTGAATACATAGACCACAACATGTCCCTAGTGAGCCACTAGTTGACTAGCTCGTTGATCAATAAATGGTTGTGGTTTCCTGATCATGGACATTGGATGTCGTTGATAACAGAATCACATCATTAGGAGAATGATGTGATGGACAAGACCCAATCCAAAGCATAACACAAGATCGTGTAGTTCGTTTGCTAGAGCTTTTCTAATGTCAAGTATCATTTCCCTAGACCATGAGATTGTGCAACTCCCAGATGCCGTAGAAATGCTTTGGGTGTATCAAATGTCACAACGTAACTGGGTGACCATAAAGGTGCACTGCAGGTATCTCCAAAAGTGTCTGTTGGGTTGGCACGAATCGAGACTGGGATTTGGCACTCCGTATGACGGAGAGGTATCTCTGGGCCCACTCGGTAATGCATCATCATAATGAGCTCATTGTGACTAAGGAGTTAGTCGCGGGATCATGTGTACGGAACGAGTAAAGAGACTTGCCAGTAACGAGATTGAACAAGGTATAGGGATACCGACGATCGAATCTCGGGGAAGTAACATACCGATGGACAAAGGGAATTGTATACAGGATTGATCGAATCCCCGACATCGTGGTTCATCTGATGAGATCATCGTGGAACATGTGGGAGCCAATATGGGTATCCTGATCCCGCTATTAGTTATTGGCCGTACAGGTGTCTCGGTCATGTCTGCATGGTTCCCGAACCCGTAGGGTCTGCACACTTAAGGTTTGGTGACGCTAGAGTTGTAATGGGAAATTGTATGTGGTTACCAAAGGTTGTTTGGAGTCACAGATGAGATCCCGGACGTCACGAGGAGTTCCAGAATGGTCCGGAGGTGAAGATTTATATATGGGAAGTCCTGTTTCAGTCACCGGAAGGTTTCGGGGTTATCGGTATTGTACCGGGACCACCGAAAAGTGTCTGGGGGTCCACCAGTTGGGGCCACCTACCCCGGGAGACCAAGTGGGCTGAATACGGGTGGGGACCAGCCCCTTAGTGGGCTGGTGCGCCCCCCAAGGGCCCAAGGCGCCTAGGGTTGGAAACCCTTGGGGGTGGGGCGCCTCCCACACAGCTTGGGGCAAGTCTTCCCCCTTGCCCCCCCTCTAGATGCATCTAGGGGCGTCCCCTCTCCCTTCACCCTATAAATAGAGGGGGGTGGGAAGGCAGCCACACCTCAGCCCCTGGCGCAGCCCTTCCCCCTCCTACACCTCCTCCTCCTCCGTTGAGCTTGGCGAAGCTCTGCCGAAGAACCACGAGCTCCACCACCACGTCGTCGTGCTGTCGGAGTTCTCCCTCAACTTCTCCTCTCCCCTTATTGGATCAACAAGGAGGAGACGTCCCCGGGCTGTACGTGTGTTGAACGCGGAGGCATCATCCGTTCGGCGCTAGATCGGATCTTCCGCTTAACGATCTTCAAGGGTATGAAGATGCACTCCATCTCTCTCGTTGCTAGCATCTCCTAGATTGATCTTGGTGACACGTAGGAAATTTTTGAACTATTACTACGTTGCCCAATAGTGGCATCATGAGCTAGGTCTATGCGTAGATTCTATGCATGAGTAGAACACAAGTAGTTGTGGGTGATGATATGGTCAATTTGCTTACCATTACTAGTCCTATCTTGATTCGGCGGCATTGTGGGATGAAGCGGCACGGACCAACCTTACACGTACACTTATGTGAGACAGGTTCCACCAATTGACATGCACTTGTTGCATAAGGTGGCTAGTGGGTGTCTGTCTCTCCCACTTTAGCCGGATCAGATTCGATGAAGAGGGTCCTTATGAAGGGTAAATAGCAATTGGCATGTCACCGTTGTGGCCTTTGCGTAGGTAAGAAATGTTCTTGCTAGAAACCCATAGCAGCCACATAAAACATGAAACAACAAGTAGAGGACATCTAACTTTGTTTTTGCAGGGTATGCTATGGGAGGTGATATGGCCAAAAGGATGTGATGAATTATATATGTGATGTATGAGATTGATCATGTTCTTGTAATAGGAATCACGACTTGCATGTCGATGAGTGTGACAACCGGCAGGAGCCATAGGAGTTGTCTTAATTTGTTGTATGACCTGCGTGTCAATAAAAAGCGCCATGTAATTACTTTACTTTATTGCTAACTGTTAGCCATAGTAGTAGAAGTAATAGTTGGCGAGACAACTTCATGAAGACACGATGATGGAGATCATGATGATGGCGATCATGGTGTCATGCCGGTGACGATGGTGATCATGCCGCACCTCGAAGATGGAGATCAAAGGCGCAAGATGATATTGGCCATATCATGTCACTTTATGATTTGCATGTGATGTGTATCATGTTTGCATAAATAAGATGATCTCTCACTAAAATATCAAGAAATGTGTTCCCCCTAAAGTGTGCACCATTGTGAAGGTTCATTGTTTCGAAGCACCACGTGATGATCGGGTGTGATAGATTCTAATGTTCGCATACAACGGGTGTAAGCCAGATTTATACATGCGAAACACTTAGGTTGACTTGACGAGCCTGGCATGTACAGACATGCATGGCCTTGGAACACGAGAGACCGAAAGGTCGAACATGAGTCGTATAGTAGATGCGATCAACATGGAGATGTTCACCATTGATGACTAGTCTGTCTCACATGATGATCGGACATGGCCTAGTTGATTTGGATCATGTATCACTTAGATGACCCGGAGGATGTCTATCTGAGTGGGAGTTCATTAAATAATTTGATTAGACGAACTTAATTATCATGAACTTAGTCTAAAATTGTCCTTACAATCTATCCTGTAGATCCACTAGCCCACGCTAATGTTGCCCTCAACTTCAACTCGTTCTGGAGAAAACCAAGCTGAAAAGGCGATGGAAGCAACTATCTCTGAATTTGGGTCCGTAACTTGAGATCATCCTCATAGCTTCCAAGAAAGCATATGTCCTTGAAGCACGCTAGGTGATGCACCCATTTTCCCGACAACTCAAGGCGTTATGAGCGCATGGCGATCCACGTAGTGATGATTACTCCACAGTTCGGTCTGGCATGCTTTACAACTTAGAATCAGGGCTCCAAAAGTGTTTTGAGCAACACGGAGCATCTGAGATGTTCCAAGAGCTGAAAATGGTTTTCCAAGCTCATGCCGGGTCGAGAGATATGAAGTCTCCGACAAGTTCTACAGATTGTAAGATGGAGGAAAAGCAGTTACATCGGTGAGCATATACTCAAAATATGCAGGTTGCACAACCGCTTGTCTCAGCTGGGAGTTAATCTTCCAAATGACTCAGTCATTGACAAAATCCTCCAGTCGCTTCCACCTAGCTACAAGAGCTTTGTGATGAATTACCATATGCAAGGGATGGAGAAGTCCATTCCTGAGTTATATTCGATGCTGAAATCAGCGGAGGTGGAGATCAAAAAGGAACATCAAGTGTTGATGGTGAATAAGACCACTAGTTTCAAGAAAGGCAAGGGTAAGAAGAACTTCAAGAAGGAAGGCAAAGGGAGTTGCGGCCTTAGATAAGTCGATTCTTGGGGAAGAAGCTAAAGAATGGACCCAAGCCTGAGACAGAGTGCTTTTATTGCAAGGGAAATGGTCACTGGAAGCGAAACTGCCCCAAGTACTTAGCGGATAAGAAGTCCGGCAATGCCAAATGTATATGGGACAATTGCTTTTTTACCCCTAGTTGGTTCCTACCCATGGGTTTTGCCCTTACTTTTTGAGCTTGCTCAGTTTTGCCCTTACTTTTTCCGTCGAGGTCCCTAGAATGCCCTTTGACCGTTTGACCAAAACTTTGAAAATTCATAACTAATTCATATGAACTCAGAAAAATGCAAATAAGATATCAAAATGTTCATATAAACATTACCTTTATGTGTGTATCATTTGCATTCAGGACAAAAGCACGCTTTAAACTACCTGAGGTAACTAATGATATTAACATTATTAAAAGTAAAAAGGTATAAACAATATTTTTTTCATGAATAAAAATTACATGCAAATGTAGGTGATATTTTCTGAACATCCAGATATCTTATTTGCATTTTTCTGAGTTCGTATCATCTTGTTAAGAATGTTCTAAGGACTCAGAAAAATGCAAATAAGATATCAGGATGTTCAGAAAACATCACCTACATTTGCATGTAATTTTATTCATGAAAAAATATTGTTTATACCTTTTTATTTTTAATAACGTTAATAACATTAATTACCTAATGTAGTTTAAAGGGTGTTTTTGTCCTGAATACAAATGATATGCACCTAAAGGTAATGTTTGTCTGAACTTTTTGATATCTTATTTGCATTTTCGAGTTCATATGAATTAGTTATGAATTTTCAAAGTTTTGGTCAAGCGGTCAAAGGGCATTCGAGGGACCTCGACGGAAAAAGCAAAACAAGCTTAAAAGTAAGGGCAAAACCCGTGGGTAGGAACCAACTAGGGGTAAAAATGCAGTTGTCCCAATGTATATATGATATACATGTTAGTGATGTGTATCTTACCAGCGCTCGTAGTAGCTCCTGGGTATTTGATACCGATACGGTTGCTCACATTTGTAACTCAAAACAGGAGCTGCGGAATAAGTGGAGACTGCCGAAGGACGAGGTGACGATGCGCGTCGGGAATGGTTCCAAGGTCGATGTGATTGTCGTCGGCACGCTACCTCTACATCTACCTTCGGGATTAGTTTTCAACCTCAATAATTTTTATTTAGTACCAGCTTTGAGCATGAACATTGTATCTGGATCTCGTTTAATGCGAGATGGCTACTCATTTAAATCCGAGAATAATGGTTGTTCTATTTATATGAGAGATATGTTTTATGGTCATGCCCCGCTGGTCAATGGTTTATTTTTATTGAATATTGAACGTGATGTTACACATATTCATAGTGTGAATGCCAAAAGATGTAAGGTTGATAATGATAGTCCCACGTACTTGTGGCACAGCCGCCATGGTCATATTAATTGTCAAGCGCGAAGAAACTCCATGCGAGATGGACTTTTGGAGTCTCTTGATTATGAATCTTTTGACACGTCTTGAACCATGCCTCATGGGCAAAATGACCAAGGCTGCGTTCTCGGAACAATGGAGCGAGCAACCAACTTGTTGGAAATAATACATACTGATGTATGCGGTCCAATGAGCGTTGATGCTCGCGGTGGCTATCGTTATGTTCTCACCCTCACTGATGACTTAAGTAGATATGGGTATGTCTACTTAATGAAACATAAGTCTGAGACCTTTGAAAAGTTCAAGGAATTTCACGGCGAGGTAGAGAATCAACGTGACAGGAAAATAAAGTTCTTATGATCAGATCGTGGAGGAGAATACTTGAGTCACGAGTTTGGCACGCACTTAAGGAAATGTGGAATTGTTTCACAACTCACGCCGCCTGGAACACCTCAGCGTAATGGTGTGTCCGAACATCGTAATCACACTCTATTAGATATGGTGCGATCTATGATGTCTCTTACCGATCTGCCGCTATCATTTTGGGGTTATGCTTTAGAGACTGCCGCATTCACTTTAAATAGGGCACCGTCTAAATCCGTAGAGACGACTCAGTATGAATTATGGTTTGGGAAGAAACCTAAGCTGTCGTTTCTAAAAGTTTGGGGATGCGATGCTTATGTCAAGAAACTTCAACCTGAAAAGCTCGAACCCAAATCGGAGAAGTGCGTCTTCATAGGATACCCTAAGGAAACTATTGGGTATACCTTCTACCTCAGATCTGAAGGCGAGATCTTTGTTGCTAAGAATGGATCCCTTCTAGAGAAAGAGTATCTCTCGAAAGAAGTAAGTGGGAGGAAAGTAGAACTTGATGAGGCACCCCCTCTTGAACCGGAGAGTAGCGCATCTCAGGAAGATGTTTCTGTGGTGCCTGCACCAACTAGAGAGGAAGTTAATGATGATGATCATTAAACTTCGGGTCAAGTTGTGTCGGGGGAAACTGATCCACGAACACCTATGGGACCTGCGGACCGAGCCCCTTTGGTTCGGCGGGGGGCGGAGATCGCACGAAGAGCAGATTGAGGCGAAGCACACGAGCAGTTTACCCAGCTTCGGAGCTCTCAGGAGCAGATGAAGGTCGCTCTCTTGGCCATGAGGCTTGTGGCCGCCTGTAAAGGCGCCGACAAACTGATGGCATAGGTCTGCCCAGGAGGATATGGAGTTGTCCGGCAAGTGCATGAGCCAGGATCTGACATTGGGCTTGAGCACCGGTAGAAGTAGTTGGCGAGGATCTTGTCGTCCCGCCCGGCAGCTTGCACCGCGATGGTGTAGATGCTTTGAGGAACTCCGACGGATCTGGCCCGGCGTCGTACTTCTCGAATGCGTCTGGCTTGAAATTCTTCGTCTTTGAGCCCTTTGGACTTGCCGCGACTCACGGGTGAGCAGCAGGGCAACCTACAGCGTCTGACAAGTCGCTGGTTCCCCTGGCGCATGCATGTCGACGGAAGAGGGCCCGGCGCTGGTCCGATTGACGCCGCTTCTCTTGGGCGCTCGATGCGAGTTCGGCGTCTTCTTCTTGTCGTTCGTGAAGAACTTGGCGCTGATCGCGACGAGCTCGTGGATCTGATGATGCGGTGGAGTCACTGTCGAGGTGGATCCGTGAGTCGTCGATCTTGGCCTTGAGGTGGAGAGTGCATGGTGGTTGCACCCCCGGGTTTCGTCGCCATCGGCTCGTGCACAGCAGTCTTGCCGCAGCGGCAATGTACTTTCGGCTGCAGCGGTGTACGCCGTTAAGCGAAGCCGATGAGACTACGAATGGTGACCCTCCATTCATCGATCTTGTCTGCCGTTGGAGGGTAATCCGGGAAGCGATTGAGCCAGCGCCAAAGCCTGTGCTTTGGAGTGGTGGGCGGCGATGGCGCAGCGGCGAGGCGGGATATGCTCGGACTTCTAACTATGTTAGAAGGAAGCGATTATCCCGTCCAGCGACCGTGCCTCGCTTCGCGCCCGGCATGTTGGCGTGCATGCTGGTCTTGAGCACCGAGATCCACCAGCTCGATCTTGGTCCAGCGAGCGTGTAGCCTTTGTGAATACCATGGCTGTCGGTCCTGCGCCTCCACGAGATGGCGCGGTGCATGTCTGACGCCGAGGTTCTGCGCAGCCTTGTCCTTGGACCTGGCGGCACCGTGGGCTCCCTAAATCGATGTCCGTTCTTCCGCGGCGTCTACCCCACCACCCGTTTGCTCGGTGGTGGTGGGATCGGCGATGGACGGGATCATTGCCGCGAAGCCTTCTTCTTCGGTGGCATGTCGATGAAGAAGATGAAGATCTAGCTTCGTGTGAGCGTCGGATCAGGTTCACACAACCTCGGCGCCCTACCGGGCGCGCCAAAGATGTCGGGAAGCGATCCACGAACACCTATGGGACGGCGGACCGAGCCCCTTCGGTTCGGCGGCGGAGATCGCGAAGAAGCGGTCGAGGCGGTTACACGAGCAGGTTACCCAGCTTCGGAGCTCTCCGGAGAGATAACACTCCCTCTTTGCTGCATGTCACAGGTGTATTGAGTTCTTGCTTGGGAGCGCTGGTGCTCACGGTACACACCGGCTGCTAACTAGACCTAGCATGAGTGTTTTACGCCTTGAACCCCCCTCTCGTTGCGCATGGGCCTCCTTTTATATGCTCAAGGGGTCTCCAACAGGTGGCAACGTAGGCAAGGGTAAAAAGGAAAAGGAGTTGCGGTTGGTACAACTACTTGCACGATGTATCATACCTAACCACGGCGGCGGGGGACAAAGGCATTAAATGCCCGTCTAAGACGCCCAAACAGTGCAGAAAGGGACCGTCCGGGACGCCACCGCATGCCACGATCGCAATCTTGTCGTGTCGCTTGCCACCAGCGCAGCTGGTCGCACAGACCTCTTACGCTGTGGCGCTGGAAAGGTCGAGCGACACGTTGGTGGATGTCTTTGGAAGCCTTGAGTCTGGTGGTGGTTTGCAGCGGCAAGCGCCTTCTTGCCGTAAATGCGTCTTGTCGCGCCCGGAAGCTTGTCGTTCACCGGGCCTCGCCGGGACGAGTGGCGTGTCGCGGCAAGTTCCTTGAGATGACTTGGTTGGCCTTCCCGGCAAGCTCCTCTTGCCGGGGCCTTGTCTCCTTGGCTTGAATACTTTGTTCTTGAATGGCTCCAAAGGAACCACGGAGGACCCTGGCGGTCACCCAGCAAGCCTTGCCGCGGGGTGCTACAACTGCCCGTGCACGAGTTCGGGATACTAGGGTACCCCTACTCTAGTACACCGACAGGAGCCCCGGGCACTGGGCCACCTGCGGTCTTGCCCGTGTTGGGCGAGGCCCAAAAGCAGGCTGCGTGCACCTTCGGCACAGGATTCGCCGTATCTCACTCCGCATCTACCGCGCCCTCCACTATCGGCACGCGTCGAATGCAGCGTCGTGGGAGAGATCGTGGGTGGTTTCTTTATTCGGAAGAAGCGGAATGTCCGCCTCCCTCTTTATAAGCGAGAAGCAGGGGCAGTTCGCCCATCTGCTTGATTACTACTCCGATCTCAAAACCTCGCTGCCCTCCCCTTCTTCCCAAGGCTGAAAAGAGAGCGGCGCTCACTTCATCGCCACCCAGCATCACCTGCGCCGTCGATCTCCCCCACCACGTCGCCATGGCTCCGAAAGCCGACAAGGGAAGGTCGTGAAGTCGGCAGCCTTGAGGCGCAGCGGCTCGCGCCTGCGAAGGAGAGGGCAATCTCCCCAGCTCGCGCGAAGGCTGAGGGTAATACTACCTCTTACGGTCGGCGGAGGCAGCGGCGCATCCAGCGCCTGAAGGTACTCCCAGCCGCCGCTGCGGAACTGGCTCCGAATGGATACCCTTTCTTCGCGTTGTTCTTCTACTGCGGGCTCTGCCCGCCTTTCTCTGAATTCTTCTGTGATATCATGAACACCTACGGGTTCCGCCTCCTTGACTTCACCCCCAACGCCGTTCTGACCATGGCAGTTTTCGCACACCTCTGCGAAAACTTTGTCGGAGTCCATCCAAACATAGCTCTTTTCCGCCACTTCTTTATGCCCCGGGTTGAGAGAGGGGAGCCTCTTTCCGACGGAATCGCTTGGATCTTGAGAGCCGGCAAGAAGGAGGCTTATCTGGAGGGAGAGCTCCGCAGCAAGTGGGATGAATGGAGAAGCGGTGGTCTTTGGATTGTCGAGGAGGACCCGCAGCCGTTTACCGCCATGCCAAACCCGATGGTCTTGGCAACGATTGGAGTAGCGTGGCCCCGAAGACGCTAGGCTGAAGATTGTCGTCACCGGATCCCTCGCCTTAGGCTTGCCGGACTCACTTGTAAGCGCCGTTGGCGCGGATTTTCTTCGTCGCCCGCGCCCCCCCTGCAGGAGAGGAGGAGACCCGCACAGGGAGTTCGAGAATGCGGCGGATATCATGAGGCTGCGCCGGGCCTCAATTTCAACTTCAACGTCACAGGCTGGGCGCGATGCTCTGGAACTGTTCAAGCATGATCCTGAACATCCGGAGCATTCAGGTTTGCCGAGAGTGTCGTTCCGGCGTACAACAACTCCTCGCTTCGACCGCATCCGTGCAATGATGCATTTGTGCGACTCGCATGGAATTGTCCCAACTTGGCAAGAGCCTGCGAGACTGACGTCGTCGTGCGAGAAGGTTCTTTGACGGCAGAGGCAGCAGAGAAGTGCTAAGCCTTGCCGAGCAAGAGGAGCTTGCCGGCGAGGAAGAGCTTGTCGAAGTCGAGTCGAAGCGAAAGCCCGCCGAGGGCGCGAAAGCGACGCGTTGAAGATCAGCTCCGCCTCTCCCCCATCTTCAACCAGCTCGCCATAGCGGGCCCCAGCTCCACCAAGGAGGCGTCTCCATATAGCCGGGGGCGTGGCGGCAGAGCGGGTCAACCGCCCAGCCGCCCGCGGCCGTTCCACCGCAGCAAGCATTGTTGCAGCGGGAGCACCTCACGCTACTGCGGCAACAGGCTGAGCGGGCCTCCCCGACCCACATCTGCTCCCAAGCGGCCAAGGAAACTACTCCTCCGCCTTGTCGCTTAGAAGGTGGGCCGGACTTCGACCTCTCCGCGCTCAGCTCCGATGAGGAAGAGGAAGAGTAAGATTCTTTGCTATACTTGTAGTTCTTCAATTCTTGCTGTTTTGTCTTGTATCTAACTTGCTTCACTCTGAACCCATTCCTTTTCAGGACGCTGGCCCGGAGAGCGTGAAGAGAGCCAAAGCCCGGTGATTGTCATTGAGGACGAACCCACCGCGGCAATGAGGCGTGTCCGAGACCACCTTGCGGACCCAGCAACCCTTCCTCAAAGCAGCCCCAGCGCAGCCCCATCGTAAGTATATGGTTTACTTCCCTCTTGTTAGGCGTGCATGGGTGCTCTTTCTTTGCTTATATCGGCAGTTGGTTTGTGTAGGGCGAGCAGCCTCACCGGAGTGCCGGAAGCCGCCTCGAAATGCCATCTGCTTGACTAAACCGCCAAGGAGAATTCCCGGCAAGGGGCGTTCTCCGGCAAGGGTGAACTCTCCGGCAAGGGGCCAGTTCTCCGGCAAGGGGACAGCAGCTGACCCCGGTGGCGGAGACCACATTGCAGATCCTGATGCAGGTAATCCTCTTGCTTGAAAACTTCCCTTGGGTTCTTTTTCTTCTGATTTTCTTTTTGAATATTTGCTTGACTTTTCTTCATTTTTCGGTCGTCGGATCCATCTCGCCGCATGAGCCGATGGAGACCGAGGTCGCCGCGAGGAGGACACGCAGGCAATATCGACGACGCCTGTTCATCGAGGAAGAGGTCAAGGCTGATGATCCTCACGCGAGAGGCGCCAAAGCTGCCACCGCAGAAGCCGGCGAGGTCCGCGTCGTGACCGGACGGGCCCGAGGCAGCAGAGCGCCAGCGCCACGCCGCCGATCCCTCCGCTGCCAGCTGCAGCCACAGTTCGAAGAGCTCCAGCCGCGCCTATTTGAAGGCGGCGATGGCGTCTTCATCAAGCTCCCACAGGCGTCGAGCTCCGGCGCTGATCGAAGCGAGACCTTTGATGAAGAGTTGCTCGCCTCTGTTTGGTGGCGCTGGTCGACGCTACCGAAAGGCAGAGCGCGCAGCCCGAGGAGGAGTAGCCGCTGCGGAAGCTATTATCGCTCTACCGCGCCCGGCAGGCCAAGTGGCATCCCGAGAAGCGCTTGTCGCGAAGGCGCGTGAGAGGACATCGAGAAGCGCGGAGGAGCTCCGGGCCTCCACCAGAAGCTCTCCGGTCCACTGGCGGAGGCGGCGCAACTTCGCCGAGGCGCAAAGCCTTCCTCCTCGAGAAGGCTGAAGTTGAAGAGGAACAGCGGCTTGCTGCCGAGAAGCTGTCTGCGCAGGAAGGCGAGTTGGTGCAGCGGAAGGTCAATCTTGACAGCCACGAGGAGGAGCTTGCCACGCGCGAGCAAACATTCGGCGGGGCTCTCAAGGAAGCAAAGGGACGCCGCCAGCCTGCCGAGCTTCGCCAAGAAGGAGTTGGAGGCGAAGATGGCGCAGCTGGAGGCTGATCTCAAGGCGGCAGCGAGGATCTTGCCGCTACGCTCAAGCGTGGCGCTTGAAGGACGCCTACACCCTTGGCGAGCTGCGAGGTCGTCTCGCCGAGGAGCAAGGAGCTTAAGCGCCGCCAAGGACTCAACGCGGATCTTGAGTTGAAGGTGACTACTTTCACCGAGACGCCGGGCCCGGCGCCCAGGAGGCGGGAGGTGGCCTTGAAGGAGAAGATCAAAGGCCGACGAGCTGCTGGCGAAATCTTCTTTGCCGCCAGAACACTTTTAGGAGAATGTGGAGCCTTTGGACCGAGGTCTCGTCGATGTTGCCGCAGCCATCGACGGGAGGCTGGCGCGGTAGGGATGGAGGATCTCGGGTACTCCTCCGATGAGCACCTCAACCCGGCGCCAAGCTCAGCTTGTTCTTCAAAGGCGTGGCGGCGGCCCTCCAGCGACTCGGGAGAAGATCCCAGCAGTCTGGCCGGCAGGTCGCGCAAGATCTGCGCTGGAGCTCTTCAAAAGGTCTTTGGTGAAGGTGGCCTTCCGCAACCCAGGCCTCAACCTCACCAACGTCCTCGAGGTCCTTGCCGCGGATCTTGATCTGGAAGCGCTCAAGACCCTTGTCGCACCCATTGTGGACAAGGTGAGCGGGATCAAGAGGGTTGAGGCGATCGCGTAGATTAGGCCGCCGCTTTCTCTTCTTCTTGTCACCGCTGGTCATGTTATGAGAACAATCACATTAGAGCTGCGACAAGCTATCTTGTAATATGACTCTATTTGGTAGCGATTGCTATGTTATTTCCTTTACTTGATTCCTTCCTTTGTATGTTTTTGCCCTATGCTTTTAGGGAACTTGTCGGTATGATTACCTTAGCCGTGAGTACCGAAAGTGCGGGGACGTCGGCCTGCTTTGGCGGTGTCGCTTCTGACAAGAAACCTTGTCGCAACTAATCGCAGCTCACTTAAGTTGTTGAGCGGACTCGAAACAAAGTAAGGCGCCAACTAGCTACGAGCTGGTTCCTCCGCGCCTGAGTTTTCCATACAAAAGCACGATGGATTCGAGGAAGATAACTTAAAAATTTTAAAACTGATTGCTCAAACTTTAGCAACTTAGCTTTTCTGTCGTTTGCTTCCGGTAAGGCTGAAACTTCCTTGAGCGACGCTTGGTCCACACCATTATCTTCTCCTTTCCCCCCGGCAAACTTGTGGGCGAGGGAACCTTCCTTTCTTTGAGAAAGAGAAAGAAGAGAAAATAAAGATATGGAGCCTTACGACTCGTTATTGCTTACCGGGGGTAGGCGCTGCACAAAGTGTCAGATAACGCATGCAAAGAAAAGTAGAAAGCATGAAATTGACAAGATGTGCGGGGCACGTGAGCTTTACTTATGCACAGTGGTCTCGCTTGACCGGCTTATTACAAAGGATTACATGCAACATCGGCAAGACTTGTACAAAAGGTGGTTGCCGTAACAGGTTCCGCAACCGCGCCCCTATGGGTAAAACTTACGAAGATGCTCAATGTTCCAGAGTTGCTCACCGGAATGCCATCTTCGGTCTCAAAGCGGACAAGCGCCCGGGCCTAGTGACTCGTTTCACCCGGTAAGGCCTTCCCACTTGGCGTCAACTTGTTGGAATTCTTGGTGGACTGAGCAGCGCCGAAGAACAAGGTCGCCTTCCTCGAGACTTGGCATTAACTGCGGCTATGGTAGCGGCGCAAAAGCTTGCTGGTATCGAGCAGCTCGTACAATGACTGAAGACGGTCTTCCTCAAGGAGCGTAGCGTCATCTTGTCGCATGTCTGCTCTTGCTCAAGCTCATCATAAGCGAGCACTCGAGGTGACCCGTATCTGAGTTCCGTGGGGAGAACTGCCTCTGCTCCATAGACTAGAGCGAAGGTGTCCGCCAAAGTGGCTCGATTTGGCGTCGTCCTGAGCGACCAAAGAACCACCGGCAGCTCCTCAATCCTGTTCTTTCCGCACTTGTGCAGCCTGCCGAAAGTCCTGGTCTTGAGCCCGCGCAGCACTTCAGCGTTCGTCCTCTCCGCTTGACCGTAACTTCACGGATGAGCAACGAAGCTGAAAGCGGAACCTTGGCGCCAAGATCTTGGACGTCTTGCGCATGAAGGTGCGGCTCGTGAATTGCGTGCCGTTGTCGGTGATGATCCTGTTAGGGATCCCGAGCGGCAAATAATTGACTGAAGAACTTGATCGCCGACCGTCTTTGTCACCTTCCTCATCGCTTCCACTTCCGACCACTTCGTGAACTTGTCGATTACAGCGTACAAGTACT
Source organism: Aegilops bicornis (assembly GCA_021605145.1). Taxonomy (NCBI): domain Eukaryota; kingdom Viridiplantae; phylum Streptophyta; class Magnoliopsida; order Poales; family Poaceae; genus Aegilops; species Aegilops bicornis. The sequence continues at coordinate 565,596,481 of CM038674.1, read as the reverse complement.
CAAAGCCCCGACAGCTCGGGAAAGGGGCCGAGGATGTCGAGCCCCAGACGGAAAATGGCGAGGATAAAGGGATTGTCTCGAGAGCTTGAGCTGGCTGGTGTATCTGCTTGGAATGGAACTGCACGCTTCACACTTGGTTACTTGTGCGATTGCATCACGAAGAAATTTGTCGGCCAAAAGAAACCTTGCTTTAACGCCTTTGCCAGAAGTGCTCTTCTCGCCAATGTGGTGACCACATATGCCTCCATGTATCTCTGCCAACAGCTTTTGTCCGTCTTCCCGGTGAATACACTTCAATTTCACGCCGTTGAGTCTTCTTACATACGGTGTCTTGTCGACAAAGCTGGTACATACTTGACTGCCGGGCTACTCTTTCCGCTTCTTCTTGCTCTTGGAAGTTCTCTCTGTCTGAAGGAAGCGGACAATCTGTTGTGCCCATGCTTTGGAGCTTGCGGCTCGACAACAAGGACTAAAGGCACATCTCTGCTGCGGGAACATCCGCTTCTCTGGCGAGATCCTACGGCTCAGTAGGAGCTTGGCGTTCCCGGCAAGCTTGCGGAGCAAAACTTGTCGGGGCGTTTGCTTCAACGGAACAAACCCTAGGGCTTGCCGGAGCAGACTGCTCCTCGGCACCCTTTGGTGTTGATCTTGGGGACCTTCTTGGCGGCGGCTTCGGGAGCTCTGCTTGGGAAAGTATGCCACCGAATCAACTTCCTCTTCTTGCTCTTGTCCGATTGATGGCGTTACAGACGGTTGAGTCGGTTTGAGCACAAAGATCCACAGTTCCACAGGTAACTTAAGTCTGGCGCACTTCGATGAGCCATCAAACAATGTCGTTACGAGCTCTTGGAACATGTTCCATCATGGGCCATCAAAGTGCTCTTCTAGCTTTCTCACTTCATCAACGTAAGCTTCCATCAGCGGACTCGATAATTCTTGTTCACTTGACGGACGACAAGGCTGTGAGTCACCCCGACAATGAGCTTCTTGATCCCAAAGGTCTGCTGCGATCACGAGACCGGCAAGCAAACCTTCATACTCTGTAGTATTGTTCGTTGCTTGCTCCTTGGGAAAGTGCATCCGACTACGTGCCTTGAGGTGCTCTCCGGTGGGTGCAACAAGTAGCACGCTCAAGACCGGCTTCTTGCAACGAGAAGGCACCATCAAAGTACATCAGCCACTCTTTTGCTTGCTTCCTTGACGGGATGCTCGTTTACGGAATTTCTTCATCTTGTGTTGGCGTCCATTACGCTATGAACTCCGCCAATGCTCGCTTTGGATAGTTGAAGTGCTCTCAAACTTGAGGCCAAAGCTTGACAATTCCAAGGCCCACTCGACAATCCTGCACCGCTGTTTACGGATTTTGCAGTATCCTCTTCACAGAAAACGAAAGTGACGGCTGTGATCTCATGTGCTTGGAAGTAATGGCGCAACTTTCTCGAGGCCATGAGAAGGCGAAAAGCAATTTCTGCACACCGTAGTACCTTGACCTAGCCCCCTGCGAAGGGAACCGACATGTAAACTGGCTACCGCACCATTCTTTTCTGCATCTTCTCACGCGGCGCGCAGATCCATCTTTGTCGGGACCAGCTTGCTGGTGAAGTCCCACAGCAGCCATTTGGATGCCTCTGCCGTGGTTGCGGCTCATCATCCGCCTCCCTCTCCGCTACTAATGCAGCACTAACCACTTGATTGGTTGCCGCTATATATAGCGACAACTTCTCTTGTGGCTTAGGTGCGACAAGCGTTGAGTGGAGGGCGGTATCTCTTTAAGTCTGCGGCGCAGCCTCCGCTTCGAGTCCATTTCATTGGACCTGCCTTTTCAATATTTTGAAAAATGGCGGTATGCCTTCAGCAGAACCTAGAGATAAACTCTTTGAGAGCAGCTACACAACCGGCAAGTCTTCGTACATCCTTGGCACGCGCTTTGGTGCTTCAATCTGCTCAATGGCCTTGATCTTGTCGGGATTGGCTTCAATTCCCGGCGAGACCACGAAGAACCGAGAAGCTTGCGGAAGGGACTCCAAACACACACTTCTCGGGGTTGAGCTTGAGGTTGATCTTGCGCAGATTTGCAAAGGTTTCGTCTAAATCTTGAATCGAGTCGCCTTGTCCTTGCTCTTGACCACTATGTCATCCATGTAGGCTTCCACATTTACGTGTATTTGCGGCCCAAAAGCGTCATGGACTACCCTTGCGAATGTTGAACCGGCATTCTTTAAACCCGAAAGGCATCCGTCTGCGAAGCTTGATATGTGTCACATGGGGTGATGAATGCGGTCTTCTCCTCATCCTCTTACGCCATGAAGATCGATGGTATCTCGAGTATGCACCAAGAAATGAAAGCAAGTCACATCCGGCCGTGGAGTCAACAATCTGGTCGATGCGTGTAAAGGGAAATGGGTCTTTGGGACAAGCTTTATTGACATCGGTAAAGTCGATACAAAGCCTCCATTTCCCGTTTGCCTTGCATGCGACTACGGATTGGGCAACCACGTGGGATGGAGCACTCCTCGACAAGGCCTGCTGCTTCCAATTTCTTGATTTCTTCTGCGATGAATTCTTGGCGCTCCACCGCCTGCTTCCCTCGACTTTACGCTTGTGGGCGCGCGCATGAGGACGAGGCGGCAAGATGGTGCTCGATTACTTTCACAGGAACACGGGGATGTCGAATGGTTGCCACGCAAACACGTCGACGTTAAGCCTGAGGAAAGCAACGAGCGCGCTTTCCTATTTAGGGTCGAGAGTGGCGCTGATGGTAAAGGTACCACCAATGCCATCCTCCTTGGCGGACACCTTATTGGTCTCTGGTGGAGCTGCCACTGTCTTCTTACACTTGCCGGTGGAGCTCGATGGTGCGTCCTCGACGGTAGCGCAGCACTCCGAGGAGGTGCGCTTGCGGAGTGGGCATCGAGCTCTTCTTGCGGACTTGGCCTTCTTCTTCGCCCGGGAGCTTCAGCGGCAAGTGTCTTGCGACCTCTTTGCCTTTGCTTCCGTAGATCTTGTCGGCGCAAATAAGAGCATCCTTCTTGTCGCCCGAGGCAGAGATGACACTTATCGGGCTGGCATCTTCGATTATGTTGTATGCATAGTGAGAGGCTGCCATGAATTTGGCGAGTCTTTGGACGGCCGAGTATCCCATTGTAAGGCAATGGAAAATCAGCAACGTCAAAAGTGACCCTCTCGATCCTGAAGTTCAACTTTCGGCCAAACGTCACCGGCAGCGTGATCTTTCCCTTGACTTGCTCCTTCCCGGATTGATTCCTTGGAATGTGCGGTCTCTTGAGCTTCGCCATCGGGGATCTGGAGTTTACGGAGTACAGCGGAGGAGATCGAGTTCAAGCGGCCCGCCCGTCAACTAGCATCTTAGTGACCTTGAGGTTGCGGATAGTTGGTGAAACCAACATCGGCAAGCACCCGACCGCCGATTATGCGATCGGGGTGGTCCTCAATATCAAAGATGATAAGCGTCTTTGGACCATTTCGAGAGGCTTGCGTGACTCGATGGGTGGTTACGCCGCATTGACTTCCCGCCATCGCTTGAGTTGGCGGTGTGAAGTATCTGAAGAAACCTGACCGTCAGCGCATAGGACTTACGTGGCTTTGGAACTCCTGCTCATCGGTCTCGTCATCATCCATATCTTCATAAATTAAATGCGTCATCTTCATCCTTATCGCGGCCGTGGGGAGGTCTATCTCCTTGCCGCTGCTTGGCCTTGCCGCGGCGTCCTCCTCGGCCGGGCGTTCTTGCCGCTCCTCCGGCACCTTCTGGGCCTTCTCCTTGTCGCGTCGCTCGTATTCAGCCTTTTGTTGTTCGACAAAGTTGCTCGACTTTCTTGCAGCTCTGGAGGTCATGGCCCTTAGTGCGGTGGATCTTGCGATCTTGCTTGTTGGTGCCGTCACCTTGTCGGCGACCGCCACGGCCAGTAGTTGATGCTGTGGCAATCTCCTTGCGAGCTACCGACTTTGGCTTTCTTGGCGCCACCTCCATTGCCGGACTGCTCAGCGACTAGCACATCTTTGCCTTTCTTCTTCCTGTTGTTCCGCGCGGTTTTTTCTTTGCGGGCGGCCTCCTCACTCTCGAGATCCTCCTGCTTGTATTCTCTCCGGGAGTTTCCTCCCTTCCTCATGACGTGCACACTTAGTCGGCCGGGGCATATAGCTCATCGGCGTCTACGACCTTGCACATCGCCATCTCCTCCCACATCATGCGGTTTACGCGCGTTCGATGGAAACGCGATTACCGCGGCAGGTGTGAATATTTGGGATGTTGTCTTTGTCTGTAGCTGAATCTCTGAATGTATTCTTGCGCGAGGCTCTCCTTCCTTGTGGGTGAGCAGATGAAGGTCGCTCTCTTGGCCATGAGGCTTGTGGCCACACAGCAAAGCGCCAAACAAAGCGATGGCATAGGTCTGCCGAGGAGGATATGGAGTTGTCCGGCAAGTGCATGAGCCGAGATCGACATTGGGCTTGAGCACCCGGTGAAGTAGTTGGCGAGGATCTTGTCGTCCGCCCCGGCAGCTTGCACCGCGATGGTGTAGAATCTTTGAGGAACTCCGACGGATCTGTTGGCCGTCGTACTTCTCGGAATACGTCGGCTTGAAATTCTTCGTCTTTGGGCCGCTTTGGACTTGCCCATGACTCACGGGTGAGCAGCAGGGCAACCTACAGCGTCTGACAAGTCGCCTGGTTCCCTGGCGCATGCATGTCGACAGAGGGCCCAGTAGCGCTAGTCCGATTGAGGCCAGCGCTTCTCTTCGGCGCTCGATCACGAGTTCGGCGTCTTCTTCTTGTCGTTCGTGAAGAACTTGGCGCTGATCGCGACGAGCTCGTGGATCTGATGATGCGGTGGAGTGTTTGTCGAGGTGGATCCGGCGAGTCGGCGATCTTGGCCTTGAGGTGGAGAGTGCATGGTGGTTGCACCCCCACGGGTTTAAATGCGCCATCGGCTCGTGCACAGCAGTCTTGCCGCGGCGGCGATGTACTCGGCTGCAGCGAGTGTCGCCGTTAAGCGAAGCCGATGAGACTTCGAAATGGTGGCCCTCCATTCATCGATCTTGTCTGCCGTTGGAGGGTAATCCAGAAGCGATTGAGCCCGCGCCAAAGCTTCTGCTGAGTGGTGGGCGGCGATGGCGAGCGGCGCGAGGCGGGATATGCTCGGACTTCTAACTATGTTAGAAGGAAGCGGTGTCCCGTCGAGCGACCGATGCCTCGCTTCGCGCCCGGCATGTTGGCGTGCATCTTTGGTCTTGAGCACCCGAGATCCACCAGCTTCGATCTTGGTCCAGCGAGCGTGTAGCCTTTGTGAATACCATGGCGTTATCGGTCCTGCGCCTCCGAGATGGGCGCGGTGCATGTCACGACGGCAGGTCTGCGCAGCCTTGTCCTTGGACACAGCAGCACCGTGGGCTCCCTCATCGATGTCCGTTCTTCCGCCGGCGTCTACCCCACCACCCGTTTGCTCCGGTGGTGGTGGGATCGGCGATGGGACGGATCGGTGCCGCGAAGCCTTCTTCTTCGGTGGCATGTCGATGAAAGAAGATGAAGATCTAGCTTCGTGTGAGCGTCGGATCAGGTTCACACAACCTCGGCGCCCTACGGCGCGCCAAAGATGTTTGGGAAATCGATCCACGAACACCTATGGGACGGCGGACGAGCCCCTTCGATTCGGCGAAGCGGAGATCGCACGAAGAAGCGGTCGGCGAAGCACCTGAGCGGTTACCCAGCTTCGAGCTCTCCGGAGAGATAACACTCCTCTTGCTGCATATGCAGTGTATTGAGTTCTTGCTTGGGAGGAATTAGTGCTCTGATTACACCAGCTGCTAACTAGACCTAGCATGAGTGTTTTACGCCTTGAACCCCCCTCTCGTTGCGCATGGGCCTCCTTTTATATGCTCAAAGGGTCTCCAACAGGTGTAGCGTAGGCAAGGGTAAAAAGGAAAAAGGAGTTGCGGTTGGTACAACTACTTGCCGCGATGTATCATACCTAACCACGGCGGCAGGGGACAAAGGCATTAAATGCCCGTCTAAGTCGCCCAAGCGGTCATGCGAAAGGGACCGTCAAGGATGCCACCGCTTGCCACGATGGCAATCTTGTCGTGATCGCTTGCCACATCCTTGCCATTGGTCGCCTGACCTCTTGCCACAGCCTTGGCGCTTTGGAAAGGTCGAGGCGACACGTTGGTGGATGTCTTTGGGCCGAATGCGAGGTGGTGGTTTGCAGCAAGCGCCTTGCCCCTTGATAAATGGTCTTAATCTGTCGCGCCCGGAAGCTTGTCGTTCACGGGCCTTGCCGGGACGTGGCGATGTCGCGGCAAGTTCCTTGAGATGCCTTGGTTGGCCTTCGGCAAGCTCCTCTTGCCGGGGCCTTGTCTCCTTGGCTTGAATACTTTGTTCTTGAATGGCTCCAAAGGAACCACGGAGGACCACAGCGGTCACCGGCAAGCCTTGCTGACGGGGTGCTGCAACTGCCCGTGCACGAGTTCGGGATACTAGGGTACCCCTACTCTAGTACACCGACAAGTTGCTACTGAACTTCGTAGGTGCACGAGGACACGTTCCGCACCAGAGTGGTACGGCAACCCTGTCCTGGAAATCATGTGGTTAGACAACGGTGAACCTTCGAACTATGAAGAAGCAATGGCGGGCCGGGATTCCAACAAATGGCTTGAAACCATGAAATCCGAGATAGGATCCATGTATGAAAACAAAGTATGGACTTTGGTGGACTTGCCCGATGATCGGCAAGCCATAGAGAATAAGTGGATCTTTAAGAGGAAGACTGACGCGGATGGTAATGTGACCGTCTATAAGGCTCGGCTTGTCGCTAAGGTTATCGACAAGTTCAAGGGGTTGAGTACGATGAGACCTTCTCACCCGTAGTGAAGCTGAAGTCCATCCGAATCATGTTTGCAGTTGCCGCATTCTATGATTATGAGATCTGGCAAATGTACGTCAAAACGGCATTCCTTAATGAAAAATTGTATATGATGCAGCCGGAAGGTTTTGTTGATCCTAAGAATGCTGACAAGATATGCAAGCTCCAGCGCTCCATCTATGGGCTGGTGCAAGCATCTCGAAGTTGGAACATTCCCTTTGATGAAATGATCAAAGCATTTGGGTTTATACAAACTTATGGAGAAGCCTGTATTTACAAGAAAGTGAGTGGGAGCTCTGTAGCATTTCTCATATTACATATGGATGATATACTTTTGATGGGAAATGATGTATAACTTTTGGAAAACATAAAGGCCTACTTGAATAAGTGTTTTTCAATGAAGGACCTTGGAGAAGCTGCTTATATATTAGGCATCAAGATCTATAGAGATAGATCGAGACGCCTCATTGGTCTTTCACAAAGCACATACCTTGACAAGATATTGAAGAAGTTCAATATGGATCAGTCAAGAAAGGCGTTCTTGCCTGTATTGCAAGGTGTGAGATTGAGCGCAGCTCAACGCCCAACCTCGACAGAAGAAAGAGAAAAGATGAGTTTCATCCCCTATGCCTCGGCCATAGGCTCTATTATGTATGCCATGCTGTGCACCGGACCTGATGTGAACCTTGCCATAAGTTCGGTAGGGAGGTACCAAAGTGATCCCGGTATGGAACACTGAACAGCGGTCAAGAATATCCTGAAGTACCTGGAAAGGACTAAGGATATGTTTCTCATTTATGGAGGTTCCGAAGAGCTCGTCGTAAAGGGTTACGTCGATGCTAGCTTTGACACAGATCTGGATGACTCCAAGTCACAAACCGGATACATGTACATTTTTAATGGTGGGGTAGTCAGCTGGTGTAGTTGCAAGCAAAGCGTCATGGCGGGATCTACATGTGAAGCGGAGTAGATAGGCTGCCGGGCAGCGAGAAGGAAGAGTCTGGATGAAGGAGTTTATCACCGACCTAGGAGTGATTCCCAATGCGTTGGGCGAGATGACTCTCTTCTGGCGGACAACACTTTGGGGCTATTGCCATTGCCAAGGAGCCAGGTTTCACAAGAAGACCAAGCACATCAAGCGCCGCTTCAACTCCATTCGTGAATATATTCAAGATGGAGACATAGATATTTGTAAAAGTACATACGGATCTCAGATGTCGCAGATCCGTTGACTAAACCTCTTCCACGAGCAAAACATGATCAACACGAGAACTCTATGGGTGTTAGATTCATCACAATGTAACTAGATTATTGACTCTAGTGCAAGTGGGGAGGCTGTTGAAATATGCCCTAGAGGCAATAATAAAATGGTTATTATTATATTTCCTTGTTCATGATAATTGTCTATTGTTCATGCTATAATTGTATTAACCGAAACCGTAATACATGTGTGAATACATAGACCACAACATGTCCCTAGTGAGCCTCTAGTTGACTAGCTTGTTGATCAATAGATGGTTGTGGTTTCCTGACCATGGACATTAGATGTCGTTGATAACGGGATCACATCATTAGGAGAATGATGTGATGGACAAGATCCAATCCTAAGCATAGCACAAGATCGTGTAGTTCGTTTGCTAGAGCTTTTCTAATGTCAAGTATCATTTCCCTAGACCATGAGATTGTGCAACTCCCGGATACCGTGGGAATGCTTTGGGTGTATCAAATGTCACAACGTAACTGGGTGACCATAAAGGTGCACTACAAGTATCTCCGAAAGTGTTTGTTGGGTTGTTACGAATCAAGACTGGGATTTGTCACATTCTGTATGACAGAGAGGTATCTTTGGGCCCACTCGGTAATGCATCATCATAATGAGCTCAATGTGTCTAAGGAGTTAGTCATGAGATCATGTGTTACTGACGAGTAAAGAGACTTGCCCGTAACAAGATTGAACAAGGTATAGGGATGCCGACGATTGAATCTCGGGCAAGTAACATACCGATGGAGAAAGGATACTTGAATAAGAATTTTTCAATGAAATACCTCGGTGAAGCTACTTATATATTGGGCATCAAGATTTATAGGGATAGATCAATACGCTTAATAGGACTTTCACAAAGCACATACCTTAACAAGATTTTGAAGAAGTTCAAAATGGATCAGTCAAAGAAAGGGTTCTTGCCTATGTTGCAAGGTGTAAAGTTGAGTAAGACTCAAAACCTGACCACGACAGAAGATAGAGAGAGAATGAAAGTCATTCCCTATGCCTCAGCCATAGGTTCTATAAAGTACACCATGATGTGTACCAAACCTATTGTGTACCTTGCCATGAGTTTGGCAAGGGGGTACAATAGTGATCCAGGAGTAGATCACTGGACGACAACGATCAAAATTATCCTTAGTTACCTAAGAGAACTATGGAGATATTTCTTGATTATGGAGGTAATACAGAGTTTGTCGTAAAGGATTACGTTGATGCAAGCTTTGACGTCGATTCGGATGACTTTGAGTCTCAATCTGGATACGTATTGAAAGTGGGAGCAATTATCTAGAGTAGCTCCATAGAGAGCTTTGTAGACTTAGAAATTTGCAAAAATACATACGGATCTGAATGTGACAGACCCGCTGACTAAACTTCTCTCACATGCAAAACATGATCACTCCAATACTCTTTGGGTGTTAATCACATGGCGATGTGAACTAGATTATTGACTCTAGTAAACTCTTTGGGTGTTGGTCACATGGCGATGTGAACTATGGGTGTTAAATCACATGGTGATGTGAACTAGATTATTGACTCGAGTGCAAGTGGGAGACTGAAGGAAATATGCCCTAGAGGCAATAATAAAGTTGTTAATTTATATTATATTTCCTTATTCATGATAAAGATTTGTTATTCATGCTACAATTGTATTGATCGGAAACTTAAATACATCTGTGAATACATAAACAAATGTCGTGTCCATAGTAAGCCTCTACTAGACTAGCTCGTTGATCAAAGATGGTTAAGGTTTCCTAACCATAGACATGTGTTCTCCTTTGATAACGGGATCACACCATTAGGAGAATGATGTGATGGGCAAGACCTATCCTTTAGCTTAATGATACGTCTCCAACGTATCTATAATTTTTGATTGTTCCATGCTATATTATATTCTATTTTGCATGTTTAATGGGCTTTATTATACACTTTTATATTATTTTTGGGACTAACCTATTAACCGGAGGCCCAGCCCAAATTGCTGTTTTTTTGCCTATTTCAGTGTTTCGAAGGAAAAGAATATCAAAGGAGTACAAACGGAATGAAACCTTCGGGAACGTGATTTTCAAAACAAACGTGATCCAAAGAACTTGGAGTCTACGTAAAGCAATCAACAAGGAAGGCACGAGGCAGGGGGTGATAGGTCTCCAACGTATCTACAATTTTTTATTGCTCCATGCTATATTATCTACTGTTTTGGACCATATTGGGCTTTATTTTCCACTTTTATATTATTTTTGGGACTAAACTATTAACCGGAGGCCCAACCCAGAATTGCTGTTTTTTGCCTATTTCAGTGTTTCAAAGAAACGGATTATCATACGGAGTCAAACAGAATGAAACCTTCGGGAACATGATTTTCTCATCAGATATGATCCAGGAGACTTGGACCCTCGGTCAAGAAAGGAGGGAGGCGCCCACGAGGGTGGAGGGCGCGCCCCCTGCCTCGTGGGCCCCGAGCTCCACCGACGTACTCCTTCCTCCTATATATACCTCGTACCCCCAACAGATCACATACGGGCCAAAACCTAATTCCACCGCCGCAACTTTACGTATCCACGAGATCCCATCTTGGGGCCTGTTAGGAGCTCCATGGGAAGGGAATCCACCACGGAGGGCTTCTACATCATCATCATAGCCTCTCCGATGACGTGTGAGTAGTTTACTTCAGACCTTAGGGTCCATAGTTAGTAGCTAGATGTATTCTTCTCTCTTTTTGGATCCCAAAACAATGATCTCACCCTCTCAAGAGGAGATCTATTCGATGTAATCTTCTTTTTTGCGGTGTGTTTGTTGAGACCGATGAATTGTGGGTTTATGATCAAGATTATCTATGAGCAATATTTGAATCTTCTCTGAATTCTTTTATGTATGATTGGTTATCTTTGCAAGTCTCTTGAATTATCCGTTTGGTTTGGCCAACTAGATTGGTAGTTCTTGCAATGGGAGAAGTGCTTAGCTTTGGGTTCAATCTTGCGGTGTCCTTTCCCGGTGATGTGATGGGGCAGCAAGGCACGTATTGTATTGTTGCCATCGAGGATAACAATATGGGGTTTTATCATATTGCATGAATTTATCCCTCTACATCATGTCATCTTGCTTAAGGCGTTACTCTGTTTTCATTAACTTAATACTCTAGATGCATGCTTTGGATAGCGGTCGATGAGTGGAGTAATAGTAGTAGATGCAGGCGAGTCGGTCTACTTGCTTGGACGTGATGCCTATATACATGATCATACCTAGATACTCTCATAACTATGCTCAATTACATCAATTGCTCAACAAGAATTCGTTCACCCACCGTAAAATACTTATGCTCTTGAGAGAAGCCACTAGTAAAATCTATGGCCCCGGGTCTATTCTCATCATATTAATCTTCCTCGCTTTATTATTGCTTTGCTTTATACTTTGCCTTTTATTTTACTTTGCATCTTTATACCAAAAATACCAAAAATATTATTCATCATTTCTATTAGATCTCACTTCCGTAAGTGACCGTGAAGGGATTGACAACCCCTAATCGTGTTGGTTGCGTTGAGCTATTTGTTTTGTGTAGGTACGAGGGACTTGCGCGTGGCCTCCTACTGGATTGATACCTTGGTTCTCAAAAGCTGAGGAAATACTTACGCTACTCTGCTGCATCATCCTCTCCTCTTCTAGGGAAAACCAACGCAAGCTCAAGGCGTAGCAAGAAGGATTTCTGGCGCCGTTGCACTGAGTCTACTCAAAAGTCAACATACCAAGTACCCATCACAATCCCTTATCTCCGCATTACATTATTTGCCATTTGCCTCTTGTTTTCCTCTCCCCACTTCACCCTTGCCGTTTTATTCGCCCTCTCTTTTACATTTGCCTTTTTCTCGTTAAGCTTTTTGCTCGTGTGTCGGATAGCTTGCTTGTCACTATGGCTCATGATAATACCAAATTGTGTGACTTTACCAATACCAACAATAATGATTTCCATAGCACTCAGATTGCTCCTCTTGCCAATACTGAATCTTGTGAAATCAATGCTGCTTTATTGAATCTTGTTATGAAAGATCAATTCTCCGGCCTTCCTAGTGAAGATGCCGCTACTCGTCTAAATAGCTTCGTGGATTTGTGTGATATGCAAAAGAAGAAAGATGTTGACAATGATGTTGTTAAATTGAAGATATTTCCTTTTTAAGCTTAGAGATCGTGCTAAAGCTTGGTTTTCGTCCTTGCCTAAAAATAGTATTGATTCTTGGAACAAGTGCAAAGATGCTTTTATCTCTAAGTATTTTCCTCCCGCTAAAATCATCTCTCTTAGAAAGCGATATTATGAATTTTAAGCAACTTGATCATGAACATGTTGCACAAGCTTGGGAGAGGATGAAATTAATGATACGTAATTGCCCTACTCATGGTTTAAATTTGTGGATGATTATACAAAAAAATTATGCGGATTGAATTTTGCTTCTAGAAATCTTTTAGATTAAATTTCGGGAGAGGCACTTTTATGGAAATCACTTTAGGAGATGCTACTAAACTCATAGATAATATTATGGTTAATTATTCTCAATGGCACAATGAAAGATCTACTAATAAAAAAGTGCATGCGATAGAAGAAATTAATGTTTTGAGTGGAAAGATGGATGAACTTATGAAATTATTTGCTAATAAGAGTATTTCTTCTGATCCTAATGATATGCCTTTGTCGACTTTGATTGAGAATAATAATGAATCTATGGATGTGAATTTTGTTGGTAGGAACAATTTTGGTAACAACGCGTATAGAGGAAAACTTAATCCTAGGCCTTATCCTAGTAATTCCTCTAATAATTATGGAAATTCCTACAACAATTCTTATGGAAATTTTAATAATATGCCCTCTGAATTTGAGACTAGTGTTAAAGAGTTTATGAATTCTCAAAAGAATTTTAATGCTTTGCTTGAAGAGAAATTGCTTAAAGTTGATGAATTGGCTAGGAACGTTGATAGAATTTCTCTTGATGTTGATTCTTTAAAGCTTAGATCTATTCCTCCTAAGCATGATATCAATGAGTCTCTCAAAGCCATGAGAATTTCCATTGACGAGTGCAAGGAAAGAACCGCTAGGATGCGTGCTATGAAAATGCCTTTATTAAAGCATGTTCTTCCAAATTCCATGAAAATAAAGATGAAGATCTAAAAGTTATTGATGTATCCCCTATCAAATCTTTGTTTTGCAATATGAATCTTGATAATGATGAGATTGAATATGATCCACCTATACCTAGAAGGCATTCTAAAAATTCGGAGTTTTTAGATCTTCATACTAAAATTAATAAAAGAGGGATTGAAGAAAGTAAAACCCTAGATGTTGCTAAACCCACTATTTTGGATTGCAAGGAATTTAATTATGAAAATAGCTCTTTAATTGATTGTATTTCCTTGTTGCAATCCGTGCTAAATTCTCCGCATGCTTATAGTCAAAATAAAGCGTTTACCAAACATATTGTTGATGCCTTGATGCAATCTTATGAGGAAAAACTTGAGTTGGAAGTCTCTATCCCTAGAAAACTTTATGATGAGTGGGAACCAACTATTAAAAGTAAGATTAAGGGTCATGAATTTTATGCTTTATGTGATTTGGGTGCTAGTGTTTCCACTATTCCCAAAACTTAGTGTGATTTGCTAGATTTCCGTGATTTTGATGATTGCTCTTTAAACTTGCACCTTGCGGATTCCACTATTAAGAAAACTATGGGAAGAATTAATGATGTTCTTATTGTTGCAAATAGGAATTATGTGCCCATAGATATTATCGTTCTTGATATAGATTTCAATCCTTCATCTCCAATTATTCTTGGTAGACCTTTCCTTAGAACGATTGGTGCAATTATTGATATGAAGGAAGGGAATATTAGATTCCAAATCCCATTAAAGAAAGGCATGGAACACTTCCCTAGGAATAAGATAAAATTACCATATGAATCTATTATGAGAGCCACTTATGGATTGCCTACCAAAGATGGCAATACCTAGATCTATCCTTGCTTTTATGCCTAGCTAGGAGGCGTTAAGCGATAGCGCTTGTTGGGAGGCAACCCAATTTTATTTTTAGTTTTTGTTTTTTTCTGTTTAGGAATAAATAATCCATATACCTCCCTATTTAGATGTGGTTTTATGTTTTAATTAGTGTTTGTGCCAAGTTAAACCTATAGGATCTTCTTGGATGATAGTTATTTGATCTTGGTGTAATTTTCAGAAACTTTCGGTTCACGAAAACAATTGTTAAAAATCACCAGAACGTGATAAAATAGTGATTCCAATTGCTGCTGATCAATAAAAACATTTCCTAGAACTTCCTATTTTGGCTAAAGTTTTGGAGTTCCAGAAGTTTGCGTTAGTTACAGATTACTACAGACTATTCTGTTTTTGACAGATTCTGTTTTTCGTGTGTTGTTTGCTTATTTTGATGAATCTATGGTGAGTAAAATGGTTTATAATCCATAGAGAAGTTGGAATACAGTAGGTTTAACACCAATATAAATAAATAATGAGTTCATTACAGTACCTTGAAGTGGTCTTTTGTTTTCTTTAAGCTAACGGAGCTCACGAGATTTCTGTTGAGTTTTGTGTTGTGAAGTTTTCAAGTTTTGGGTGAAATCTTTTGATGGATTATGGAACAAGGAGTGGCAAGAGACTAAGCTTGGGGATGCCCATGGAACCCCAAGATAATCTAAGGACACCAAAATTCAAAGCTTGGGGATGCCCGGAAGGCATCCCCTCTTTAAATCTACTTCCATCGGTAACTTTACTTGGAGCTATATTTTTATTCACCACATGATATGTGTTTTGCTTGGAGCGTCTTGCATGATTTGAGTCTATGCTTTTTAGTTTGCCACAATCATCTTTGCTGCACACACCTTTTGAGAGAGCCATACATGAATTGGAATTTTTTAGAATACTCTATGTGCTTCACTTATATCTTTTGAGCTATATAGTTTTGCTCTAGTGCTTCACTTATATCTTTTAGAGCACGGTGGTGGATTTGTTTTATAGAAACTATTGATCTCTCATGCTTCACTTATATTATTTTGAGAGTCATAAATAGCATGGTAATTTGCTTAATAATAATATGCTTGGTATTCAAGATTTGTAAAACTTTCTTTTGAGTGCGTTGAATACTACGAAAAGTTTGATGCTTGATAATTGTTTTGAGATATGGAGGTGATAATATCAAAGTCGTGCTAGTTGAGTAGTTGTGAATTTGAGAAATGCTTGTGTTGAAGTTTGTAAGTCCCGTAGCATGCACGTATGGTAAATGTTATGTAACAAATTTGAAACATGAGGTGTTATTTGATTGTCCTTCTTATGATTGGCGGTCGGGGACGGCGATGGTCTTTTCCTACCAATCTATCCCCAAGGAGCATGCGGCGTAGTGCTTTGGTTTTGATGGCTTGTAGATTTTTGCAATAAGTATGTGAGTTCTTTATGACTAATGTTGAGTCCATGGATTATCGCACTCTCACCCTTCCATCATTGCTAGCCTCTTGATGCAGTGCATTGCCCTTTCTCACATTGAGAGTTGGTGCAAACTTCACGGTGCATCCAAACCCGTGATATGATACGCTCTTTCACACATAAACCTCCTTATATATTCCTCAAAACAGCCACCATACCTACCTATTATGGCATTTCCATAGCCATTCCGAGATATATTGCCATGCAACTTTCCACCATTCATTCATCATGACACATTCATCATTGACATATTGCTTAGCATGATCATGTAGTTGACATAGTATTTGTGGCAAAGCCACCGTTCATAATTCTTTCATACATGTCACTCTTGATTCATTGCATATCCCGCACATCACCGGAGGCATTCATATAGAGTCATACTTTGTTCTAGTATCGAGTTGTAATCATTGAGTTGTAAATAAATAGAAGTGTGATGATCATCATTTTCTAGAGCATTGTCCCATGTGAGGTTATTAAAAATAAAAGAGGCCAAAGAAGCCCAAACAAAAAAATGAGAGAAAAAGAGAGAAGGGACAATGATACTATCCTTTGCCACACTTGTGCTTCAAAGTAGCACCATAATCTTCATGATAGAGAGTCTCTTGTTTTGTCACTTTCATATACTAGTGGGAATTTTTCATTATATAACTTGGCTTGTATATTCCAACAATGGGCCTCCTCAAGTGCCCTAGGTCTTCGTGAGAAAGCAAGTTGGATGCACACCCACTTAGTTTCTTTTGTTGAGCTTTCATACATTTATAACCCTAGTGCATCCGTTGCATGGCAATCCCTACTCCTTGCATTAACATCAATCGATGGGCATCTCCATAGCCCATGGATTAGCCTCGTTGATGTGAGATCTTCTCCTTTTGTCTTCTCCACATAACCCCCATCATCATATTCTATTCCACCCATAGTGCTATGTCCATGGCTCGCGCTCATATATTGCGTGAAAGTTTATAGGTTTGAGATTACTAAAGTATGAAACAATTGCTTGGCTTGTCATCGGGGTTGTGCATGATGAGAGCATTCTTGTGTGACGAAAATGGAGCATGACTAAACTATATGATTTTGTAGGGATGAACTTTCTTTGGCCATGTTATTTTGAGAAGACATAATTGCTTTGTTAGTATGCTTGAAGTATTATTATTTTTATGTCAATATTAAACCTTTGTCTTGAATCTTTGGGATCTGAATATTCATACCACAATTAAGAAGAATTACATTGAAATTATGCCAAGTAGCACTCTGCATCAAAAATTCTTTTTATCATTTACCTACTCGAGGGGCGGCGAGAATTAAGCTTGGGGATGCACGATACGTCTCCAACGTATCTATAATTTTTGATTGCTCCATGCTATATTATCTACTGTTTTGGACCATATTGGGCTTTATTTTCCACTTTTATATTATTTTTGGGACTAACCTATTAACCGGAGGCCCAGCCCAGAATTGCTGTTTTTTGCCTATTTCAGTGTTTCAAAGAAACAGAATATCAAACGGAGTCCAAACGGAATGAAACCTTCGGGAACGTGATTTTCTCATCAGATATGATCCAGGAGACTTGTATCCTCGGTCAAGAAAGGAGGGAGGCGGGCATGAGGGTGGAGGGCGCCCCCCCCCTAGGGTGCGCCCCTTACCTCGTGGGCCCCCCGAAGCTCCACCGACATACTCCTTCCTCCTATATATACCTACGTACCCCCAACAGATCGGATCTGGAGCCAAAACCTAATTCCACCGCCGCAACTTTACGTATCCACGAGATCCCATCTTGGGGCACTGTTAGGAGCTCCGCGGAAGGGAATCCTCCACGGAGGGCTTCTACATCATCATCATAGCCTCTCCGATGAAGTGTGAGTAGTTTACTTCAGACCTTCGGGTCCATAGTTAGTAGCTAGATGGCTTCTTCTCTTTTTGGATCTCAATACAATGTTCTCCCCCTCTCTCGTGGAGATCTATTCGATGTAATCTTCTTTTTGCGGTGTGTTTATTGAGACCGATGAATTGTGGGTTTATGATCAAGATTATCTATGAGCAATATTTGAATCTTCTCTGAATTCTTTTATGTATGATTGGTTATCTTTGCAAGTCTCTTCGAATTATCCATTTGGTTTGGCCAACTAGATTGGTAGTTCTTGCAATGGGAGAAGTGCTTAGCTTTGGGTTCAATCTTGCGGTGTCCTTTCCCAATGACAGAAGGGGCAGCAAGGCACGTATTGTATTGTTGCCATCGAGGATAACAAGATGGGGTTTTTATCATATTGCATGAATTTATCCCTCTACATCATGTCATCTTGCTTAAGGCGTTACTCTGTTCTCATTAACTTAATACTCTAGATGCATGCTGGATAGCGGTCGATGAGTGGAGTAATAGTAGTAGATGCAGGCAAGAGTCGGTCTACTTGCTTCAAGTGATGCCTATATACATGATCATACCTAGATACTCTCATAACTATGCTCAATTACATCAATTGCTCAACAGTAATTCGTTCACCCACCGTAAAATACTTATCCTCTTGAGAGAAGCCACTAGTGAAATCTATGGCCTCGGGTCTATTCTCATCATATTAATCTTCCTACGCTTTATTATTGCTTTGCTTTATACTTTGCCTTTTATTTTACTTTGCATTTTTATACCAAAAATACCAAAAATATTTTTTATCATTTCTATCAGATCTCACTTTCGTAAGTGAACGTGAAGGGATTGACTACCCCTAATCGCGTTGGCTGCGTTGAACTATTTGTTTTGTGTATGTACGAGTGTCGGTGTCAAAACCGGCGGATCTCGGGTAGGGGGTCCCGAACTGTGCGTCTAAGGTGGATGGTAACAGGAGGCAAGGGACACGATGTTTACCGAGGTTCGGGCCCTCTCTATGGAGGTAATACCCTACTTCCTGCTTGATTGATCTTGATGAATATGAGTATTACAAGAGTTGATCTACCACGAGATCGTAGATGCTAAACCCTAGAAGCTAGCCTATGGTATGATTGTTGTTGTCCTCTGGACTAAACCCTCCGGTTTATATAGACACCGGAGGGGCTAGGAGTTACAGAGTTGGTTACAACAGAAGGAGATCTACATATCCGTATCGCCAAGCTTGCCTCCCACGCCAAGAGAGTCCCATCCGGACACGAGACGAAGTCTTCAATCTTGTATCTTCATAGTCCAACAATCCGGCCAAAGGATATAGTCCGGCTGTCCGGATACCCCCTAATCTAGGACTCCTCGGTAGTCCTGAACCAGGCTTCAATGACGATGATTCCGGCGCGCAGATTGTCTTCGACATTGCAAGGCGGGTTCCTCCTCATAATACTCCATAGAAGATCTTGAACACAAGGATAGTGTCCGGCTCTGCAAAACAAGTTCCACATACCATCGTAGAGAGAATAATATTTCCACAAATCTAATCTGCCGGCGCATTATAGCTTGACATCACACCATGGCCCGGTCATTATTCGAACCGTTTTTCACAACCAGCCACCGCACATATCGCGAGGCAGTTTCCTAGGCACGTCTTGTCGAAGCAGAGATCGTGTCCCCTTATCACGGGATTCTCATCAATACGGACGTGGGTAACCCAACCGCGCCATCAATTACGGCGCTTGGGGATCAAGCGAGTTTTACTAGGCAAGTGGGGGCGCATAGTTTCGTCCGCCTTTATAAAGGGATAAGGACTTCACCTTTTCACCAGCGCCTTCTTCCCTCTCGCATATCCATTCTTGCGCTTTTCGAGCTCCAACGCCCAAGCTTGCACCTTTTCTCCTCAAACCGCTCCAATCATATGCAGGCGGGAGGCAAAATGGATGAAATCCTCCGTCACGGAGGAGGACATCAAGAAGGCTGCGAGGAGCGGATACTTCCGCCATGGACATCGCGCACCGGTTGCCCGACGCGGGGCAGATCGTCCCTTCCCTGGAACCTTACGAGAGGGTAGTCTTCCTCACCCACTTCGTCCGCGGACTGGGATTTCCTCTCCACCCTTCGTCCGTGGCCTCATGTTCTACTACTGGCTGGACTTCCATGACCTGGCCCCGAACTTCATCCTCAACATCTCGGCGTTTATTGTCGTGTGCGAGGCCTTCCTCCGCATACAGCCCCACTTCGGCATGTGGCTGAAGACCTTCAATGTCAAGCGAAGGTCTAGGAGGCCAAAGCGGAATGCTTGGCGGCGCCATGGTGGGCAAAATGCCCAATGTCACATGGCTCGAGGGCTCCTATGTGGAGACCATAAAGGGGTGGCAATCGGGTGGTTCTAGATCACCGAGCCGCCGACACCAAGCTGGGTGGCGGCCCCCGAAGTTCCGATCCGGAATCCCCACGCAGCTCACCTCACGGAAAGAAGGGCCTGTCACAGGGTAACCCGGTGAGCCGACGGACTCCGGACCTGCATCGGGAACATGATGAACAGGAAAATCAAGCTTGTCAACGTGGTCCAGGTCATGCTCTTCCGCCGGATCCTCCCGTGTCAACAACGGGTATTCAATTTGTGGGAGTTCGACCGGCCGAGCACCGACGCTGCAGAGCTTTCGACATAGCGCTAAGGACGTCACGGAAGGTGTTGTTTAAAGGCGCCGAGGTACCTCCTCCCCTTAACGAGGACCGTGGACTCAGCGCAAAGCGCCGCGCCAATCCGGTAGGTTTTTACACATCACAAGATGTTTAGTTTCCTCGGTTTAATCATATGCAGGATCTAAGCCCTCATGCCTTTGACAGATCGGGTGGAGACGGCGAGCGGATTGACTTCCCAGCCCCCTGCACGAAGATCCAGCAGACGCTCTCCGACGGAGATGCGACTCCGGCACCTTACGAGGTGCCGCGAAGGCAACCAAGGAGAAGGCCACGAGGACCCGGCAGGTCTCCGGCGTAAGGTTGTTGGACTCATCGTTCGAACACTGAGGCGCACTCCTCCCACGACGGCGAGGAGGAAGAGGAAAGTTCTCCCCGGTAGGGAGACAAGAAAAGGAAGGCCGCCCCAACGGGGAGGCGAAGGGTCCAAGAAAGGAAGGACCCTCCTTCGGACTGCTCCACGACCGCCTACAGCCGATGACGAGTGGTTGCCCGAGGACAAGCCCCTGGCGAAGTCGTAAGTATCCGGATACCATAATAATTCTTGATATATTTTATCGCACTGCTTCTCATCATGCCGAACACGATTATGCAGTCTGTCCCGAGCCCATATCGACGTATCTTCGTCGGATGGTTCTTTCGACCCGTCGGATATGAATAGTGATTCACTTCCGACCACCTCCACCCCTCGCCCTACGGACAACGCCGAAGTGTTGTCTCAAAAGGGCACCGAGCTGGGGAGAGTAGTCCTGTAAGCGCCTCAAAGGCGACACTCTCTGGACCACAGAGGCGCAAAGGGAGCAAGACTCCCATGGGCTCCGAAGTTCGCCTCCGATAAACACCGCTACGGAACCTTCAAGGGTTCCGGACTCTGTCAGGCGACCCCCTGCGAAGAGGGGCAAGCCGCCCGTGCCGGTGACCTCTGTCCATCCGGAGGCACCGAACAACTTGCTGGAAGCGCTCCAAGGCGCTTCCATCGACGAAGAGCACCGCACTATCATGAGTGCGGTGATGGAGAAGGTTCTGTCCGCCAAAAGCGGACTAACTGAAGCTTGCGCCAGCCTCCTAACAGGCTTTGAGGTAAGTAATTAAATTATAGGGAAATATCACCGCATAGACAGTAGCCCCTGATGCTCTGCTTTGGCGTTCATGAAGAAAAGCCGAATAGAGGATCGAATAATAATCGCATGAGTCTAATTATAGTATGTCTATGTGAATCTGCAGGCTTCCACCTGGCGGCTACGCCTTTTATCTTTTATGGAGGTCGCCGCACTATAGCAGGACCTTGAGCGATCCAAGGAAGAGCTCGGCCTTGCCAAGACGCAGCTCGAGGAGAACAAAGGTAAGCAATACCTTGTCAATATGAAAAAAGAAAGAGTTGGTTGGAGAATAATAGGATCATCATGAATTTTGTCGAGGGCCCACGACCGAAGTGGCGACCCTCAAGAAGAAGCTGGCCCGAGGCAAAACAAAGCGGCCAAGGAGCGCCGAGCGAGAAAGACACGAAGCACAGGTAGGTGAGGTGCAGCAAGAGCTCCAGTGCTCGTCAAGAAGCATGAGTCCACGAGCTTGACTCGAGAAGCGAGAGTCCGAGCTTGCCCATGCCCTCGAAAGTGCAAAAAAATGCCAAGGCGAAGCCCATAAGGCCCTCCGGAAGTTGAGGCGGTGAAAAAGATAGCGGCGGGTAAGGCATTCATTATGCAAAGTAGGCATGCGAAAGAAAATTTCCTTTTACTTACCGAGTTCGGAGCTCTCCAGAGGCGTTCGCAGATCTGCCGTGGTTTGTCTGACGCCATGAGTTCTACCGGGCGAGGAGGGAAGCTTCGACGGAGAAGTTGTTCTGGTCTCGATATCTGGGACCCGAACACCCGATGCCCGAGCGACCAGGTGAAGCAATGGTCGAGCTCCACAAAGGCGGCCGAACAGGCCATGAGGGGCCTTATAGTCCGGATGTGGCTGGCGATTCCCTTCCCAACAGCTACTTGACTGGTGAGGCGGCTTGTAGATGCCTGCCCACGGTGGAAGTCATCAAGCGGTCATGCGCATCAAAAGGTGCACGCAGGGCTCTTGCCCGTGCAAAGGTGCACTGGGCGAAGATGGACAGAGAAAAGCTAGTGAAGGAGGGGCCGCCGCAGGGCAAGGAGCATCGCCACCCCAAAATGTATTATGAAAGTGTCCTGAAGGGTGGCCGTCTCGTGGCAGACAAATGTACCAGAGATGTAATCTTTGAATGAACTTGCTCATGTGGTCCTTGTATTTATGAAAACTAGTTCATGTTCGTTATGCAACGGTTTTGTATTTAAAATATTACCTTCTGTGCGGCCGTTTATAAATTCTGAGAGTTGCTAGTCGTAAACCGCTTCATGCAACTAGTGCTTTGGGGTTTTCGAGATAAATCTGAGCACTCTTTTTCCCATTCTTGGGTCCTTCGAGGAGGTGTTCAACAAGAACGAACGTGCAATCGGACTATAATGCTTTATCGCTCTCACTTAGCCATAGAAGTCTACAATTTTAAATTTTGGCGAAGCCCCTAGTCTCCGGAAAGCCGAATTTGGGGCGCTATACATGCCTAAGCCGGACAAGGCCGGCTCCTCGCCCGAAGCGGAAAAAGTCTTTAGGGACTTGAGACCTCTTGAACAGCAACCAACTCTCGCCTCATCATGACAGTCGGTTTAGCTTTCTCTCTTGAGGTGCTCGGCCGACGAACCGGGGCACAATCGCGATAGTTCTCCCAGTGCTACCTTAGCCGATATAAGCGGAACGTAAGGTACCAAAACATGGGAGCAGGAAAACCCAACTATTGACCCAAGACATGATTCAGAGCTGATGCATATAATGCTATAAGTTCAGGTGCCGCCTTGTCGAAAGTGTTCGGACTTCTCACGCCCGATTTATGGGGTATCACGAAACCCACAGGCGTATTGGCATTACCACGTTGTACGGTGTCGATAGATAAGCATATATATAAAAGAATATAGGATGCAATAATAGACTAGTACTATGCATTGTTTATTTAAGAAATGCGTTAAAAGCATCTTGATACAAGTGGTGCGGTAAGCAAACAATAGGACTATTTGACATGTCCCATCCAAGGGCAAGATGCGGACTGGAATCTTAAAAGCAGTATTTAGCTCGTTATCGAGACCACCAGGGATTCCGTTGTATGCAACGTAGCTTCACTGCCTCCTTGGGTGTTGTATCATGTGTCCGCTACCATCTTTGCGGATAAGGCTTCGAGTAGAGTCCTGAAGAGAGAGAGTGATGAAGGTAGTAAGCCCCTAGTGCGGTTAAACCGCATTGTGGGACGCCAGCCGTGATCGTGCCCCGCCTATACCCATGGTATTTTCAATGTGTAATTATGCACGCTGGGGACGGACTTTGCCGTTGTACTAAGACTAGGGCGGGGCGAATTGCTAGGCGAGCTACGGCGTGCCAGGCGATCTGTTGCGAGTTATTCGAGCAGCTTGACGGTGTCCGGGGGCTTGATCGCCGAACTGGTGGATTGCCTCAAAAGGCTGCTTTGTGCTTCTGCTGCGAGGGCCGCAGTGTGCTCCTCCGTACGGAGCGAGCGTTCTGTGTTTCCATTGACTGTGATGACCCCCTAGGTCCTGGCATCTTGAGCTTGAGGTATGCATAATGCGGTACCGCATTGAATCTTGCAAATGCGGTGCGCCCGGCGATGCGTGATAGCGGCTGCGGAACGGGGCGATATCGAAGATTAACTCCTCGCCGGAAGTTGTCCGGAGATCCGAAGACCACTTCCGGTGTGATTGAGCCCGTCTGGTGGGCTTCTACACTGGAATAACGCCTTTAAAGGTCGTTTTGGTGGGTTTGATCCTCGAGGGGTCTATACCCATTTTGCGCCGTATCCTGGTAAAGCGAGTTCAAAGGCCGCCACCATCCATAAGGACTCGAGTGAGGTGATATCCGTCGATGATTGGGTCTAGGACCAATGCAGCAGATCCTCCATGACGGATACTCGTGGGGTGGTCCCTACGATCAAATGTGATCGGACAAGAGGACCATGGGTTGAACTTTGGGGCGACGGGCTCCATCGCGTATACGTCCCTTAGTGCACGCCTCCGTTCCCTTTTGGGGATGTGGGTTGCGTACATCATGTTTACTGTCCTCACTTGTGGGGGGAACCTCTTCTGTCCTCCCGTGCTAGGCGGTCGTGGCTCCTCCTCGTCATCGCTGTGCAGCCCCTTGTTCTTGTCTTCGGCATTTAACTTGTCGGCCTGCTTGAACACCCAGCATTCTCTGTTGGTGTGATTGGCTGGCTTATCGGGGGTGCCGTGTATTTGACACGAGCGATCGAGTATGCGGTCCAAACTGGACGGGCCTGGAGTACTTCTTTTGAATGGCTTTTTTCCGCTGAGCGGATTTAGAGCCTCTGAATCCGGCATTGACTGCCGTGTCTTTGGCGTTATCAACGTTCTTTGTAGGCGCTTGTGTTTTGCTGCGATGTGACCTGCCGTTCTTTGTCCTTGGTATCCGGTGCCAAGGTTCCTTGATATGTTATTGCTACGAGCCAGCCAGCTATCCTCTCCGCATAAAGCGGGTCATAAGTGTCGTGAGGGCTACCATTGATTTCGGCTTTTCTGGCCGAGGTGTTGCGGGCGAGCCACTCGTCCGCGGATGTTGTGCTTGAATGCCGCTAAGGCTTCTACATCCGGACAGTCGACAATTTGGTTTTTCTTTGTTAGGAACCGTGTCCAGAATTGCCTGGCCGATTCCCCTGGCTGCTGAATTATGTGGCTCAAGTCATCGGCGTCTGGTGGTCGCACATAAGTGCCCTGGAAATTGTCGAGAAATGCGTCTTCCAGATCCTCCCAACAGCCGACAGAGTCTGCTGGCAGGCTATTCAGCCAATGCCGAGCTGGTCCTTTGAGTTTTAACGGGAGGTACTTGATGGCATGTAGATCATCACCGCGGGCCATGTGGATGTGGAGGAGGAAGTCCTCAATCCATACCGCGGGATCTGTTGTACCATCATATGATTCGATATTTACAGGTTTAAAACCTTCTGGGAATTCATGCTCCATTACTTCGTTGGTGAAGCATAGGGGTGTGCCGCGCCTACTGTCTTTGGGCTATGTCGCAGCTGAGCTCGTATGAGTCCTGCCTCTGTGTTCGCACGTCCGAATTGCTTTTCTTGTATCCGGTGGCGGTTACCGTCCTTGTAGGGCACGGCCCGTGATCCATAGATCGATCTAGCGTGTTTTGCCTGTCTTCCAATATGTCTCGCAGGTCTCGCGTGTTTCCATTGCCTTGGTATGTTTGTTTGAATGGCGGCGGGGTGCAGGCTGATTTTCAGGCTGTACTGCCTCTCTATCTCGGCCACAGGGTGGCCGATCAGCCGCATCGAACGCGGGGTGACCTCTGGAAGGGAGTTCGAGTTCGTACTCCTCATCTGCAAGGACTTCAGTCCATCTATCTGCTAGTAGATCCTGATCAGCTCGAAGCTGTTGCTGCTTTTTCCTTAGGCTGTTTGTTGTGGCAATAAGCCGGTGCTTAAAGCGCTCCTGCTCGACGGGATCCTCAGGCACGACAAATTCTCCATCGTCGAGGCTCGCTTCGTCTTCGGAGGGAGGCATATAGTTGTCGTCCTCCGTTTCTCCCTCTGTCGCTCTCTTAGGAGGGCTAGCTTGTTCATCCTCCGGCTCTTGATCGTTCTGGAGGGGATTGTCATCATCTTGACCGTCCGAGTAATCGTTATCTCCTGTGCGGTATCACCTTTGCTTTTCTTTGTGGCGAGACTTAGAGCGCACGCGGCGTCGTGGCGGGGTTGCTTCTTGGAGGGGTCGTCCTCCGTTGTCTTGTCGCCATTGCCTTCTTTGGGTGTATCCACCATGTATATATCATATGATGAGGTGGCGGTCCAGTGCCCTGTGGGCAGTGGTTCCTGTTCGTCTCCGGCATCGGTGTCCATACCATCTATGTCTTGAGTCGAAGTCGAGCATGTCGGTTAAATAAATCGGCCGGTGGCTACTAAGTGGGTGGTGGGTCGGGATTGAATTTCTTCATCGTCGCATCCCACTCTGGCGGACATAGTTCGCCAAGGTTCTCAGGGCAGGAGAGAGATTTCAATGAGTTCGATTATGTCACCGAAGGGCGAGTCTTTGAAAGATATCTGCGGAGGTGAACTCCATGATCGGCGCCCAATCGAATTCGATAAGTATGGGCGCGGGTGGTACGGAGTCCGTCGCCGAGGACGAGTCCAGCAGTTCGGCGACACGGCTCTCGTGAAGGGTAAGGTCAGTATTCGGCTCTATCGCCACTGAGGGCGCGGCCTCCGTGGCGGAGTCTATCCTTCCGTCCTCGGATGGCGCGATCAGCTCCAGACTAGAGGCTGGAGTAGTTCTTTGGCGTGATCTCCTCGAACACCGTCCGGCCAGCGAGCTATATCGTGCTCGTCGTGATCGTCGGCACACGGCATGGGCCCGAATCCGTCGAAGGTCAAGTCTCCGCGGATATAGGCAGCGTAATTCAAGTTTCCAAACCTGACCTGATGGCCAGGGGCGTAGCTCTCGATCTGCTCCAGATGGTCAAACGAGTTGGCCCGCAGTGCAAAGCCGCCGAACACGAAGATCTGTCCGGGGAGGAAAGCCTCACTGGACCGCATCGTTGTCGATGATCGAAGGGCCATCGAACCTTGCGGCGACGACAGTGGAACTCTCAATGAAAGCACCAATGTCGGTGTCAAAACCGGCGGATCTCGGGTAGGGGTCCCGAACTGTGCATCTAAGGTGGATGGTAACAGGAGGCAAGGGACACGATGTTTACCTGTGTTCGGGCCCTCTCTATGGAGGTAATACCCTACTTCTCGCTTGATTGATCTTGATGAATATGAGTATTACAAGAGTTGATCTACCACGAGATCGTAGAGGCTAAACCCTAGAAGCTAGCCTATGGTATGATTGTTGTTGTCCTCTGGACTAAACCCTCCGATTTATATAGACACCGGAGGGGCTAGGGTTACACAGTCGGTTACAACAGAGGAGATCTACATATCCGTATCGCCAATCTTGCCTTCCACGCCAAGAGAGTCCCATCCGGACACGAGGCAGAAGTCTTCAATTTTGTATCTTCATAGTCCAACAATCCGCCAAAGGATATAGTCCGGCTGTCCAGGATACCCCTAATCCAGACTCCTTCAACGAGGGACTTGCCTTGTGACCTCCTAATCGGATTGATACCTTGGTTCTCAAAAGCGAGGCAAATACTTACGCTACTCTGCTGCATCATCCTCTCCTCTTCGGGGAAAACCAACGCAAGCTCAAGACATAGAAGGGGGGCGCGCCCACCTCCCCCAGGCGTGCCCTCCACCCTCGTGGGCCCCTCGTTGCTCCACCGACGTACTTCTTCCTCCTATATATACCCATATACCCTGGAAACATCAGATACGGAGCAAAAACCCTATTTCCACCGTTGCAACCTTCTGTACCCGTGAGATCCCATCTTGGGGCCTCTTCTGGCGCTCCGCCGGAGGGGGCATTGATCACGGAGGGCTTATACGTCAACACCATAGCCTCTCCGATGATGTGTGAGTAGTTTACCTCAGACCTTCGGGTCCATAGTTATTAGCTAGATGGCTTCTTCCCTCTCTTTGGATCTCAATACAAAGTTCTCCTCGATCTTCTTGGAGATCTATTCCATGTAATCTTCTTTTGCGGTGTGTTTGTCGAGATCCGATGAATTGTGGGTTTATGATCAAGATTATCTATGAACAATATTTGAATCTCCTCTAAATTCTTTTATGTATGATTGGTTATCTTTGCAAGTCTCTTGAATTATCGGTTTGGTTTGGCCTACTAGATTGATCTTTCTTGCAATGGGAGAAGTGCTTAGCTTTGGGTTCAATCTTGCGGTGTCCTTTCCCGATGTTAGGCGGCAAGAAGGCACCTATTGTATTGTTGTCGTTGATACGTCTCTAACATATCTATAATTTTTTATTGTTCCATGCTATATTATATTTTGTTTTGGACATTATTGGGATTTATTATACACTTTCATATTATTTTTGGGACTAACCTATTAACTGGAGGCCCAGCCCAGAATTGCTGTTTTTTGCCTATTCCAGAGTTTCGCAGAAAAAGAATATCAAACGGAGTCCAAACGGAATGAAACCTTCGGGAACGTGATTTTTGGAACGAACGTGATCCAAAGGACTTGGACCCTAAGTCAAGAAAGCTACCAGGAAGGCACGAGGTAGGGGGCGCGCCCTCCACCCTCGTGGGGCCCATGTTGCTCCACCGACGTACTTCTTCCTCCTATATATACCTCGTACCCCCCAAACTACCGAATCACGGAGCCAAAACCTAATTCCACCATTTGCAACATTCATGCACCGTGAAATCCCATCTTGGGGCCTTTTCCGGAGCTCTGCCGGAGGGAGCATTGATCACGGAGGGCTTATACATCAACACCATAGCCTCTCCGATGATGTGTGAGTAGTTTACCTCAGACCTTCGGGTCCATAGTTATTAGCTAGATGGCTTCTTCTCTCTTTTTGGATCTCAATACAATGTTCTCCCCCTCTCTTGTGGAGATCTATTCAATGTAATCTTCTTTTTGCGGTGTGTTTGTTGAGACCGATGAATTGTGGGTTTATGATCAAGTTTATCAATGAACAATATTTGAATCTTCTCTAAATTCTTTTATGCATGATTGGTTATTTTTGCAAGTCTCTTCGAATTATCAGTTTGGTTTGGCCTACTAGATTGATCTTTCTTGCAATGGGAGAAGTGCTTAGCTTTGGGTTCAATCTTGCGGTGTTCTTTCCCGATGTGATGGGGAAGCAAGGCACGTATTGTATTGTTGCCATCGAGGATAACAAGATGGGGTTTATACCATATTGCATGTGTTTATCCCTCTACATCATGTCATCTTACTTAAAGCGTTACTCTGTTCTTTTGAACTTAATTCTCCAGATGCATGCTGGATAGCGGTCGATGTGTGGAGTAATAGTAGTAGATGCACGAGGTGAGTCGGTCTACTTGTCATGGACGTGATGCCTATATACATGATCATACCTAGATATTCTCATAACTATGCTCAATTCTGGCAATTGCTCAACAGTAATTTGTTTACCCACCGTAATACTTATGCTCTTGAGAGAAGCCACTAGTGAAACCTACGCCCCCCGGGTCTATTTTCCATCATATTAACCTTCCAAAACTTAGCTATTTTCATTGCCTTTTATTTTACTTTGCATCTTTATCATAAAGATACCAAAAATATTATCTTATCATATCTATTAGATCTCACTTTCGTAAGTGACCGTGAAGGGATTGACAACCCCTTCATTGCGTTGGTTGCAGGATTTTATTTGTTTGTGTAGGTGCTGGGGACTCGTCGTGGCCTCCTCTTGGATTGATACCTGTGGTTCTCAAAAGCTGAGGGAAATACTTACGCTACTTTCTTTGCATCACCCTTTCCTCTTCAAGGGAAAACCAACGCAGTTGCTCAAGAGGTAGCAACCATCGAGGATAAAAGATGGGGTTTATATCATATTGCATGAGTTTATCCCTCTACATCATGTCATCTTACTTAAAGCATTACTCTGTTCTTATGAACTTAATACTCTAGATTCATCTTTGGATAGCGGTCGATGTGTGGAGTAATAGTAGTAGATGCGAGAATCGTTTGGTCTACTTGTCACGGACGTGATGCCTATATACATGATCATACCTAGATATTCTCATAACTATGCTTAATTCTATCAATTGCTCGACAATGAATTCGTTTACCCATCGTAATACTTATGCTCTTGAGAGAAGCCACTAGTGAAACCTATGGCCCCGGGTCTATTTTCCATCATATTAATCTTCCAACACTTAGCTATTTCTATTGCCGTTTATTTTACTTTTGCATCTTTATTTACTCTTTATCATAAAAATACCAAAAATATTGTCTTATCATATCTATCAGATCTCACTCTCGTAAGTGACCGTGAAGGATTGACAACCCCTTTATCGCGTTGGTTGCGAGGTTCTTATTTGTTTGTGTAGGTGCGTGGGACTCGGCGTGATCTCCTATTGGATTGATACCTTGGTTCTCAAAAACTGAGGGAAATACTTACGCTACTTTACTGCATCACCCTTTCCTCTTCAAGGGAAAACCAACGCAGTGCTCAAGAGGTAGCAAGAAGGATTTCTGGCGCCGTTGCTGAGGAGATTCGCGCCAAGTCAAGTCAAGATTTGACTCCACCTGTGAGCCATTTAAAGCGCCGTTCTTAGAGTCTACGCCTAAGTCAAGACATACCAAGTACCCATCACAAACTCTTATCCCTCGCATTACATTATTTGCCATTTGCCTCTCGTTTTCCTCTCCCCCACTTCACCATTGCTGTTTTATTCGCCCTCTCTTTTCTGCTCACCTTTCTTTCACCATGTCGGAATCAAAAAAGGTTGGGGGTTCTCTCCCGAGTTTTAGTACTTCGGACAATCCTTCTATTCTCTCTAAACTCATAAATAATGATGCTATGGAAAGACCTACCGGAGTTATCAATGAGAATCTTAATAATTTTGATGAAGATGATTCCGGAATTTTTCGTTATTTACTCGATGAATCTTTGAAAGATGCTTGGGATAGACTATTAAGGATCCGGGCCAGCTATGTGCCCCAATACCAAATTGAAGTTTACTTAAAGAGCTTTTATGTTGCCCTACCTTCTTCGTTTAAGCATGTCTTAGATTCTATATTTGAAGAAGGTTTTCTTGAAGGGATGTCTGTAGATACTTATGAAAAGATGCAAACCATATTTGGGCACCCCATGAATGAGAAGGTTGAATCTACATCTCTTTTGCTCTCCTACCAAAACGAATCTATCAAAGAGATGAAAGCTAGCTTAGATGCAAATTTCCGTAAAATGCGTAATCTTTCTTCTACCATTAACAGCCATGTGCTTTATCAAAATAGAAAGATTAATGCCATAGATAATAAGTTTGCTTTTTTCTTCCCTACAACCAAAGATGGTAATACCTAGATCTATCCTTGCTTTTATGCCTAGCTAGGGCCCAGGGGTGTTAAACGATAGCGCTTGTTGGGAGGCAACCCAATTTTATTTTAGTTTTTTTGCTTTTGTCTTATGTTTAGGAATAAACATTTGATCTAGCCTCTGGTTAGATTTGTTTTTATGTTTTAATTAGTGTTTGCGCCAAGTTAAACCTATAGGATCTTCTTGGATGATAGTTATTTTATCTTGCTGAAAATTCCAGAAACTTTCTGTTCACGAAAACAATTGTTAAAAATCACTAGAACGTGATAAAATACTGATTCCAATTGCATAAGATCAATAAACAAATTACCTAGGTCGTCCTATTTTGGTAGAATTTTTTGAGTTCCAGAAGTTCGCGTTAGTTACAGATTACTACAGATTGTTCTGTTTTTGACAGATTCTGTTTTTCGCGTGTTGTTTGCTTATTTTGATGAATCTATGGCTAGTAAAAGAGCTTATAAACCATAGAGAAGTTGGAATACAGTAGGTTTAACACAAATATAAATAAAGAATGAGTTCAATAAATTACCTTGAATTTGTATTTTGTTTTCTTTCTTAACGGAGCTCACGAGATTTTCTGTTGAGTTTTGTGTTGTGAAGTTTTCAAGTTTTGGGTAAAGATTTGATGGATTATGGAACAAGGAGTGGCAAGAGCCTAAGCTTGGGGATTACCATGGAACCCCAAGATAATCTAAGGACACCGAAAAGCCAAAGCTTGGGGATGCCCCGGAAGGCATCCCCTCTTTCGTCTTCGTCCATCGATAACTTTACTTGGAGCTATATTTTTATTCACCACATGATATGTCTTTTGCTTGGAGCATCTTGTATGATTTGAGTCTTTGCTTTTTAGTTTACCACAATCATCCTTGCTGTACACACCTTTTTGAGAGAGACACACATGATTCGGAATTTATTAGAATACTCTATGTGCTTCACTTATATCTTTTGAGCTATATAGTTTTTGCTCTAGTGCTTCACTTATATCTTTTAGAGCACGGTGGTGGATTTGTTTTATAGAAACTATTGTTCTCTCATGCTTCACTTATATTATTCTGAGAGTCCTACAAAACAGAATAGTAATTTGCTTTAATCATAAAAATTAGTCCTAATATAATAGGCATCCAAGATTAGTAAAAAAAAAATCTTATGAGTGTGTTGAATACTATGAGAAGTTTTGATGATTGATATTTGTTTTGAGATACGAAGATGGTGATATTAGAGTCATGCTAGTTGAGTAGTTGTGAATTTGAGAAATACTTGTGTTAAAGTTTGTGATTATCGTAGCATGCACGTATGGTGAAACATTATGTGATGAAGTCGGAGCATGATTTATTTATTGATTGTCTTCCTTATGAGTGGAGGTCGGGGACGAGCGATGGTATTTTCCTACCAATCTATCCCTCTAGGAGCATGCGCGTAATACTTTGCTTTGATAACTTGTAGATTTTTGCAACAAGTATATGAGTTCTTTATGACTAATGTCGATTCCATGGATTATACGCACTCTCATCCTTCCACCATTGCTAGCCTCTCTAATACCGCGCACTTTTCACGCAGAATCATACACCCACCATATACCTTCCTCAAAATAGCTACCATACCTACCTATCATGGCATTTCCATAGCCATTCCGAGATATATTGCCATGCAACTTACCACCGTTCCGTTTGCTATGACACGCTTCATCATTGTCATATTGCCACGCATGATCATGTAGTTGACATCGTATTTGTGGCAAAGCCACCGTTCATAATTCTTTCATACATGTCACTCTTGATTCATTGCATATCCCGGTACACCGACGGAGGCATTCACATAGAGTCATATTTTGTTCTAAGTATTGAGTTCTAATTCTTGAGTTGTAAGTAAATAAAAGTGTGATGATCATCATTATTAGAGCATTGTCCCAAGTGAGGAAAGGATGATGGATACTATGATTCCCCCACAAGTCAGGATGAGACTCCGGACAAAAAAAGAAAGAAAAAGAGGCCATACAAAAAAGGGAGAAAAGGCCCAAATAAAGAAATGAGAGAAAAAGAGAGAAGGGACAATGCTACTATCCTTTTACCACACTTGTGCTTCAAAGTAGCACCATGATCTTCATGATAGAGAGTCTCCTATGATATCACTTTCATATACTAGTGGGAATTTTCATTATAGAACTTGGCTTGTATATTCCAATGATGGGCTTCCTCAAATGCCCTAGGTCTTCATGAGCAAGCGAGTTGGATGCACACCCACTTAGTTTCTTTTGTTGAGCTTTCATATACTTATAGCTCTAGTGCATCCGTTGCATGGCAATCCCTACTCCCTCGCATTGATATCTATTAATGTGCATCTCCATAGCCCGTTGATACGCCTAGTTGATGTGAGACTATCTTCTCCTTTTTGTCTTCTCCACAACCACCATTCTATTCCACATATAGTGCTATATCCATGGCTCACGCTCACGTATTGCGTGAAGATTGAAAATGTTTGAGAACACCAAAAGTATGAAACAATTGCTTGGCTTGTCATCGGGGTTGTGCATGATTTAAATATTTTATGTGGTGAATATAGAGCATAGCCAGACTATATGATTTTGTAGGGATAACTTTCTTTGGCCATGTTATTTTCAGAAGACATAATTTCTTAATTAGTATGCTTGAAGTATTATTATTTTTATGTCAATATTAAACTTTTGTCTTGAATCTTTTGGATCTGAATATTCATACCACAAATAAGAGAATTACATTGAAAATTATGCTAAGTAGCATTCCACATCAAAAATTTTGTTTTTATCATTTACCTCCTCGAGGACGAGCAGGAATTAAGCTTGGGGATGCTTGATACGTCTCCAACGTATCTATAATTTTTTATTGTTCCATGCTATATTATATTCTGTTTTGGATGTTTAATGGGATTTATTATACACTTTTATATTATTTTTGGGACTAACCTATTAACCGGAGGCCCGGCCCAAATTGATGTTTTTTTTGCCTATTTCAGTGTTTCGAAGGAAAAGAATATCAAACGGAGTCCAAACGGAATGAAACCTTCGGGAATGTGATTTTCGGAACAAACGTGATCCAGAGGACTTGGAGTCTACGTAAAGCAATCAACGAGGAAGGCACGAGGCAGGGGGGCGCGCCCACCTCCCCCAGGCGCGCCGTCCACCCTCGTGGGCCCCTCATTGCTCCACCGACGTACTTCTTCCTCCTATATATACCCATATACCCTGGAAACATCAGATACGGAGCAAAACCCCTATTTCCACCACCGCAACCTTCATACATTCGTGAGATCCCATCTTGGGGCCTTTTCTCGGGCGCTCACGGAGGGGGCATTGATCATGGAGGGCTTCTACATCAACACCATAGCCTCTCCGATGATGTGTGAGTAGTTTACCTCAGACCTTCGGGTCCACAGCTTATTAGCTAGATGGCTTCTTCTCTCTCTTTGGATCTCAATACAAAGTTCTCCTCGATCTTCTTGGAGATCTATTCGATGTAATCTTCTTTTTGCGGTGTGTTTGTCGAGATCCGATGAATTGTGGGTTTATGATCAAGATTATCTATGAACAATATTTGAATCTCCTCTGAATTCTTTTATGTATGATTGGTTATCTTTGCAAGTCTCTTCGAATTATCAGTTTGGTTTGGCCTACTAGATTGATCTTTCTTGCAATGGGAGAAGTGCTTAGCTTTGGGTTCAATCTTGCGGTGTCCTTTCCCAAAGGATGTTAGGGCAAAGAAGGCACGTATTGTATTGTTACCATCGAGGATAAAAATATGGGGTTTATATCATATTGCATGAGTTTATCCCTCTACATCATGTCATCTTACTTAAAGCATTACTCGCTCTTATGAACTTAATACTCTAGATGCATGCCGGATAGCGGTTGATGTGTGGAGTAATAGTAGTAGATGCGTAATCGCTTTGGTCTACTTGTCACAGACGTGATGCCTATATACATGATCATACCTAGATATTCTCATAACTATGCTCAATTCTATCAATTCTCGACAGTAATTAGTTTACCCATCGTAATACTTATGCCCTTGAGAGAAGCCACTAGTCAAACCTATGGCCCCAGGGTCTATTTTCCATCATATTAATCTTCAAACACTTAGCTATTTCTATTTCCGTTTATTTTACTTTGCATCTTTATTTACTCTTTATCATAAAAATACCAAAAATATTATCTTATCATATCTATCGATCTCACTCGTAAGTGACCGTGAAGGGATTGACAACCCCTTTATCGCGTTGGTTGCGAGGTTCTTATTTGTTTGTGTAGGTGCGTGGTACTCGAGCGTGATCTCCTGCTGGATTGATACCTTGGTTCTCAAAAACTGAGGGAAATACTTACGCTACCTTACTGCATCACCCTTTCCTCTTCAAGGGAAAACCAACGCAGTGCTCAAGAGGTAACACTTAACACAATGATCGTTTAGTTTATTGCTATTGCTTTCTTCATGCCAAATACATATTCCTTCGACTATGAGATTATGCAACTCCTGGATACCAGAGGAATACCTTGTGTGCTATCAAACGTCAAAACGTAATTGGGTGATCATAAAGATGCTCTACAAGTATCTCCGTAGGTGTTTGTTGAGTTGGCATAGATCGAGATTAGGATTTAATAATCCTGCGAGTATCGGAGAGGTATGTCTGGGCCCTCTCGGTAATACACATCATAAGATTGCAAGCAAATGACTAAGGAGTTAGTCACAAGGTGATGTATTACAGAACGAGTAAAGAGACTTGCTGGTAACGAGATTGAACTAGGTATATAGATACCGACGATCGAATCTTGGGCAAGTAATGTACCGATGGACAAAGGGAATTACGTATGTTGTCATAAGGTTCGACCGATAAAGATCTTTGTAGAATATGTAGGAGCCAATATGGGCATCCAGGTTCTGCTGTTGGTTATTGACCGGAGAGGTGCCTCGGTCATGTCTACATAGTTCTCGAACCCGTAGGGTCCGCACACTTAACGTTCGTTGACGATATAGTGTTATATGTGTTATATGATTTGGTGACTGAATGTTGTTCGGAGTCCCGGATGATATCACGAACATGACGAGGAGTCTCGAAATGGTCGAGAGGTAAAGATTGATATATAGTATGATGGTATTAGGACACCGAAAGAGTTTCGGAGTGCACCGGGTAGTCATCGGGTCACTGGAAGGGGTTCCAGACACCCTCGGTAAGTGTATGGGCCTAATGGGCCAAAGGGGGACAGACCAGCCCCTGGTGCACCCCTTCTTTGGACAGCAGGCCCTAAGGGAAGGAAAGGGGGGAGGGCTAGCCCCTCCTGCCTTTCCCTCTCATGGGAGAAAGGAAAGGGGGGCACCCTCCCATGCCTTTCCCCCGCACCTATATAAGGCAGGGGGAGCACGGCTTGGGAGGGACTACAAGTAGGATTCCTCCTACTTGGGCGCCTCCTTTGGCTGCTCCTCCCTCCCTCCCACCTATATATATATATATATGTGTGTGTGTGTGTGTGTGTGTGTGTGTGTGTGTGTGTGTGTGTGTGTGTGTGTGTGTGTGGGAAGGGGGCGCCTAGCACATAACAGACAATTGCCTAGCCGTGTGCTGCGCCCCCTTCCACCGTTTACACCCCCGGTCATATTTTCGTAGTGCTTAGGCGAAGCCCTACGGAGATCACTTCACCATCACCGTCACCACGCTGTCGTGCTGCCGAAACTCATCTACTACCTCACCATCTTGCTGGATCAAGAAGGTGGAGGATGTCACCAAGCTGAACGTGTGCAGAACTGTAACATCCCAAAATTCTAAATTTTGGAATGTTATATTAAATAAATAACTATGCTTGTTGTTTGATTGTTTGTTTGATTGATTGAGTGAATTTGAGTGGCATTTGAAGTTCAGAAGAGTTTTGAGTTTTCAAATTTGAATTCAAACTATGGCAAGTGGGAATCATTTCAAAAAAACTATGCCCGATAAATACTTGATCAAAAGTATGAGAGGAGTAAACATGACACTCCAAAAATATCAGAGGAAAGCAATGCCAAAAGTTTTGAATTCAAACTTGAGTTTTATTTGGAATTTTTGAAAAAAATGAATTTTTATAAAGTTTGGATTTTGCCTTTGGAAAAATGTTCAAATGATAGGGAATATTCCCCTGATCATTTTGGTATATATATGTCCTATATAAAATATTTATAGTTTATGTTTTATCTCTGTTTTTGTTTTATTAAAAAAAAATTTAAAAAAAGAAACCCCCCCAGCGCCACAAAGCATCGCCCAAATGCTACCAAGACTGCCCACCAGCGCCCAATCAGCCAGCCTCAATGAGCCAGCCGAGCCGACCGACCTCCCTCGCTCGAACCTCTCCTCGGTCGACCGACCGAGACCGCACTCCTCTCCCACTGCCAGCGGACCCGCCTCCTTCAACCCCGCCCATAGCGCCAAGGCCGCCGATCGTCGGGATCTCGTGAGATCCGGATCCGATCCCTCCCGATCGCCTCCTTGCCACGCCGAGGCCCCCTATTTATACCCTCCCCGCACCCCATTCCCCTCGCCTCGCTTGAACCCTCCTCCTCTCTCACGCCGTCAGCCGGAGCCGGACCGCCCGCCGCCATTTCCCTCGCCCGTGCCGCCCTACACCTCCCGACCTCCACCGACTCCACCAAACACCTCCCGAGCCTCGTCCGCACCCATGAGCTCTCCGCCGACCTCCCGACGACCCGGGCTGCCGGCACACTCGCCACCGAGCCGCGCCATGCCGTCCAAACTCCGGTGAGTCGCCGAGCTCCACCCGCCGTCCAGATCTCCCATCTACGGCGTAGATTAGAACACCCCCCGAAGGGGTATGTTCTTTATACAAAAACCCGGTTCGACCGGTTTAGTCCGGTTTAGTTTTTAGTTAGGGTTTTATTTTATTTAGCCGGCCCGACTCGTTTAACCCTAGGCCCGTTTAGTTTATATTACGCTCAGTGCGTAGTTTAGGCCCATTAGGCCATTTTTCATTTATTTTCGTTTTCTGTTTTAACAGAATAGTTCCTGTTTTAAAAAATTCATATCTTTTATTCTGTTTAATATTTTTAGGTGATTCTTTTTTTGTTGGGTTGCAAATTTTCTATAGTTTCTGCAGAAAATATAATTAGCTATGTTAAAATTATTTATAATTGCTTTAATTTAATTTTAGTCAGAATAGTAAATCTGTTATAACATGAGTTAGGAAAATTATTTTTTAAATGATTCTTTTTGTCCCAACTTTGTTTTAACATTGCCAAACCATAGAAATTAATTTGAGTATTTTAGGATTAATAAAAAAATAGTTTTAAGCAGAATCTTGTTAATCCTAATTAATTAACTAGCTACTGTTTTCCTATTATTTTAATTAGTAAATAAATTTATTTTTCACATGTGATTGATTATTCTAGGATAGTTTCTGTCACTTTATAGGATGAAATTTTATTTATAATAAATAAAACTTTTATTTTATTTTTCTTAACATAAATTAGATTAGGCCTAATAGGAGTTTCATAATAGATTTTTAATTGATTCTTTTTGCTACTAGTTGCTTGGTGACTCCTTTTACATTAGGTAGCATAAACCCATGCTTAGGTTCTGTTAAGAAAATTTTGTTATGTAAAACTATTTTTAGTTGCTGCTTGAAGTAGGAAAGCATTGAGTTGGATTTCTTGAGTTTTCCTTTGGGTTTTGATTCGTTTGTTTTGGTGTGTTGTGTTAACTTGCTGTTATGTTAAGTGATCATATGCTATATGCTTATTGTGGTTATTGTTTGTCTCGGCAGAATTTCCGGAGTGCGAAGCTTGCTACCACGAGTCCCTAGTTTTCGAAGATCGTCAGCAAGGCAAGTTCACTTTGACCATGTTTTTCATACCTATGTGTTTTATTGCATCTAGTGTCATCTTCGCAACAATCCCTCCAAAGAGTGATACTGAATTCTTGTAGTTGAGTAGTATGCATGAGGTAGGAACCCATCACCCTGCTACCAAGCCCGGACGTCATTTATTTTAATGCTACGCTATAGTAGACGGGGTTTGGTATGAGTGCTTTCGAGTGGTGTGAAGAAGGAGGACTCTACGTCAATGACGACAACTCCATGATGGCATCTGCAAGGACTGCATTTTCAAGGCCTCAAGACTTCAAGACTCAAGACAAGAATTCAATACACACACTCTTTGGGTGAAGGACGGTTGACGGGCACCACTGGAGAAACCAGTGGTTGGCGGGATGCATGGAGAAGCGCCATGACATCTTGCGGAAAGCTTCACCCAGACTCAAAGAGACGGAAGAATACTTCATGCGGAAGCTTACTGTGCAACCGCAAGTCATTATGGGCTCTGGCTTGGTTGACCTTAGTTGTGACTCTGGCTGGGGCGGTGCTAGCAGATGTAGAACTACGGTAGGATGGGATGAGCACGGACGGTGGTCGAGGAACTCTTCTAAGACCATGTTTGGTCATCTTGTTCTCAAACACCTCAAGTGCGAGAATGTAAAGAGAGGGATCGAATCTTGCGGGTAAAGTGTACAAACCTCTGCAGAGGGTTTAAACCTAATCGATTAGCCGTGTCCCCGATTCACGGACAATTTGAGCATCTGGACTTGGATCTATCTCGTAACTCTCAACAACCGATCGATAACTTAATTGTGGGCAACTTATGATGAATTTGGGCTATGAGACATCGGTTGGCGGAACCATGTCATGATAGAAAACTCTATAGTACAGACTTCATTTATTCCTTTGATGTAGGGAAAATAAAACCAGCTTTTACGCAAACAAAACTCAGATACAGAGACACAAAGCCATACTGCATATAGTATAGTTTATCATCTGTTTTCTCTTATTGTGATCTTGCCGGTACATTCAATGTACTGACCTAAACGGCTGCAACGTATCATGTTGCAGATATTTCCTCGACGAGTAAGAGTTACGATACTGAGTTACGGTCTACACTCAACTTTGCCGATGGCGTTGATGGGACTCCACACCCGTTTGATTGTTTCCCGAGTGTTATGAGGTATATATCATTTTACGTTATTTATACATGTGATTGCACTTTGATATATACATTGATGTCTTGTGTGTGCCAAAGATATCTTGATCCGAGGATGGCATGATACATACGAGGCTTGACCGTCGAGGTCGGGTCGCTCTGAGATATGGTATCGAGCACATGTTGGTATGTAGGACGTGACCCTAGAAATCGGAAAGCCCCTAGGACAGGAAATCTCTAAAACTTTATTTTCAAAAGGATCCTTTACTTCTCGTCTTTTCTCGATTTTATCAAGTAGTCCCTCGACCTCAAGTAGTTAGAATATACACCTTTCCTTTTGACCACACGGAAGATCAACTGAAGTCACTCCAAGAATTAAAGATATCGGACAATGATGACCCCTTCAAAGTAACCAGGATTTCACCATGCATTAGAAGAGTATAAGCAGCAACAATTGAAGACACATAAGACTTGAAGAATATGAAGTTCCTGAAGAATTATTTGACCTTTAGAAGACCAAACCCTGTTATACACTTACGTTAGATGCGGCGATTTGTGAGCTGTCATTTGTTTGATGTTTTCCCGATGCCACAAAATAAAACTTCGTTTCTTCAAAAACTATTGTTTGTATTGTGTGTATATCCTCCCCACCTCTCTCATATCTCATCCCAAAACTTTTGGACCCCATAGATGATAAACGAAGTTGGACTGATATTCTCTGACCGAAAACCCAGCCGGAGGCGAGCTATGGATTCGTAACATGGAGAATCACTTGAGCAATTTGGTTTCAAGGAAGAATGAAGTATCGTACGCTCTTCAAGATTTCTTTGAAGGAAGTGCTGCAACATGGTGGCAGATGCATCAAGCTATACTGAGGATGGAATGGAGCAAAGACTTGGGAAGAATTCAAGAAGACTCGACAAGATCTCGTCTTATCCGAAGCACCATGATACACCAAGAAATAAACCTTGTGCCTGCAAGATTTATGGAGAAATAGGACACACCAGGAGGAACACAAGGATGGATGCCCTCATTGTGAGGAGAAACACCCAGCTGAGGAGTTCCCAACTAGTCAGGTTACTTGTTTCTTGTGTGAAGGAACCACCCACTACCCGACTTAGTGTCACATTTACTCCATGGTGCAACAAACTATTCAGAAGCAGGAAGAAGGAATGAAAGAAGCCCTCTGAGAAGTTATGAAAGAACCTGTGATGAAGGAATGTGTTGAAGACCACGATGGAGAAGGCCTCAACAGATTTTACTCCAACGCACGCTATTCATGTGGAGAAGAAGGACATTTTTCACAAGATTGCACCAAGGAAAGAAAAGAGTATCTGGGATACTTCCCGATGAAGCGATGGAGTTTGATCCACGGAATAGAACGTTTGATCGAGCGAAGAAAACCGGGAAGAGAAAACAAAGACACCCTAAGAACAACCCAATTTCGCAAATAGGGACAAGAGTCATATTACCTGTTTTGAATGTAAGGACGCGTCGGGCATTATACCAATCATTGTCTCGAAAGGAAGCAAGGAACTCAAGGAGCAGGCACCATCTCCAAGAAGCCCAAAGACTTATCGAAGTTATTCGCTTTCATTACAAGGAAGCAAGACATTATGCTACTAAATGTCCCGACAAGATGAAAGTCGGGTTGGGTAGTTGGAATTTTGATATTGGAAACAAGAGTAGTAGAAAACAATTTCATTTTCATGAGTTCGATGAGTTGAGTTATGTAATGGGTGCTCGAGTTTGTAATGGATTCATGAAATCAATAAAGTTAAGGTGACATGTTTTCATATGTTTAAATTGTAGGAGTTGTTACTCTGTGAACAAAGATTTTGACCATTTTCGAGGATATGAGAAATATGGTCTATGGAAGAATTTGTGCATTTCAAGGGTGGTAGTACCCTGTGAGGACACCTGACCCATGGAAATGATAATGATATTCCACGGAGTGAAGTTTGGACAAAATGAGTTGGAGTTTTATTTGATATGATCGATATGAAGAAAGGAAGTCTTGATGGAATTAAAGTTGGTGTAATGTTGGAATATGGAACAAATGTAACTCGAGGATGAGTTAAAGCTATGCAGAAGTATTGAAGTGGGCCCACAACCCACGGGCCTGTGAATTAATAAGGATCATGTACTCCCCGGAGGAAGAAATTTTGGAAGAAGGCTGTGATTTACAAGAAATAAGCGTTTCATAGGAGATTACGTAAAAACCTAAGAGTTGTGAAGAACGATAGATGTTTTGTTCAGCTTGCGTAATCAATGGATTTACTCGAACCCGGTTCGAGAACAAGAGAAATTCTGCAATGCTTGTGAGTATGCCCAAGTGTTAGAATACGTGATTCACTGCTTACGTATGTGGTAATGATTCAAGCACGGGATGGATTGGCCCCATACCGAGACTTCTATCATGAACTATCATATGTTGATGGAAAATCGAGAGCCTTGAAAACCTTAGAAGAGTGTCGACGCGATAAGCCATAAAACCATAGAATGGTAGGACGATGGAACCCTTTACGAACTGCATTGCCAATCGTAGGTTATGCTTGCCGAGATCCAACCCGACCATTTTCTTGCAGGAGAAACCATGAATTGTCGACCACCATGAGATTTTCGAGAAGTTGTTTAGTATTGGCGACAGACCCGTCAGATATGAAGACTCGGTCTGGAAGAACCTTACCATGATGAAATGACACATGATATTGTGGAAAGGGTTATGCCCCTCTAGGAAGAGTATCAGTAAAGGATTCATACCGAAGATATGAAAAGACCGACACCGCCAACCCTAAGGATGAAGTACATGAGTTTGTCGGAACATAACCATGCTTCTAAGTGTGGTAGCGCACTAGACCATACCAATCAATGGATTTGCTAGAAGGCCTCCAAACCCTAACCTTTTCTTTCTAGCCTCTTCGAATCTTGAGGACGAGATTCATTTTAAGTGTGGTAGATTTGTAACATCCCAAAATTCTAGATTTTGGAATGTTATATTAAATAAATAACTATGCTTGTTGTTTGATTGTTTGTTTGATTGATTGAGTGAATTTGAGTGGCATTTGAAGTTCAGAAGAGTTTTGAGTTTTCAAATTTG
The DNA here is from genome assembly GCA_021605145.1 of Aegilops bicornis. Taxonomy (NCBI): domain Eukaryota; kingdom Viridiplantae; phylum Streptophyta; class Magnoliopsida; order Poales; family Poaceae; genus Aegilops; species Aegilops bicornis. The sequence goes on along the minus strand of CM038674.1, from coordinate 565,553,223 downwards.
AATTCAAACTATTGCAAGTGGGAATCATTTCAAAAAAACTATGCAAGATAAATACTTGATCAAAATTATGAGAGGAGTAAACATGACACTCCAAAAATATCAGAGGAAAGCAATGCCAAAAGTTTTGAATTCAAACTTGAGTTTTATTTGAATTTGAAAAAAAATGAATTTTTATAAAGTTTGGATTTTTGCCTTTGGAAAAATGTTCAAATGATAGGGAATATTCCCCTGATCATTTTGGTATATATATGTCCTATATAAAATATTTATAGTTTATGTTTTATCTCTGTTTTTGTTTTATAAAAAAATTTAAAAAGAAACCCCCCAGCGCCGGTCAAAGCATCGGCCCGGCCAGCCCACTGCCCACCAGCGGCCCAACTGCCAGCCAATGAGCCAGAGCCGACCGACCCTCCTCGCCCGAAACCTCTCCGGCTCGGTCGACCGACCGAGACCGCACCCTCTCCCCAACCGCCAAAGCGGACCCCACCTCCTTCAACCCCGCCCACGCATAACGCCGCCGCCGATCGCCCGGGATCCGTGAGATCCGGGATCCGATCCTCCCGATCGCCTCCCTTGCCACGCCGAGGCCCCCCTATTTATACCCCTCCCCGCACCCCATTCCCTCGCCTCGGAACCCTCCTCCTCTCTCACGCCGTCGCCGGAGCCCGAGCCGACCGCCGCCGCCATTTCCCTCGCCGCCGTCGCCCTACACCTCCCCGACCTCCACCGACTCCACCAAACACCTCCCCGAGCTCGTCCGCACCCGCCGGAGCTCTCCGCCGACCTCCCCGACGACCGGAGCCGTCGGCACACTCGCCACCGAGCCGCCGCCGCCGTCCAAACTCCGGTGAGTCGCCGGAGCTCCACCCCGCCGTCCGATCTCCCATCTACGGCGTAGATTAGAACACCCCCGAAGGGGTATGTTCTTTATACAAAAACCCGGTTCGACCGGTTTAGTCCGGTTTAGTTTTTAGTTAGGGTTTTATTTTATTTAGCCGGCCCGACTCGTTTAACCCTAGGCCCGTTTAGTTTATATTACGCTCAGTGCGTAGTTTAGGCCCATTAGGCCATTTTTCATTTATTTTCGTTTTCTGTTTTAACAGAATAGTTCCTGTTTTGAAAAATTCATATCTTTTATTCTGTTTAATATTTTTAGGTGATTTTTTTTGTTGGGTTGCAAATTTTCTATAGTTTCTGTAGAAAATATAATCAGCTATGTTAAAATTATTTATAATTGCTTTAATTTAATTTTAGTCAGAATAGTAAATCTGTTATAACATGAGTTAGGAAAATTATTTTTTAAATGATTCTTTTGTCCCAACTTTGTTTTAACATTGCCAAACCATAGAAATTAATTTGAGTATTTTAGGATTAATAAAAAATAGATATAAGAAGAATCTTGTTAATCCTAATTAATTAACTAGCTAATGTATACCTATTATATTAATTAGTAAATAAATATATTTTTCACATGTGATTGATTATTCTAGGATAGATTCTTTCACTTTATAGGATGAACTTTTATTTATAATAAATAAAACTTTTATTTTATTTTTCTTAACATAAATTAGATTAGGCCTAATAGGAGTTTCATAATAGAATTTTAATTGATTCTTTTTGCTACTAGTTGCTTGGTGACTCCTTTTCTGTTAGGTAGCATAAACCCATGCTTAGGTTCTGTTAAGAAAATTTTGTTATGTAAAACTATTTTTTAGTTGCTGCTTGAAGTAGGAAAGCATTGAGTTGGATTTCTTCGAGTTTTCCTTTGGGTTTTGATTCGTTTGTTTTGGTGTGTTGTGTTAACTTGCTGTTATGTTAAGTGATCATATGCTATATGCTTATTGTGGTTATTGTTTGTCTCGGCAGAATTTCCGGAGTGCGAAGCTTGCTACCACGAGTCCCTAGTATTCGAAGATCGTCGACAAGGCAAGTTCACTTTGACCATGTTTTTCATACCTATGTGTTTTATTGCATCTAGTGTCATCTTCGCAACAATCCCTCCGAGTGGTAATCTTGAATTCTTGTAGTTGAGTAGTATGCATGAGGTAGGAACCCATCACCCTGTTACCAAGCCCGGACGTCATTTATTTTAATGCTACGCTATAGTAGACGGGGTTTGGTATGAGTGCTCGAGTGGTGTGAAGAAGGAGGACTCTCGTCAATGACGACAACTCCATGATGGCATCTGCAAGGACTGCATTTTCAAGGCCTCAAGACTTCAAGACTCAAGACAAGAATTCAATACACACTCTTGGGTGAAGGACGGTTGTGGGCACCCTGGAGAAACCAAAGTGGTTGGCGGGATGCATGGAGAAGCGCCATGACATCTTGCGGAAAGCTTCACCCAGACTCAAAGAGACGGAAGAATACTTCATGCCCGGAAGCTTACCATGCAACCGCAAGTCATTATGGGCTCTGGCTTGGTTGACCTTAGTTGTGACTCTGGTGGTGGGGCGGTGCTAGCGAGATGTAGAACTACGGTAGGATGGGATGAGCACCGGACGGTGGTCGAGGAACTCTTGGAAGACCATGTTTCGGTCATCTTGTTCTCAAACACCACGAAGTGCGAGAATGTAAAGAGAGGGATCGAATCTTGCGGGTAAAGTGTACAAACCTCTGCAGAGGGTTTAAACCTAATCGATTAGCCATGTCCCCGGTTACGGACAATTTGAGCATCTGGACTTGGATCTATCTCAGAACTCTCAACACCCAACTGATAACTTAATTGTGGGCAACTTATGATGAATTTGGGCTATGAGACATCGGTTGGCGGAACCATGTCATGATAGAAAACTCTATAGTACAGACTTCATTTATTCCTTTGATGTAGGGAAAATAAAACCAGCTTTTATGCAAAACAAAACTCAGATACAGAGCCACAAAGCCATACTGCATATAGTATAGTTTATCATCTGTTTTCTCTTATTGTGATCTTGCCGGTACATTCAATGTACTGACCTACACGGCTGCAACGTATCATGTTGCAGATATTTCCTCGACGAGTAAGAGTTACGATACAGGGATACGGTCTACACTCAACTAGCAGATGGCGTTGATGGGACTCCACACCCGATTGATTGTTTCCCAAGAGTATTATGAGGTATATATCATTTTACGTTATTTATACATGTGATTGCACTTTGATATATACATTGATGTACTGTGTGTGCCAGCATACTGATCCAGGGATGGCACAGATACACAGAGACTTGACCGTCTGAGGTCGGGTCGCTACAAGAACACGGAGCCGCCGTATGTTTGATACTTGATCGGTTGGAGCGCGAAGAAGTTTGACTACATCAACCGCGTTGTTAAACGCTTCCGCTTACGGTCTACGAGGGCACATAGACACACTCTCCCCCTCTCGTTGCTATGCATCTGCTTGATAGATCTTGTGTGTGCGTAGATTTTTTTTTGTTTTCCATTCAACGTTTCCCGACAAACATAGCATTTTTTATTGGGTTGAGACTGCGATATGTTGTGGGAAGAGAATTCATAAGCAAATATAAGGAAGACATTATGTGATTGTATATATACAACCAAGAAAGGATTTCTTACTATTGGCAATTTATTTGGTTTTCTATTGATTGCTTTGCAGCTTTGCGAGGGATTTATTTTCCAAGAGAAAAAGTCAATAGGAATTGTGGAACCAACAAAAATTAATAGGAATTATGGAAGCAAAACCAACAAACTTTAGTTCCATTTAGAGCAAGTACAATAGAAATTTTATAGCCTGCTTACATGGCAATTTTACCCACATGAAGAAGAGAGACATGAAAAAGTGAAGGGAGTAGGCTGTTATGCAAGAGTAAGGCCATATCTGTGCTCCTAACAGATACAAAATATTAAGAAAGAGATAGAGAGAAGGTGAAGAAAGCGATAATCCACTTCTGAGCCCAGGTCAGCTGCACCCGCCCTTACGAAAAAAATTCAAAACAAATATTAGAAAAATTCAAAAAATTCCAAATTTTTTGTGTGTGGTAGATAATTTGATGCGTGAGGTACGCTTCAATTTTCAAATCATTTGGACATCTGAGCAGCTCTCAGCAAAAAAGACAAATTCGAGGTCTGTAAAAATGTTTACTATTCATGCACTGTTCTGACCCGATTTGACTTTTTTTCTGAGAGCTTCTCAGAAGTCCAAATGATCTCAAATTTTGAGTGGACCTCACGTGATAAATTGTCTACCATGCAAAAATAGATTGAATTTTTTTGAATTTTTTTTTAATTTTTTGTGATATTTTTCCTAGAGAGGTGCAAATGAGCCTGGGCACCAAAATTCCGCACTATGAAAAAAAGATACTACTCGCTTCAATCCATATTACTTTTCTTAGATTTGTCTAGATACGGATTGAGCATGGTTAATAGTAACTGAAAAGGATTTCGCTCCGCTTTATATATAAAACAACAACCATCAACAACTGATACAAACACACGCCACCCCAACACACGCACACACCCAAGGTTAGATACATAGGCGCTGGTCGCGGCAACACCACCCCCTACCACTACAAGAGCTATCAGGGGCCTCAACCGTAAACATGCCACCGCGAAGAGATGAAGTCGCATACGATGAACCGTGACCTCCAAGGCGGTGCCTTCGGGAAGGTTATGACACCAGAGCACCGCCATCACCCGATTTGAGGATCAGGGATTCCCCTAGAGCAGCACGACGTGCAACGAGGACCGCGACGACGCCTTCAAGAAAGGGATGAACATCGCCGCCACCGGACAAACATCGCAACCACACGTTTAATAGTATAGTAAACTGCCGGCTATAGGATGTTGCCTTGTCATATATAGTCATCACTCATACAACAATCTTAGTTCTAAAGTTACCTCTAATAGTACTCCCTCCGATCCATATTACTTGTCTTGAATTTGTCTAGATACAGATGTATCTAACACTAAAATATGGTAGGTAATTAATGAGGAAAGGTGTGTTTGTGGTAACTTAACATGTTACCATCATATAGCGCTTCTCAAGAAAAAATGAGTATAGAAGCTAATAAATAAAACAACCTATGACACTACCTTTATGATACTTCCCACTATGAAGGTAGTAACATAGACTAGTGTCATATGCATGACACTAGTGTGAGGGCCTGTTTGGTTTACAGCCTAAGGTTGCCACACCTAATCTTAGTCGTGCCACAATATCTTAGGCATGTGTTTGGTTCATTGCCACACTTGTGGCTTGCCACACTTTTCTAGCAACATGGTCCACATGTCATAGGCTCAATTTTGTTTGTCAATCTTGCCACACTTTTGGTGGCCATTATCGTTAGCCACACTTTGCCAAAACTTAGTTGTGGCAAAGTTAGTCATGAACCAAACATGCCCTAAGTTAGGGGTTGTTTGGTTCTAGGTCCAGGAGTGCCACACTTTGCCATACAATGTTGCCAAACTTGCCTAACGTTAGTTTTTCAAAGTGAGAGCCACAAGTTGGCCAGCCTAAGGGAATCTTGCCATACTTTTTGAGTGTATGTGGTGTGGGACCCTAGTGTGGCTTGCCTAAGACATGGCTTGAACCAAACACACACCTAAGTTGGTCAAACTTGCCTAACCTTATAGTTTATTTGGTAACCTTTGGGAAGAGGAAAGGGAGTTCATCGAGGGAGTAGGCGTGGGAAGTAGAATTTTACTCCCATTCTCTTGTTTGGTATATGATGGGAATTAGTTTGGGATGAAAGTCTGCCCACGAATTAATAGGGTCCCCTATGGGAAGAAATTGATGGGAATTGGCACCCTCAACTCCCATTCCCCACGCAATTAAACTCCCATTCCCTCCAAACAATCAGTGGACTTTTATTCTTCTTACCCTTCTACTCCCATTCCCCATCTTTAATTCCCACGAAACAAACACGCTGTTAGGTGCGGCAACCTTTGGCAAACTAAGTCTCAAACCAAACAACTCCTTACTCCCCACTATGACTAGTCTAAGGGGGTCTTTAGTTCGCAGGATTCTGAAAATGCGGGAATATGAAAAACATATGACTGGAGTGACATACGGGAGTGTTGATGCTACAGAAAAAATAAAGGAATTGTAAAAAGAAGTTGAACTGGATGTTAGATTTTCTATGAAAAATAGTACAAAAGATTTTCACAGAAAAAATCCTACAACATCTAATACTATGAATCAAAGGACCAACATAGGAAAATTTCTAAGAATTTTAATCCTCGAAAATCCTATATAGAATGGTCAATGAGGACCGCGACGACGGGCAATGAGAACCGCGACGACGCCTTCAAGAAGGGGACGAACATCGCCACCGCATGGTTAATAGTATAGTAAAGTGTTGGCTATATGATGTTACCTTCATATATAGTCATCACTCATACAACAATCTCAATTATAAGGTTGCCTATAATAATACTCCCTCCGATCCATATTACTTGTCTTGGATTTGTCTAAATACGGATGTATCTAACATTAAAATGTGGTAGGTAGTTAATGAGAAAAGATGTGTTCGTGGTAACATACACATAGCGTTTTTCAGGACAAAATGAGTCTAGAAGCTAATAAATAAACAACTTATGACATTGAATATGATACTTCCCGCCTTGAAGATAGTAAACATAGACTAGTGTCATATGCATGACACTATTATAAGTTATTCTCCACTATGACTAGCCTAAGTGCGTCTTTGATTCACAGGATTATGAAAACGGAATAGGAAAAGTATATGATTGGAGTGACATGCAGGAGTGTTGATGCCACGGAAAAATATAAAGAAATAGTAAAAAGAAGTAGAAGTAGATGTTAGATTACCTAAGAAAAATAGTACAGAAGATTTTTCATAGGGAAAAAATCCTAAAACAACTAATACTATGAATTTCTTTTTTTTCGGGAGTACGCCAAAGGCGTACCTTAGCTTTATAGAAGAGAGAAATATATGTACAAGATTTGATGGTAGATCGTACAAGCCGGCGATCCCACCCAACCACCCCAATACACTAAGCCTACTACTCACAAAACCGTTGAATTCCTACTACTCCCGCAAGCCTCCCTAGATGCAGCTCCTGAAAAATAAGATTGGTCATAGCGAGCTCATCGTAAATAGCACCCGACTGAAAAACCCTAGCGTTCCTTTGCTTCCACAACGTCCAGCAAATCAGCATGACAAAAGCATCGAAGCCCTTCTTGTCCACTCTGTTGATCTGCTTGCGCAAACTCATCCAACATTGGTGAAGCCTATCATGTTGCATGGGGATGAGATTGGGATTGATGCCCACCTTGGAGAAGTATCTGAACCACACCTGTCGCGCGAAGACACACTGGATCATGAGGTGGTCCACCGTGTCCTCCTCCTGATCACATAAGTAACAAGGGGATGCAATCTCTTGTAGGCCGTGCCTTAGCCTCCTATCCAAGGTCCAGATACGGTATTGAATCGCCAGTGATACGTCCATTTTGCATCATGCTTTTATATCGATATTTATTGCATTATGGGCGATTATTACACATTATGTCACAATACTTATGGATATTCTCTCTTATTTTACAAGGTTTACATAAGGAGGGAGAATGTCGGCAGCTGGAATTCTGGGCCGGAAAAGGAGCAAATATTAGAGACCTATTCTGCACAACTCCAAAAGTCCTGAAACTCCACGAAAGTTATTTTTGGAAATAATAAAAAATCGAAAGCGGAAGAAATACTGAGGGGCCCACACCACAGCCACGAGGGTGGGGGCGCGCCCTACCCCACAGGTGCGCCCCACCTGCCTGGGCCCCTGACCAACCCTCCGATGCCCATCTTCTGCTATATGAAGTCTTTCGTCCGTAGAAAAATCATAAGCAAGCTTTCGGGACGAGACTCCGCCGCCACGAGGCGGAACCAATCTAGGGCTCCGGCAGAGCTGTTCTGCTGGGGACACTTCCCTACGGGAAGGGAAATCGTCGCCATCGTCATCACCAACGCTCCTCTCATCGGGAGAGGGAAATCTCCATTAACATCTTCACCAGCACCATCTCCTCTCAAACCCTAGTTCATCTCTTGTATCCTATTCTTGTCTCTAAGTCTGGGATTGGTACCTGTAGATTGCTAGTAGTGTTGATTACTCCTTGTATTTGATGCTAGTTGGTTTATTTGGTGGAAGATCATATGTTCAGATCCTATATGCATATTAATACTCCTCTGATTATGAACATGAATATGCTTTGTGAGTAGTTACGTTTGTTCCTGAGGACATGGGAGAAGTCTTGCTATTAGTAGTCATGTGAATTTGGTATTAGATTCGATATTTTGATGAGATGTATGTTGTCTTTCCTCTAGTGGTGTTATGTGAACGTCGACTACATGACACTTCACCATTATTTGGGCCTAGAGGAAGGCATTGGGAAGTAATAAGTAGATGATGGGTTGCTAGAGTGATGAAGCTTAAACCCTAGTTTATGCGTTGCTTAAGTAAGGCTGATTTGGATCCACATGTTTCATGCTATGGTTAGGTTTACCTTAATACTTATTTCGTAGTTGCGGATGCTTGCAATAGGGGTTAATCATAAGTGGGATGCTTGTTCAAGTAAGGACAGCACCCAAGCACCGGTCCACCCACATATCAAATTATTAAAGTAGCGAACGCGAACCATATGAACGTGATGAAAACTAGCTTGACGATAATTCCCATGTGTCCTCGGGAGCGCTTTTCTCTATATAAGAGTTTCTCCAGGCTTGTCCTTTGCTACAAAAAGGATTGGGCCACCTTGCTGCACTTTATTTACTTTTGTTACTTGTTGCTCGGTACAAATTATCCTATCACAAAACTATCTGTTACCTATAATTTCAGTGCTTGCAGAGAATAACTTGCTGAAAACCGCTTATCATTTCATACGCTCCTCATTGTGTTCGACACTCTTACTTATCGAAAAGGACTACGATAGATCCCCTATACTTGTGGGTCATCAAGACTCTTTTACGGCACCGTTCTTAGGGGTGAAGCGTCTTTGGTAGGTGGAATTTGGTAAGGAAAAAAAATTATATAGTGTGCTGAAATTTACTATCACTTGTTACTATGGAAAGTAATCCTCTGAGGGGCTTGTTTTGGGTATCTTCACCCCGACCACTAGAGCAAAGAGTTGCCCCTCAACCTACTGAACCTACTGAAAATGAAAATGTCTACTTTGAAATTCCTTCGGGTATGTTAGAAAAACTGCTAGCTAATCCTTTTGCAGGAGATGGAACAATGCATCCTGATGAGCACCTAATATATGTGGATGAAGTTTGTGGATTATTTAAGCTTGCAGGTATACCCGATGATGTTATTAAGAAGAAGGTCTCCCCTTTATCTTTGAAGGGAGATGCATTGACATGGTATAGGCTATGTGATGATATGGGATCATGGAACTACAAACGATTGAAATTGGAATTTCATTAGAAGTTTTATCCTATGCATCTTATTCATCGCGATTGCAATTATATATATAATTTTTGGCCTCGCAAAGGAGAAAGCATCGCTCAAGCTTGGGGGAGGCTTAAATCATTGTTATATTCATGCCCCAATCATGAGCTCCCAAGAGAAATAATTATTCAAAATTTCTATGCTCGGCTTTCTGATAACAATCGCACCATGCTCGATACTTCTTGTGCTAGCTCTTTTATGATGAAGACTATTGAATTCAAATGGGATTTATTGGAAAGAACTAAACGCAACTCAAGATTGGGATCTCGGCGAAGGTAAGGAGTCGTGTATGACACCTAAGTTTGATTGTGTTAAATCTTTTATGGATACCGATGTTTTCCGTAAATTTAGCACTAAATATGGACTTGATTCTGAGATAGTAGCTTCTTTCTGTGATTCTTTTGCTACTCATGTTGATCTCCCTAAGGAGAAGTGGTTTAAATATCATCCTCCCATAGAAGTAAAAGTAGCTGCACCTATTAAAGTTGAAGAAAAGACTATCACTTATAATGATCCTATTGTTCCTACTACTTATGTTGAGAAACCACCTTTCCCTGTTAGAATAAAGGATCATGCTAAAGCTTCAACTGTGGTTCGTAAAAGCAATATTAGAACTGATGTCTACTACACAACCTTCTTCTTGTAGACGTTGTTGGGCCTGCAAGTGCACAGGTTTGTAGGACAGTAGAAAATTTCCCTCAAGTGGATGACCTAAGGTTTATCAATCCGTGGGAGGCGTAGGATGAAGATGGTCTCTCTCAAACAACCCTGCAACCAAATAACAAAAAGTCTCTTGTGTCCCCAACACACCCGATACAATGTCAAATTGTATAGGTGCACTAGTTCGGCGAAGAGATGGTGATACAAGTGCAAAATAGATGGTAGATAAAGGTTTTTGTAATCTGAAATAATAAAAACAGCAAGGTAACTAAGGATAAAAGTGAGCGTAAACGGTATTGCAATGATAGGAAACAAGGCCTAGGGTTCATACTTTCACTAGTGCAAGTTCTCTCAACAATAATAACATAGATAGAACATATGACAATCCCTCAACATGCAACAAAGAGTCACTCCAAAGCCACTAATAGCGGAGAACAAATGTAGAGATTATGGTAGGGTATGAAACCACCTCAAAGTTATTCATTCGGATCGATCTATAAAAGAGTTCGTACTAGAATAACACCTTAAGACACAAATCAACCAAAACCCCAATGTCACCTAGATACTCCATTGTCACCTCAAGTATCCGTGGGCATGATTATACGATATGCATCACACAATCTCAGATTCATCCAACCAACATAAAAGTACTTCAAAGAGTGCCCGAAAGCTACTACCGGAGAGTCAAGAACGTGTGCCAACCCCTATGCAGAGGTTCCCAATGTCACGAAACCCGCAAGTTGATCACCAAAACATACATCAAGTGGATCAATAGAATAACCCATTGTCACCACGGTTATCCCACGCAAGACATACATCAAGTGTTCTCATAAAAGACTGAATCCGATAAGATAACTTCAAAGGGAAACTCAATTCATCACAAGAGAGTAGAGGGGAGAAGAAACATAAGATCCAACTATAATAGCAAAGCTCGCGATACATCAAGATCGTGTGAAGTCGAGAACACGAGAGAGAGAGAGAGATCAAACACATAGCTCTTTGGTACATACCCTCAGCCCCGAGGGTGAACTACTCCCTCCTCGTCATGGAGAGCGCCGGGATGATGAAGATGGCCATCGGTGAGGGTTCCCCCCTCCGGCAGGGTGCCGGAACAGGGTCCCGATTGGTTTTTCATGGCTATAGAGGCTTGCGGCAGCAGAACTCCCGATCTATCTTGTGTTCTGGAAGTTTTTGGGTACGTAGGTATATATGGGTGCAGGAAGTACGTCGGTGGAGCTACGGGGGTCCCACGAGGCAGGGGGCGCGCCCAGGGGGGCGCGCCCCCCACCCTCGTGAGAACCTCCCATATCTCCTGACGTGCACTCCAAGTCCATCGGGTGGCTTTCATTCCAAAAATAACTTCTCCAGTTGATTTCGTTCCGTTTTGACTCCGTCTGATATTCCTTTTCCTCGAAAACCTTTGAAATAGGCATAAAACAACAAATGGGCTGGGCCTCCGGTTAATAGGTTAGTCCCAAAAATAATATAAAAGTGGATAATAAAGCCCAATATTGCCTAAAACAGTAAATAAAGTAGCATGGAGCAATCAAAAATTATAGATACGTTGGAGACGTATCAAGAACCTATACACCTCCTGAGCAAGTTAAAGTTGAACCTAATATTGCTATTGTTAAAGATCTCTTGGCTGATAATATTGATGGTCATTATTTATTTTCGTGAAGAGACTGCTAGAATTGCTAAACCTTGTGCTAAAGATAAACATAGACCTGTGGTTGGCATGCCTGTTATTTCTGTTAAAATAGGAGATCATTGTTATCATGGCTTATGTGACATGGGTGCTAGTGCTAGTGCAATACCTATTGACTTATACAAAGGAATTATGCATGATATTGCACCTACTGAGTTAGAAGATATTGATGTCACAATTAAACTTGCCAATAGAGATACTATTTCACCCATGGGAATTGTTAGAGATGTTGAAGTCTTGTGTGGGAAAACTAAATATCCTGCAGATTTCCTTGTTCTTGGTTCCCCACAAGATAGCTTTTGTCCCATTATATTTGGTAGACCCTTCTTGAACACTGTTAATGCTAAGATAGACTGCGAAAAGGATGTTGTTACTATTGGTTTGGGTGATATGTCTCATGAGTTTAATTTCTCTAAATTTCGTAGACAACACCGTGAAGAGGAATTGCCTAGTAAAGATGAAATTATTGGTCTTTCTTCTATTGTCGTACCTCCTAATGATCCTTTGGAACAATATTTGCTAGACCATGAAAATGATATGTTTATGAATGAAAGAAGGAAAATAAATGAAGTATTCTTTTAAAAAGGAACCCATCCTTAAACACAATTTGCTTGTTGAAATCCTAGGGGATCCTCCCCCACCCAAGGGTGATCCCGTGTTTGAGCTTAAACCGTTACCTGATACTCTTAAATATGCTTATCTTTATGAGAAAAAGATATATCATGTTATTATTAGTGCTAACCTTTCAGAGCATGAAGAAGAGAGATTATTGAAAAATCTGAAGAAGCACCATGCTGCTATTGGTTATACTCTTGATGATCTTAAGGGCATTAGTCCCACTCTATGTCAACACAAAATAAATGTGGAGAAGATGCCAAACCAGTTCGTGATCACCAACGACGGTGATACGTCTCGTCGTATCTACTTTTCCAAACACTTTTGCCCTTGTTTTGGACTCTAACTTGCATGATTTGAATGGAACTAACCCGGATGATGTTGTTTTCGTGAGACTTTCCATGGTGTTATTTATGTGCGAAACAAAAGTTCTCGGAATGACACAAACTCCACGGAACGTCTATTTGGAAATAATAAAAATCCTTGCAAAAGATGAAGACCAGGGGGCCCACACCCTGTCCACGAGGGTGGGGGCGCGCCCTCCCCCCTAGGGCGCGCCCCCCTACCTCGTGGGCCCCCTGGAGCTCCTCCGACCTCAACTCCAACTCTATATATTTGCTTTCGAGGAGAAAAAAATCAGGGAGAAGAAATCATCGCGTTTTACGATACGGAGCCGCCGCCAAGCCCTAAAACCTCTCGGGAGGGCTGATCTGGAGTCCGTTCGGGGCTCCGGAGAGGGGGATTCATCGCCGTTGTCATCATCAACCATCCTCCATCACCAATTTCATGATGCTCACCGCCGTGCGTGAGTAATTCCATCGTAGGCTTGCTTTGGGCGGTGATGGGTTGGATGAGATCTATCATGTAATCGAGTTAGTTTTGTTAGGGTTTGATCCCTAGTATCCACTATGTTACGAGATTGATGTTGCTATGACTTTGCTATGCTTAATGCTTGTCACTAGGGCCCGAGTGCCATGATTTCAGATCTGAACCTATTATGTTTTCATGAATATATGTGAGTTCTTGATCCTATCTTGTAAGTCTATAGTCACCTACTATGTGTTATGATCCGGCAACCCCGAAGTGACAATTATCGGGACCACTCCCGGTGATGACCATAGTTTGAGGAGTTCATGTATTCACTATGTGCTAATGCTTTGTTCCGGTTCTCTATTAAAAGGAGGCCTTAATATCCCTTAGTTTTACATTAGGACCCGCTGCCACGGGAGGGTAGGACAAAAGATGTCATGCAAGTTCTTTTCCATAAGCACGTATGACTATATTCTAATACATGCCTACATTACATTGATGAATTGGAGCTAGTTACATGTCACCCTATGTTATGATTGTTACATGATGAACCGCATCCGGCATAATTCTCCATCACCGATCCAATGCCTACGAGCTTTTCACGTATTGTTCTTCGCTTATTTACTTTTCCGTTGCTACTGTTACAATCACTACAAAACACCAAAAATATTACTTTTGCTACCATTACCACTACTATCATATTACTTTGCTACTAAATACTTTGCTGCAGATATTAATTTATCCAGGTGTGGTTGAATTGACAACTCAACTTCTAATACTTGAGAATATTCTTTGGCTCCCCTTGTGTCGAATCAATAAATTTGGGTTGAATACTCTACCCTCGAAAACTGTTGCGATCCCCTATACTTGTGGGTTATCAACGGCTGAATCCTAAGATGAAAGAAGTGGTAAGAAAGGAAATACTAAAGCTCCTTGAGGCGGTATAATTTATCCCGTTCTTTGATAGTCGATTGGGTAAGTCATGTTCATTGTGTTCCTAAGAAAGGAGGTATTACTGTCGTTCCTAATGACAAAGATGAATTGATCCCGCAAAGAATTATTACAGGTTATAGGATGGTAATTGATTTCCGCAAATTGAATAAAGCTACTAAAAAGGACCATTACCCCTTACCTTTTATCGATCAAATGCTAGAAAGATTATCCAAACATACACATTTTTGATTTCTAGACAGTTATTCTGGTTTCTCTCAAATACCTGTGTCAGCTGATGATCAATATAAGACCACTTTCACTTGTCCTTTTGGTACTTTTGCTTATAGACGTATGCCTTTTGGTTTATGTAATGCACCTGCTACCTTTCAAAGATGCATGATGGCTATATTCTCGACTTTTGTGAAAAGATTTGTGAGGTTTTCATGGATGATTTCTCCATTTATGGATCCTCTTTGATGATTGCTTGAGCAACCTTGATCGAGTTTTTGCGTAGATGTGAAGACACTAACCTTGCCTTGAATCGGGAAAAGTGCCACTTTATGGTTAATGAAGGTATTGTCTTGGGGCATAAAGTTTAGAAAGAGGTATTGAAGTTGATAAAGCCAAGGTTGATGCTATTGAAAAGATGCCATGTCTCAAGGACATTAAAGGTATAAGAAGTTTCCTTGGTCATGCCGGTTTTTATAGGAGGTTCATTAAGGACTTCTCAAAAATTTCTCGGCCTCCGACTAATTTATTACAAAAGGATATACCATTTGTCTTTGATGATGATTGTGTAGAAGCATTTGAAATACTTAAGAAAGCATTGATCTCTGCACCTATTGTTCAACCACCTGATTGGAATTTACCCTTTGAAATTATGTGTGATGCTAGTGATTATGCTGTAGGTGCTTGTAGCGACCCGACCCGAATGGATCAAGTCTCTGTGCTCAGGTGTCATCCCTGGATCAAGAATGTCGACACCACAAGATTTCGAAGGATTTATAACAGTAGTAGCAATCACACACTTATTACATCGTTGCCCAAAGAGGACTTATTACAATAAAAATGGCTTAAGGCCATCTAATAACGATAACAGCGGAAGACTTGGAAGATAAGTGAGTCCATCAACTCCAGTGACATCATGAGTATAGAACCATGACCTAAAGCACCTTACTAAATCGCTGAAAAGTCTGCAACATGAAAGTTGCAGCCAGCAATTGACACATGGAATATCTTTGGCAATGTAACACATAGAGAATAATGAATGATAAGCCTATACTACATGCATATGTGGCTGGTGGAAAGCTCTCTGATTCTGAGTTTTGCATAAAGCCAGTTTTTCCCTCTTGCAAAGGAATAAATTTGTTTAACTATGGTGGTTGTTAAACATTGAGAATGGTTAATGACATCCTCAACCCCAATTAAAAGTACTCATTAAAAACCCAACAAAATTAATTAGAGTAACATGTTGAGATTCACATGATATTCAAGTACTAGATACTCAAGATGTCCATAACCGGGGACACGGCTAATCATGATTAGTTTATACACTCTGCAGAGGTTTGCGCACTTTTCCCCACAAGACTCGATCGCCTCCGTTTGGTTTCTCGTCTTTGCACGGTGTTTGAGAAAGCGGATGACCAAGACATAGTCTTTCGAGCGCTAGCACCTTACGATGGGTGGACGGTACACCTACATCCCCTACATCTGCTAGTCCACCACTATAAGAGTTCGCACGACTTAGTCAACTATGCCGAGCCCATAATGGCTTGTGGCTGCACACGAAAGTTACTAGTATGAATTATCTTATGATCCCTTTGAGCACAGGTGGCGGTCCGAAAAAAAAAGCAGGCAAGTCCTGATAGAAACCGGTGCCTCATCCACCCGGATGTGTGTTTAAGTTGCCACCTTAAATAAACCATTAATTTAACAATCTCACATCTGTCATGGAATACACTCACCCAATCCACGTCTACTAGCATAGCATAGCATAATGAGCAAACGTAGAAGTAACTCCCAAGATTTCATAAGTAAAACAGGTAATAGGTACTACCTCAATCTACTTCCCATCCCACAATTTATTTAGATCCTAATCATGCAAGTGTTTGAGGATTGATCTAATGCATAAAAAGCGGGTATGAGAAAGTATGATCAAAGTGTTCCTTGCCTTCTTGATGATCCATGAAACCTAGAGATTCAAGTAACAAGCGGCGCACTCCGGGTGATCTATCGCGGACAAACAACAAGCATACAATAAGTACTCATCTAATGCACGGGTAAATCTCGAATAAAAGATCTAACCAGAAAGTTCAACTTAAGAACCCTGGTTGCAAAAAGAATCGAATCAAATAAAGCAACGAAAGTCAAACAACGAAAGAAAACAACTCGGTTCTAGCAAGTTGAAACTAAGTCAAATTTTACAGTAGCAAAACTATGTTTAAGTTGATTAGTCGGAACGGCGGTTTCGAAACGAAACTCCAGGCATTTGAATCACCTGATTCCGATAAACGAGCGAGAAGATAGACTAGAAAGAAAACCGGATCTGAAATCGTTATCAGAAAAATAGCGGAATAAATCCGATGAGAAAGAAAACGACGAACGGTTGAGCGAGCGGACGTTCATTAACTAAGCAAACCGGTGATCACGTTCGTTAGGA
This sequence comes from Aegilops bicornis, assembly GCA_021605145.1. NCBI lineage: Eukaryota > Viridiplantae > Streptophyta > Magnoliopsida > Poales > Poaceae > Aegilops > Aegilops bicornis. The sequence continues at coordinate 565,536,439 of CM038674.1, read as the reverse complement.
CGAGCGGTCCGTGGATGCTTGCTAAACAAAACCGGAAAGAAAAACCGCGAGAAAAACCGATCTAGGGTTTGGAAAGAAAATCGAAACAAAAAGCAGATCTAGAAAGCGGGCGGAAATCGAGCGGAAACCGAACGATTTACGAAAAAACGAACCGAGGAAAAGAAAAGGTGGCCTTGACACAGGGCTAGTACCTCGAAGAGGTGAGGGCTCCGGCGGCGGCGTTAGATGGCGGCGGCGGTGTGGGGCGGCGGCGGTGTGGGGCGGCGGCACGGTGAGGCGGCGGCGCGGTGGTGGTGAGGAGAGGAGAGGAGAGGAGAGGAGAGGTGTTGATTTGATGTGTTAGAGGGGGGTGCTTGGGTATTTATATTGGGGAGTGGAGGGTTTTGCTTGGGGTAGGGGACAAGAAATAGACTAGGATTAGGAAACAAGAGGAAAAGATCTAGAAACAGATACGGAATAAACGAAAGTAGGAAAAAGAGTCCTACTAGTATTAGGAAAAAGGAACGGCGGCTCCCTGGCTCCCTTGGTGGCGCGCGCGATGGCCTTCTGGCCTTGGCCGGCCGGTGGCTTGCGGCTTGGGCCTTTGGCCCATAGTCATGGATTTTTTTTTAATCGGTCTCACAAGTGAAAAATAAATAAAAAAATCTAAACGAACTCCAAAATTAATAAAGTAAACTTTTCCTGACTCCTCAAAATGAGTCGAACAAAATGAACTTTTACTCGGGGCCAAAATGCAATTTTTGAAAACACACATTTTTCCCTAAGGCAAATAAACTCCGAGAAAAATCCAAAATTTGATTTATTTATTAAATCTTCATTTTTCCTAAATTTTGGGGAAGTCATATTATTCCCTCTCTTATTTTTGATATTGGAAAAATATTTGAAGATAAAATAAATAAATCCAATGATCCTCTTTTCATAGTTTTGAGAGAACTCAAATACGAAAATTTGAAATCTCCAACTCTCTCCGAGGGTCCTTGAGTTATGTGAAATTTCTAGGATCAACAAAATGCAAGAAAATATGATATGCATGATGATCTAATGTATAACATTCTAAATTGAAAATTTGGGATGTTACAAACCTACCCCTTAAGATGAATCTAAGCCCTCGAGATTCGGGTTAACTAGAAAATAGGTGAGGTGGTCTTTGAGCAAATCTTCTTCTCTTTCCCAGTGGCTTCATCCTCGGTGTGGTGGCTCCTTTGAACCTTGCAAAACTTGATAACCTTCTTTGCGAGTAACTCTGCTGGCATAATCGAGAATCCTGTTGGTTTCTCCTCATATGTTAAATCATCCTTCAACTGAATTGCTTCAAGTGGCCTTTGTATCTCTTAACGGGTATCTCTGCTATCTCGGCGTGACATTTCTTCAATCGAGAAACATGGAACACGTCATGAACTCTGACAGTCCTTCAGGTAATTCCAACTTATAAGCGACTTCTCCCATGCGTTGCAAGATCCTATACGGTCCAACGAAACGTGGCGCTAATTTTCCTTTAACTCCAAATCGCTTAACTCCTCGAAGTGGGGATACTCTAAGATAAACTCTGTCTCCAACTTCATATTCTATCGCCTTGCGTTTTGAATCCGCATAGCTTTTACATGCTGGTAGGCTACCTTGAGCCTATCGCGAATCAACTTAACCTTCTTTTCGGACTCCTTGATCAAATCTGGTCCAAACAAGCGACGGTCTCGGCTTCGTCCCATGATAACGGTGTCCTGCACCTCCTTCCGTACAAAGCCTCGAAAGGTGCCATCTTCAAGCTGGTTTGGTAACTGTTGTTATATGAAAATTCAGCATACGGCAAGTTATCGTCCCAACTAGATCCACAGTCTAGTGCACAAGCTCTCAAAGATATCCTCCAAAATCTGATTGACTCTCTCGATCATCCATCGATGCAATGGGTGAAAAACTGTCTTGAATTCTAGCACAGTTCCTAACGTTTCATGCAATCGACTCCAAAATTTTGAGGTAAATTGGGTTCCTCTATCTGATACGATACTCCTCGGAACTCCGTGCAAACACACAATTCTGGTCATGTATATCTTTGCCAACTTAGCACTGCTATAGGTAGTCTTGACTGGAATGAAATGAGCTACCTTCGTCAAGCGGTCGACTATAACCCAAATCGAGTCATAGCCTGAACGAGTCTTTGGCAAACCCGTGATGAAATCCATGCCTAGTTTATCCCACTTCCATTCGGGTATCGGCAATGGTTGCAACAATCCTATTTGGCTTCGATGTTACGCCTTCACTCTCGACATACATCACAAAAGCTGCTACATACTCGCGATATCCTTCTTCATTCCGGTCCACCGAGCGTTTCCTTCAAATCCAAATACATCTTGGTATTTCTGGGTGAATCGAATAGGGTGAATCATGTGCCTCTTGCGTAATCAACTTCACGATCTCGGGTCATTTGGCACGTAAATACGGTACTCAAACCATAGGGTATCGTGCTCATCCTCCACGAAATCCCTTAGCTTTTCCTTCGCTCATTTTCTTCTTTATATCCGCAATCTCTTTGTCCTTTTTACGAAGCTTCCTGATTTTATCCATCAACGTGGTAGAATCTCCAATGCTGCTACGTAGCCTCTCGGAACTAATTCCAAACATAGCTCACGAAGATCTTACGCTAGCTCCTTTGGTATTTCTCCCGTCAATAGCGTATTGACATGGCTCTTCTTGACTCAATGCGTCGGCTACTACATTAGCCTTTCCGGATGATAATGCAATCTCATATCATAATCCTTGATGAGTTCCAACCATCTCCTTTGTCTAAGGTTTAACTCCTTCTGTGTGAAAATGTACTTCAAACTCTTGTGATCCGTGTATACCTCACAATGATTTCCAAATGAGAAAATGTCTCCATGTCTTCAATGCATGCACTACGGCTGCTAACTCCAAATCATGTGTGGCATAATTCAACTCATGAGGCTTAAGCTGTCGTGAAGCATACGAAACAACTCTTCCTTCACTGCATAAGCACTTTGCTCCTAGTCCTCGACGTGTTGCGTAGCAATACACCTCATAATCCTTGGTCTGATCTGGCAAAATTAGCACTGGTGAGGTAACCAATCTTTTCTTCAACTCCTGAAAACTTGCCTCACAGTCCTCAGTCCATATGAACTTGGTATCCTTCTTCAACAACTCCGTCATAGGCTTTGCAATCCTTGAGAAATTCTCAATGAATCTTCGGTAGTATCCTGCGAGTCCAAGGAAACTCCGGATCTCTCCAACTGTCGTTGGTGCTTCCCATTTGGTTTCGGTCTCAACTTTTGTGGGGTCAACTGCTATCCCTTCTCCGGATGTAACATGTCCAAGAAATCCAACTTCCTTTAGCCAAAACTCACATTTGCTGAACTTGGCATATAAGCGATGTTCCCTCGGTTTCTCCAAAACCAATCGCAAATGTTCCTTATGTTCTTCTTCATTCTTCGAGAAACCAAAATATCATCTATGAACACCACGGCGAACTTATCCAAAAACTCCATAAACACTTTGTTCATCGTGTTCATGAAATAGGCGGTCGTTAGTCAGTCCAAATGACATAACGGTGTACTCATACAGTCCATATCTTGTGGTGAACGCTGTCTTAGGTATGTCCTGCTCCCGAATCTTCAATCGATGGTACCACGATCGCAAATCGATCTTGGAAAACACTTTAGCTCCTTGCAAACGATCAAACAGATCATTTATCATAGGTAGTGGGTACTTGTTCTTGATTGTTACTTCATTTAACCCACGATAATCAACAACCATCCTTAACGATCCATCCTTCTTCTCCACTAACAGTACGGGTGATCCCCAAGGCGAAGAACTTGGGCGTATATAACCTTTATCCAATAGCTCCTTAATCTGCTTCTTGATTTTACGCCAAATCACATGCGGGCATCCTGTATGGTCGCTTCGATATCGGGCCTGTTCCTGGCAAGAGCTCAATCAAAAACTCAATGTCTCTATCCGGTGGCATTCCTGGCAATTCCTCAGGAAATACATCAGGGTAATCCCTTACCACTGGTACTTCTTCCTGCACAACTCTTGATAAGGAATTTACTTGTGCTCTCCTCGGCTCATGCCATGATACATACTTAATCCTTCTTCCTTCTGGGGTGGTAAGAAAAATTGACTTAGTGGCGCAATCTATGTTCCCTCCATACTTCGATAACCAATCCATGCCTAATATCACATCCAATCCTTGGGATTCCAGAACTATTAGGTCCGAGGGAAAACATAGTGTCCAATCCTTAATGGCAGTCGATCACACCATATACTAGCCATGTATTCTGCTCCGGGTGAGGTTACTAGCATGGGTGACCTAAGGGCTTGGATTTAGAAAAGATGAGAAATTAAGAAATAGAGTGAGGTCTAAGGAGAAAACACTACCCAAATGTATATGAGCAAATGCACACAAAATCACTTCATTCAATTCAAACAAAGGGCTTACAACGATCTATCTATCGCAAAAGTGCGTGTACTATGATGTTTACATGGAGGGAATACTACTAATATGTGGGGGTCATCTACTAATTTGAACGGGTGGAAGACTCCATGATGTCTGCTCCAGCTTCGTCTTCAAAGTCGGGTTCACTTGGATCCGAATCGGTGTCGTCGATGATGATGTAGTTGCTCGGACGACCGATGTACTTGTCTTCATTCTTGGCGCCAATTTCTTCTTGAGTTCTTCAATCTCATACTTAAGATCGTTATTGTGTCTCGCTACAGCTACGATCTCGTCCATGTAGTCCTTACGTGTAGACTTTAGTTCCTCTTCAAGTTCGATGATCCTTCCCTTCGCATCCTTCAACTCTATCATATCATTGCACATCCGGGTTCTCTGGCGTCCGAATGTGTTGGTTTAACTCCTGGATGAAAGCTGCAATGGATCTGTCCTTCTTGGTGCTGTATCTCCCATTGTTCATCTCGGCGTCCGCAAATCTGATAGATGGTGTCCTTGAGGTCTTCTTGGTAAACTTCTCCAATGCGTCCCATGGTGATATGAGCTGCCATGCTCTTCTCCAGACTCCAGGTTGGTGCACTGAAAACACTATCTATAGGCTTGGTGATTGGGGCGAATGTCCATCCGGAACGTGAGCTTGAATCTTCCAAATTCCTCTTCAGGCAGAGTGGCGTTGAAAGTCCCGGTGAAATTTGGTAGTCCAATGTTCAGGTACTTGGTGACTTCCTTCAAGTGAAATCCAAAAGGTGTGCCTTCATCTGGTTGGGCGTACTTGATCTTCGCGTCCGTCATCCTAAAGAGTAGAAAAGATGAGGAGTTAGAAAATGAGAAGAGAGTAGTGATCTATGGCTTTAACTTAGTGGTCGTGTCCTACAGTCAGTGTGTGCTCTGATACCATCTCTCAGAAGCGACCCGACCGATTGATCAAGTCTTCGTGCTCAGGTGTCATCCACTGGATCAAGAATGCCGACACCACACAAGTACTTGAAGGATTTATAACAGAGTAGCAATCACACACTTATTACATCGTTGCCCAAAAGAGGACTTATTACAATAAAAATGGCTAAAGCCCATCTAATAACGATAACAACGGAAGACTTGGAAGATAAGTGAGTCCATCAACTCCAAATGTATCACCGAGTATAGAACCACGACCTAAAAGCACCTTACTGCGTCAAATGCGAAAAGTACGCAACATGAAAGTTGCAGCCCGAAACGGGTCAAGACATGGAATATCTTGGCAATGTAACACATAGAGAATAATGAATAATAAGCCTGTACTACATGCATATGTGGCTGGTGGAAAGCTCTCTGATTACAGTTTTGCATAAAGCCGCTTTTTCCCTACCGCAAAGGAATAAATTTGTTTAACTATGGTGGTTGTTAAACATTGAGAATGGTTAATGACATCCTCAATCCCAATTAAAAGTACTCATTAAAAACCCAACAATATTAATTAGAGTAACATGTTGAGATTCACATGATATTCAAGTACTAGATACTCAAGATGTCCATAACCGGGGAAACGGCTAATCATGATTAGTTTATACACTCTGCAGAGGTTTGCGCACTTTTCCCCACAAGACTCTATCGCCTCCGTTTGGTTTCTCGTCTTGCCGCGGTGTTTGAGAAACGGATGACCGAGACATAGTCTTTCGTAAGCGCTAGCACCTTACGATGGGTGGACCGGTACACCTACATCCCCTACATCTGCTAGTCCACCACTATAAGAGTTCGCATACGACTTAGTCAACTATGCCGTGAGCCCATAATGGCTTGTGGCTGCACACGAAAGTTACTAGTATGAATTATCTTATGATCCCTTTGAGCCTGGGTGGCGGTCCGAAAAAACAGGCAAGTCCTGATAGAAACCAGTGCCTCAATCCACCCGGATGTGTGTTTAAGTTGCCACCTTAAATAAACCATTAATTTAACAATCTCACATCTGTCATGGTATACACTCACCCAATCCACGTCTACTAGCATAGCACAGCACAATGAGCAAACGTAGAAGTAACTCCCAAGGTTTCATAAGTAAAAACAGTGTAATAGGTACTACCTCAATCTACTTCCCATCCCACAATTTATTTAGATCCTAATCATGCAAGTGTTTGAGGATTGATCTAATGCATAAAAAGCTGGGTATGAGAAAGTATGATCAAAGTGTTCCTTGCCTTGTCGATGATCCATGAAACCTAGAGATTCGGCAAGTAACAAGCGGCGCACTCCGGGTGATCTATCGCAGACAAACAACAAGCATACAATAAGTACTCATCTAATGCAGGTAAATCTCGAATAAAAGATCTAACCAGAAAGTTCAACTTAAGAACCCACTGGTTGCAAAAAGAATCGAATCAAATAAAGCAGCGAAAGTCAAACAACTAAAGAAAACACCTCGGTTCTAGCAAGTTGAAACTAAGTCAAATTTTACAGTAGCAAAACTTTGTTTAAGTTGATTAGTCGGAACGGCGGTTTCAAACGAAACTCCGAGCGTTTGAATCACCTGATTACGATAAACGAAAGCGAGAAGATAGACTAGAAAGAAAATCGGATCTGAAATCGCTATCGGAAAAATAGCGGAATAAATTCGATGAGAAAGAAAACGATTTAACGGTTGAGCGAGCGGACGTTCATTAACCGAAGCAAACCGGTGATCACGTTCGTTAGGATGAACGGTCCGCGGATGCTTGCTAAACAAAACCGGAAGAAAAACCGTGAGAAAAACCGATCTAGGGTTTCGGAAAGAAACCAAACGAAAAACAGATCTAGAAAACGGGCGGAAATCGGAACGGAACCGGAGCGATTCTACTTAAAACCGAACCGAGGAAAAGAAAAGGTGACGCGCTGACACAGGGCTAGTACCTCAAGAGGTGAGGGGCTCAAGCGCTGGGTGGCGGCGCGGCGGTGTGGGGCGGCTGACGGTGTGGAAGTGGCGATGGTGGTGAGAGAGAGAGGAGAGGAGAGGGAGAGGAAAGGTGTTGATTTGATGTGTTAGAGGGGGGGTGCTTGGGTATTTATATTGGGGAGGGAGGGTTTTGCTTGGGGTAGGGGACAAGAAATAGACTAGGATTAGGAAACAAGAGGAAAAGATCTAGAAACAGATACAGAATAAACGAAAGTAGGAAAAAGAGTCCTACTAGTATTAGGAAAAAGAGAACGGCGGCTCCCTGGCTCCCTTGGTGGCGCGCGCGATGGCCTCCTCGCCTTGGCCGGCCGGTGGCTTGCGGCTTGGGCCTTTGGCCCAAGGCGCTGCGGATTTTTTTTTAATCGGTCTCGCGCGCAGAAAAATAAATAAAAAGAATCTAAACGAACTCCAAAATTAATAAAGTAAACTTTCCCCGACTCCTAAAAATGAGTCGAACAAAATGAACTTTTACTCGGGGCCAAAATGCAATTTTTGAAAACACGCATTTTTCCCTAAGGCAAATAAACTCCGAGAAAAATCCAAAATTTGATTTATTTATTAAATCTTCATTTTTCCTAAATTTTGGGAAAGTCATATTATTCCCTCTCTTATTTTTGATATTGGAAAAATATTTGAAGATAAAATAAATAAATCCAATGATCCTCTTTTCATAGTTTTGAGAGAACTCAAATACGAAAATTTCCCGAAATCTCCAACTTCTCTCCGAGGGTCCTTGAGTTGCGTGAAATTTCTAGGATCAACAAAATGCAAGAAAATATGATATGCATGATGATCTAATGTATAACATTCCAAATTAAAAATTTGGGATGTTACAGTGTTGTTCTAGGGCAAAGAGTTGATAAGAAATTAAATGTTATTCAATATGCTAGTAAAACTCTAGACAATGCTCAGAAATAATATGCTACTACTGAAAAAGAATTCTTAGCAGTTGTATTTGCTTGTGATAAGTTCAGGCCTTATATTGTTGACTCTAAAGTAACTATTCAAACGGATCATGATGCTATTAAATATCTTATGGAAAAGAAAGATGCTAAACCTAGACTTATTAGATGGGTTCTCTTGCTACAAGAATTTGATTTGCATATTATTGATAGAAAGGGAGCTGAGAACCCGTTCTTGGAACAACTTGTCTAGGTTAGAGAATGTTCTTGATGACCCACTACCTATTGATGGTAGCTTTCCTGATGAACAATTAAATGTCATAAATGCTTCTCGTACTACTCCATGGTATGCTGATTATGCTAATTACATCGTTGCTAAATTCATACCACCTAGTTTCACATACCAACAAAAGAAAAAGTTTTTCTATGATTTAAGACATTACTTCTGGGATGACCCACATCTTTATAAAGAAGGAGTAGATGGTGTTATTAGAGTTGTGTACCTGAGCATGAACAGGAATAGATCCTCACATGAAGTGTCACTCCGAGGCTTATGGAGGACACCACGCCTGGAGACAAAACTGCACATAAGGTATTGCAATCCGGTTTTTATTGGCCTACTCTCTTCAAGGATGCCCGTAAGTTTGTTTTATCTTGTGATGAATGTCAAAGAATTGGTAATATTAGTAGGCGTCAAGAAATGCCTATGAATTATTCACTTGTCCTTTGAACCATTTGATGTTTGGGGCTTTGATTATATGGGACCTTTTCCTGCCTCTAATGGATACACACATATTTTAGTTCTTTGCTGATTACGTTACTAAGTGGGTAGAAGCTATTCCAACTAGTAGTGCTGATCATAACACTTCTATTAAAATGCTTAAAGAAGTTATTTTACCGAGGTTTGGAGTCCCTAGATATTTAATGACCGATGGTGGTTCACATTTTATTCATGGTGCTTTCCAAAAATGCTTGCTAAATATGATGTTAATCATAGAATTGCATCTCCTTATCACCCACAGTCTAGTGGTCAAGTAGAATTGAGCAATAGAGAGCTCAAATTAATTTTGCAAAAAAGACCTGTTAATAGATCTAGAAAGAATTGGTCCAAGAAACTTGATGATGCATTATGGGCCTATAGAACTGCATATAAAAATCCTATGGGTATGTCTCCGTATAAAATGGTTTATGGAAAAGCATGTCACTTACCTCTCGAACTAGAACATAAGGCTTATTGGGCTACTAAAGAGCTCAATTATGACTTCAAACTTGCCGGTGAGAAGAGGTTATTTGACATTAGCTCACTTGATGAATCGAGAACCCAAGCCTATGAGAATGCCAAATTGTTTAAAGAAAAAGTTAAAAGATGGCATGACAAAAGGATACAAAAGCGTGAGTTTAATGTAGGTGATTATGTATTGCTATACAACTCTCGTTTAAGATTTTTTGCAGGAAAACTTCTCTCTAAATGGGAAGGCCCTTACGTTATCGAGGAGGTCTATCGTTCCGGTGCCATAAAAATCAATAACTTCGAAGGCACGAATCCGAAGGTGGTGAACGGTCAAAGAATTAAACATTATATCTCAGGTAATCCTATAAATGTTGAAACCAATATTATTGAAACCGTAACCCCGGAGGAATACATAAGGGACACTTTCTGGAACGTTTCAGACTTCGAAAAGGAATAGGCATGTGGTACGGTAAGTAAACCGACTCCAAAACAGTTCTAATGGCAATTTTTCTCTGTTTTGGAATATTTAGAAAGATAGAAAAATAAGAAGCAATCCGGGAAGGACACAGGCCTCCACGAGGGTGGAGGGCGCGCCCTACCCTACTGGGCGCACCCCCTACCTCGTGGGCACCTCGTGTGCTCTCCGGACTCCGTTTTCTTGCACGATACGTATTTTGGTCGGTAAAAATTCATTATATAATCTCCCGAAGGTTTTGACCTCCGTATCACGCAAATATCTCCTGTCTGTTTCGAGCTGTCCTGCTGCAGATTAGAGCAACATGTCGTCCCAGGATTCGGAAGGAGAAAGCTATGTGGCTGATTACCTTGCAGACCTTAAGGTCCATGGGGATGTGGAGCATTGTGGTTGGACTACGGAAGAAGAAGAAGATTATGAGCCCAAGAGAAAGGAGGAGACGAGCTCAGATGAAGATGAAGTCCCATTACCTCAACCTGGGGACATGCATCTGGAGTTCAAAACGTCAAGCCTCCCTGATAAAGCAAAGAAATTTAAGATCGAGTTATCCCTTTTCGCCTTGCAGGAAAACAATCGTGAATTATGCAAAAGATATTAAGCACAGAGCAGGAAATTGATGACTTGAGGGATCAAAATTCTGTCCTCAAGCGCAAATTAAGGAATAAGCCTACGCCATCAACTAAACCATCTTCTTCTTCTTCAACAAAGGAGACATAACCACATGGGTATGGGCACTCCCCTTGGCAACTGCCAAGCTTGGGGGAGATGCCTCAGTATCGTATCACCACCACATCTCCTATCTTTATCGTTTTTCTTAGTTCGATCCTTTTAGTAGTATTTTGATCTAGTAGAATAAAGTTTTGGTATGATCTAGTTTTGAGTTTTGCTTTGTGATCTTTCTATGTAATCGAGTCCGTGAGCTATATATAATAAAGATTAGTGTTGAGTCAAGGGCTTGATTATTTTGCTATGATCTTGAGTGAATAAAAGAAAAGAATAAAAAAAAGAAACAAAGAGGTCATATTGATCTTATGGAGAGTAACGACTTCACATAGAAAGAGTATGATGATTAAAAGTTGTTGAGAGTTGACAAACATAGCTTTGGTCATCGTTGCAATTAATAGGAAGTAATAAAGAAAGAGAGGTTTCACATATAAATATACTATCTTGGACATCTTTTATGATTGTGAGCACTCATTAAAATATGACATGCCAAAGAGTTGATGTTGGACAAGGAAGACAACGTAATGGGTTATGTTTTCTTATATCTAAAATAAAGTATGTTGTCATGGATCATCCAACATGTTGAGATTGCCTTCCCCCTCATGCTAGCCAAATTCTTTGCACCAAGTAGAGATACTACTTGTGCTTCCAAATACCCCTAAACCCAGTTTTGCCATGAGAGTCCACATATCTACCTATGGATTGAGTAAGATCCTTCAAGTAAGTTGTCACCGGTGCAAGCAATAAAAATTGCTCTCTAAATATGTATGATTGATTGGTGTGGAGGAAATAAGCTTTATACGATCTCGTGATGTGGAAGAAATAAAAGCGACATTTTGCATAATAAAGGTTCATATCACAAGTGGCAATATAAAGTGAAGTTCTTTCGCATTAAGATTTTGTGCATCCAACCCTGAAAGCGCATGGCAACCTCTACTTCCCTCTGCGAAGGGCCTATCTTTTACTTTTATCTTCTACCTTATGCAAGAGTCATGGTGATCTTCACCTTTCCTTTTTTACATTTTATCCTTGGGCAAGCACAGTATGTTGGAAAGATCCTGATATATATATATATCTAATTGGATGTAAGTTAGCATGAGTTATTATTGTTGACATTACCCTTGAGGTAAAAGGTTGGGAGGCGAAACTATAAGCCCCTATCTTTCTCTGTGTCCGATTAAAACTCCGTAACCACAAGTATTGCGTGAGTGTTAGCAATTGTGAAAGAAAATGATAGTTGAGTATGTGAACTTGCTGAAAAGCTCTGACATAGACTCTTTCTGATGTTATGATAAATTGCAATTTCTTCAATGACTGAGATTATAGTTTGTTGGTTCTCAATAAAGTTTCTGATTCATACTTCGCATTGTGAATAGATTATTATTTGAGCATAAGAAATCATATGACAATATCCATATATGTTGCTGTTATGAGAATGATCATGATGCCCTCATGTCCGCATTTTATTTTATCGACACCTCTACCTCTAAACATGTGGACATATTTATCGTTATCGGCTTCCGCTTGAGGACAAGCGAGGTCTAAGCTTGGGGAAGTTGATACGTCCATTTTGCATCATGCTTTTATATCGATATTTATTGCATTATGGGCTGTTATTACACATTATGTCACAATACTTATGCCTATTCTCTCTTATTTGACAAGGTTTACATAAGGAGGAGAATCTTGGCAAATTTGGAATTCTGGGTGGAAAAAGGAGCAAATATTAGAGACCTATTCGCACAACTCCAAAAGTCCTGAAACTCCACGAAAGTTATTTTTGGAAATAATAAAAATACTGAGCGGAAGAAATACGAGGGTCCCACACACCTGGCCACGAGGGTGGGGCGCCCTACCCCTGGGCGCGCCCCCTGCGTGGGCCCCTAATGGCCCTCGGTGCCCATCTTCTACTATATGAAGTCTTTCGTCCAAGAAAAATCATAAGCAAGCTTTGGGGACGAGACTCACGCCACAAGGCGGAACCAATCTAGGGCTCCGTGAGGCTGCTCATTGGGGACACTTCCCTCCGGAGGGGGAAATCATCGCCATCGTCATCACCAACGCCTCCTCATCGGGAGAGGGCAATCTCCATCAACATCTTCACCAAAGACCATCTCCTCTCAAACCCTAGTTCATCTCTTGTATCCAATTCTTGTCTCTAAGTCCTGGATTGGTACCGCAGGTTGCTAGTAGTGTTGATTACTCCTTGTAGTTGATGCTAGTTGGTTTATTTGGTGGAAGATCATATGTTCTGATCCTATATGCATATTAATACCCCTCTGATTATGAACATGAATATGCTTTGTGAGTAGTTCAGTTTGTTCTTGAGGACATGGGAGAAGTCTTGCTATTAGTAGTCATGTGAATTTGGTATTCGTTCGATATTTTGATGAGATGTATGTTGTCTCTCCTCTAGTGGTGTTATGTGAACGTCGACTACATGACACTTCACCATTATTTGGGCCAAGGCATTGGGAAGTAACAAGTAGATGATGGGTTGCTAGAGTGACAGAAGCTTAAACCCTAGTTTATGCGTTGCTTCGTAAGGGGCTGATTTGGATCCACATGTTTCATGCTATGGTTACGTTTACCTTAATACTTCTTTTGTAGTTGCGGATGCTTGCAATAGGGGTTAATCATAAGTGGGATGCTTGTTCAAGTAAGGACAGCACCCAAGCACCGGTCCACCCACATATCAAATTATCAAAGTACCGATCGCGAATCATATGAACGTGATGAAAACTAGCTTGACGATAATTCCCGTGTGTCCTCGGGAGCACTTTTCTCTATATAAGAGTTTGTCCAGGCTTTTCCTTTGCTACAAAAAGGATTGGGCCACCTTGCTGCACTTTATTTACTTTTGTTACTTGTTGCTCGTTACAAATTATCCTATCACAAAACTATCAGTTAACTATAATTTCGGTGCTTGCGAGAGAATACCTTGTCAAAACTGGCCTTATAATTTCCTTACGCTTCCTCGTTGGGTTCGACACTCTTACTTATCGAAAGGACTACGATAGATCCCCTATACTTGTGGGTCATCAGCCAGCCCCATGAAGATCCTGCAGGCAAGAGGTGCACCGTTCTTCCAAATAGCAGCCGCCGGCGCAAATTTGATTCCACCCGCACAAAACATCCGATATGCCGAAGCAGCAGAGTAGATACCTGACTCGTGCCATGACCAAACAGCCTTGTCCTCACTCCCTGGAGTGATGACAAACTGCATAAGAATCTCCCAAAGGTGGATGAATTGCACGAGCTCCTCTGTGGATAGCGACTCCGAGTTGTCCTTGATCCAATCATGTTGGTTTAAACCCTCGCTGGCCAACGTAGAGTTGATCGTCCTCGTTTTCACCTTGGAAACCAGAATAGGAGCAATCTCGGAGATCATATAACCATGCACCCATCTGCCCTTCCAGAAGAGTGTCCTCTTGCCATCTCCAATCTCGCAAGTCACCAAGCTATTGAATGCGCACTGGACTTGCTTATCCGGAACCAAATTAAGACCTTGCCACGGCCGGTTCCCATCCACTCTGCGTAACCATTCCCATCTCATCCGTAGGGCAAGACCATGCTTGCTAAGATCCATAATGCCGAGGCCACCTAGCTGTTTTGGGCGCATGCACTCGTTGCCGGGATCTTGCACACTTCCCACCACGACCGCGTCGCATTTCAGCCAAAAGAAAGCCCTACATCCTTGGTCCACTTTCTCTATCATCACTTAGACGCTTCAGCCACGATTAAATGGTGTGTAGGCCGGGCTCTCATGACTTGATTCACCAAAATTAATCTCCCGGGGCGAGTAACCAATCCTCTTTGCCATCCCGGGAGGATCTTGAGCGCTCCATCCACCATGAATTGCCATTCCGAGCGTGTTAGTTGTTTGATACTCAGTTGGAGACCCAGATATTTACATGGGAAGTGTTCAATCTTCCAAAGCAGAGCATTCCTGACTAGCTCTTCGTCCTGCTCCTCTCCATGGATCAAGATCGTCGAGGACTTGGCGAAGTTGACATTCAATCCCGAGGCCATTCCAAAGATCACGAGGGCCTCCTTGACAAAAGCTATGTCAGCCCTAGATGGCCTGATAAAGAGAACCACATCATCCGCGTAGAGAGAAAGACGTTGCAAAGGTTTGCATCCATTCAACTTATCCAGAACCATTAGCTCATGCGCCTTTGTTATGGTAGTTGTTAGAGTCTCCATTGCGATGCCAAAAAGAAGCGGTGATATCGAATCTCCTTGCCTAAGACCACAAGCATGCATGAATTTGTCTGTCATACACCCGTTCACCACAATCCTCGAGCTGGCCGAAGTGAGCATAGTCGCCAGCCAAGCTAGCCACCTCTCCAAAAAACCTTTCGCACGAAGCACCTTGAAAAAGAAGGGCCACGACAGCGAATCAAAAGCTCGAGCAATATCCAACTTGAGGAGTACTCCCTTAGCTTTCCTTTGATGCAATCTTCTGGCCATTTGCCTCACAAGCAGGAAGTTGTCATGAAGATTCCTACCGTGAATGAAAGCCGACTGGTTGATGTTCACAAGCTCTCCCATCCGCAGACAGACCCGATTGGCCATCAACTTGGAAGCCAATTTTGGGAAGCTATGAACTAGGCTGATCAGCCTGAAGTCATTGACTCTGCAAGCTTCCGGATTTTTGGGTATGAGAGTGATTAAGGCTTGATTAAGTCTTTTGAAACCCTGACCATTATTGAGTACCAACTTGTGAAGTGCAGCCATCACATCAACCTTGATAATGCTCCATGCTTTTTGGAAGAACACTCCTATGAAACCATCAGGACCCGGGGCACGGTCTGATGGCATGTCCTTGATAGTGGCCCACACTTCCTCTTCCGTGAAGGGAAGATCTAACTCCGCAAGATCCACTGGCTGTATGTTGAGAAACTCCATGTCTAGGGTGTGCTCTCTAGCAGTTGACGCTCCCAACACCTCTCTATAAGCCTGGAGAAACGCTTCCTCCTTTCCTCTTTGATCCGTGATGACCTGACCATTAACAACTATGGTCGGAATGAAATTCTTAGTCTTCCTTCCATTGGCAACCAGGTGGAACAACTTAGTGTTAGCATCCCCATCCTCGAGCCAGCGTAACCTGGACCTCTGTCGCGCGATCGTCCTTTCAAGCGAAGCAAGTCCCAAAACCAGTTGCTTGAGCATGTTGCGCAACCATCTCTCCTCAGGAGTAAGACGCCGCGAGTCCTGAGCAGCATCAAGTCTGAGAATGACCAATCTCGCCACCCCGATCTGCAGTTTGATATTCCCAATCTTCCTTTGGCCCCAAGAAGTGAGAGCTCTAGCCGTGTTCCGCAAAAGCACATCCAGACGGTGAAACGGCTCCATGATCAAGGGATCACATATCCAAGCCTCTTGAACCACCTCCAGAAACCCCTCAAGCTTTGTCCAAAACAACTCAAAACGAAATCTCCTCTTCGTGTCCATGCGCTCCTCCAACGAGAGGTACAGCGGGCAGTGATCAGATGAGTCAGTGGAGAGAGCTTGTAACAAGCTGCCCGGGTGATCTAGCTCCCAATCCACTGACACAAATGCCCGGTCGATCTTAGTAAGGGTAGGCACCTCCCTCTCATTGCTCCACGTGAATTTCCTACCATGCAAGAATAGTTCCTTAAGCGCGTTATCATCGACAAATCTCTTGAACTTCCCCATCATCCTATGATCAAGCAGCGTGTTGTTTTTGTCCATCGCATGTAAGATCATGTTAAAGTCTCCCATCACCAACCACGGCCCTGGACACAGTGTCCTTCTATCCGATAGCTCCTGGAGAAATTGAATTTTCAGGTGATCCTCTTGTGGTCCATATACCACAGACAGCCACCACGGGCTCCCCTCCCGCGGTGCAACATAACCAAACAGAGAGAAGGAGTCAAAGGCGAAGTTAGAAAGCTGGACACGTGAGGAGTCCCATCCAACCAAGATCCCTCCTCTAGTCTCAGAAGCCGGGAGATACGCATACCCATCATACGATGGGCCTAAGCATTGCAATATAATGTACTGGTCAACCCGATCCAGTTTAGACTCCACGATACAAACAATGGCCACACGCAATGAATCAACAAACTCCCTCAGCGCCTTCTTCTTGACAGGGCTGTTTAGGCCAAGCACGTTCCAGCACACCACATCCAGAGGGTTGTACGACATAGAAAAAAATATGCTCCATGTCCGTACCAACGCATGCTCCTACCTACACATTCACCATGGCCGCAGACTCCAACTGGGCCAACAGGTTGGTAGGCACGGCCTTCCCAAAGATTGCCGCGATCGCCTTCAACTGTTGCTCTTGAAGCGCCGAGTCGAACACGGAATGGAGCAGACCAAGCGTGTCATCCGAAATTGCCAAATCGTCACAAGCCACAGCCAACGCCTTTAAAAGCACTGTCTCAGCCACCGTCGCTTTAGTCTTCCTGCCTCCCCCAACCGAGCTCACCACCGATCTAGTCGTGCGTCTTGGTGTGAAAGGATCTTGGCCCGGTTGAACGCCACAGGCACCCTCAATTTCCTTAAGTAGCGGTGGAGCTAATTTCTTGAGCAACCCGGCGCAGAAGGACTTGATATTACCCAGAGCAACCAATTCTTTAGCCGTGACATTTGCTTGCAACACATCCGACTGCACAGGATCAGCCACCTCCAACTAATGAGGCACATCAGTGCATGGTACACCCGCGTACGTAGTCAGGTCCGTGCATGGTACACCCGCGTACGTAGTCACGTCCGTGCATGGCACCACCGGATCAACCTGGGGGGTCGTGCCCAATGAGACTGGGTCAAGCCTAGTAGGCCCACACAGCTCGGGGATCGGAGCCCATCCATCCACATGTGCGTCCGCAGAAGCTCCCAACTCTGGGCCCCGAGGCGATGGGATCGGCTACGCCGGCTGCTGTGTAGTCGTACCTTCCACATTATCCTTCTCCATGAGCGTCGGGGCCGACGAAGGGAGCAGAAGATCCTGCTCCCCTTCCATCGGGCTCCCCGCACTTTCCACCGACTGGACCACGGCATCCGCCGCCGCCAAAGCCAATGGACGCCCAACTGTCACCACTGCCCTCTCCGGGTCCACCTGCTGCTGCCCGACATCCGGAGCAGGGGGGACAGAGCCAGGAACCATACAAGCAACGGGATCCGAGGCCTTTGTCCTATCCGCCTGCACAGCCTGATCCTGTCCACTTCCATCCGCCCTCGCTTTATCACTGTCCTCTGCTGCGCCCCGCGCGCCCTTTTTGACCAATTCCAACTCACCAGTTGTCGTCTTTATCGCCTGCGCCACCAACTCTGGCAGCTCTACCGAGCTGCGCAGCGGACCGTTGTGGGCCCTGACCGGCTCACTTACCACCACCCGATTGGGCACCTCCTGATTCAGTCCCCTCCGACCCGGCGACGTCATGGGGGATAGCCTCCAATCTGACGGGCCCACCCACCCCACGAGAACCAGCCGGTACGATCGGCCATCACCACCGCCGTCGGAGCGGCGCCGGATCGATCCAAACCACGGCGGTCCCGGACACCTCTCGTCCAAGATTGCACAGACCAATCTCCTCCTGCAAATGAGCCATGCGAGCTATCAGGCAAACCGCTCTGCCCACTGTCACTGTCCGCGTCCGAGCTCCGTCTCCACATCTCTGGCGGCGAGAAATTCCTGAGCCTCCCAATGTGGATCAGCGTGGGGTACTCCAACAGTTGCTGGAAAGCTGGCCGCCGCTCCGCAGGGTCCGTCGACACCGACTTCGGCACCCAGAGCCGGCGGCCGACCGGAACCACATCGGGATCCACACACCACGCCCTCAGCTTGAAGAGAGAGAGAGAGAGAGAGAGAGAGAGAGAGAGATCCTCGCGGTTCTCCGTCTCCGGCACCAGACTGTCGATCAGGCAAGAGCTGCCGAGCAGTTCCGCCGCCGTCTCCTTGGTCCATGCGTGGGAAGGCACCCCCTCGATCAGGGTGTCAGCTTGGACCCTCATGCACCTCGCCGTCGCCTGGGCCTGACGCAGCCAAGGTTTGATATGGAGCTGCACGCCCCTATGCGGCACCACCGGTCGCGCCAGCGCCCTGTTCCTGAACTCATGTGAAGCAAAAACGACGAGGAAATCCTCCGGGAAGAACTTGTGAACCGAAAACCGATGCCTGGGGATGTCTAACTCAGTCGCAAGCGTCACCGTTGCCTCCTCGCAAGACACCGGCGGCCAAGCACCGCCAACGTACACGACCACCGCGAGCTGGAGGCGTCGCTCGAAATCCTCCAGACCCGCCGAGCGCTGCACGATGCACACCTCCGACAAAGACTCGGCCACCGGGAAGGAGGGCGACATAGGAGGACGACGGCGTGAGGCATAAGCGAGCAGGCGGCCTTGGCTGAGCGCTACTGCTGCTCAACGATCGTCGTTCCCAGCCGTGGTCCGACCTCGGTGCCGGTCTGTCCCTGGAGGCCTTGGCGATGACGGCCGTGAAGCTCCTCCCAAGATAAATTGCCTGACCGAGCAGCTGCGAAGGCGTGCCCCAAGCAACCGCGCCAGCCGGATGCTGGCGCTCATGGTGTAGTCCTGGCGGCGATTGCCCTCTTCGAAGCAGCTAAAGCAAAGGGCATACAGATCCGGAGGGATCGAGCGCTTCGAAGAAGAAGGGCGACCAGGCGAACCGCCCCTTGTGTGCGGCGCCTGCAGCAACGCCACATAACCTTATGGCCGGGCCTTTCCTTCTCCGAGGGCGGCCGCCGACATCTCCACCTCCTCTGGCGAGCCCGCGCGGCGACGAGGCCAGGCGAGCGAAGCCGGACAGCCCTAGGCAAGACCGAGACCACCCTTTCGCCGTGTGCAGGAAACGGATGGCGGGCTCCCCGAGCCAGACGCCATGGGGGTGGACGCCGCGTTCGGACGGAAGGCGGCGGGGTTAGTGGACGCCGGGGCCGGAGTGGCCGCCGGCGGGGAGCAGGGGAGGGCTCGCGGGAGCAGGGGAGGGGGGAGGAGGGATTCTCAGAGCGCCAAAACTGGAATCTTCATGATTTCCTTGAGTTATACTGGAAGGGTCAATCCTTGAAAATCCTATAAAGTCTTTGAATCAAGGAGTCCTGAAGATTAGGCCGGGTGGCTGGGAGCCTCGGACTGGTGGCAGCACCCGACA
This sequence comes from Aegilops bicornis, assembly GCA_021605145.1. NCBI lineage: Eukaryota > Viridiplantae > Streptophyta > Magnoliopsida > Poales > Poaceae > Aegilops > Aegilops bicornis. The sequence goes on along the minus strand of CM038674.1, from coordinate 565,516,602 downwards.
GGCTAGGAGATATATATACATTGAATAGTAAGATTGGACAGAGTACGTGGCACCCATAAATATCGCCGGCATGGGGCCGCAGAAAAAGCGCAAAGCGCGCCGAGATATTTTTGTTGACTGGCTGGATCCAAAAAAGAAATCATCCACCTGCCAATGTTTACATGGCCGAGAAGCTGCTACGTCACCCCGGCCGCTCCACCGTCCTCCCCGCTCCACTCCTCTCCCCGCCCTCCTACTCCTTTAATGGCGACAAGACGCGGCCGTATGTGTACCAACCAACCACAGTTTCTCCTCCCTAATCCTGGGCGAGGCGGAGTGGGAGAGGAATCATTCCCCGCCGGAAAGCCTCACCGCGCGCCCACACATTTTTATTCCGCGATTGGGACGGCGACGCGCGGAGCGGGAAAGGAGTGGCGGGGCTGAGCGCTCGGCCATGCTAGCTCTTGGCTGTGGCGCAAGTGGATTCACGGACAGGTGCCGCCACCCGCCGCCGCTAGTTGCTAATTTGTGGTCTTTTAAGCCTTTCTGAGTAGTTCTGGACCAGAGGAGCCCCGAGCGAACGGCTTAGGTTCTTGGCCGGACTGTTCTTGCCGGAGCTTGGTGGTTCCTGAACTCGCGGCTGAGGCGCTCCGATCTGATTCTGTCGGAGAAAGGAGGCGAGCGGTCGCCGAGGTAATTCAGAATTTCCCTGTTCTCTCTTGTATGGCTACTTGTTCTTTTTTGGGGTAGATTTCTTGATTCATGTCACCAGTCTCAGCTTCGGGGTTCCTTGAAAGTTATACTAACAATTAACAAGCACCTCCATGGTTCCCCTTTCATAATTCTTCGAAGTGTGCATCTCACTGAATTCTATCATGCCTTGTATTTTCGTGACGTCTATCCTGTGTTGTTTGCCGCATTGTTGGATAGACCCCGCAAAAACTAGTATTCTCTAGTAGTATTGTACTGTATTTATTTAGTCATAGATTCATTCACTTACGCCTGTTAATGCTCTTAGCACGTGCGCCATTTAGAAGTATGATCGGCGTTCATGCTTGTATTTTATCTAGCCCTTGCTTTGGAAGTCGGGAAGTAAATATGTAGCGCAAAGTACCAATATTGTGCAAGATTCATGGCATGAACAGTGTCATGAGCAGTGTCAGAAGAAAAAGGAAATAAGTACAGGAGTCTGAGCAAGTTTCATGACATGGCAGTCCAACTTAATAGAATGGGATTAAAACTTAAAAGAACCATCAGAATGACTTCATAGAAGGGTCAAAGTTTACCATTTTACTAGTCTTCTCCTTACTATTTGGTACTGTGCCAATCTATAACATGTTGTGGAACATGTCAAGTACAATCGAAATTACTGTTATTTTACCAAATTGGTGGCACTTTGCATAATTTGTGATAAATGGGTGATTTGAAGTTTGAACTATCAACTCTATATTTCGTCTTTGTGCAAAATGTGCAAATTCACATTTACATGTGTAAATTTTAACAGCTATTGTTGTCCTGCAGCTCTTTTGTTCGTTTCTTCTTCATACTGGTTTCATTTGGCATAGACAGGTATATCACACCACAAAATGACTTACTTCATTCTTTTCCTGTTTGCTGCAGAAGCTTCAGGCAATTTTCTTAAACTGAACTGCATATAGTCATGTCTGGTGGTGCTTCCAAAAGATTTGGTGAGAATGAAGACTTTGAACTTCTGCTGAGCAAAAGTGATATCAGAGAATCATCTTACCGCAAGCACTCCCTGTGGATGGCACACTGGACAAGAGATGGCCACAGTGCAGAACCTCAAAATAGCAAGAGCTGTAGTCCGTTTGAGGAAACCGATGATATCGGATATTCAAAAGATTGTGGGAATTTACCTTTTGAGCTCATGAAAGCTAGGATGGCTGAAAGGTTGATGGTTGGAGTTAGCCATGGAGGTGCATCTTCCGGGAATACACAGCAATTCAGTTCTAATATGTGGGGTGTAGCACATGATGTTTGCCAAGAAGTTCAATGCAAGAATACTGATCAGTTTAATAGACCTTTCGAAAGATCTATGGTACAGAAAAATCTGAATGTATATGCTGCTAAGACAGTGATATCAGAAAGATTTTCTGTACATAAGCCTTCAGATTTATCTGTGGATTCTCATAAACTTTTGAGCTCTGACAATCTGAGTTCAGAATGGAGTCATTTTCCTATGTTTGCAATCAATAGGAAAATTGACTGTATACTCAACCCAAGACGGTCTGCTCTTTCTGCGTCATCTGATAAATTTTTTGTCCCACAATATAATTTGAAGGCAAATATATCTGCGTCTAATACAATGGCATTTTCATCAAAGGAATATCAGTTCCACACACACCAAGTATCTGATGAAAATATGACTCACTGCAAATCTGCAGCAGTCATCCAACCTCATCAAGATGATTGTCTCGGTCTCAATTCTGACCATGCAGGAAGAAATCTGAAAGGACATTTGTCAGTTGAAGAATCGTGCTCTTGCAGCAAGGACGAAACTAATTCCCTTGGTAGCCCATCAAAAGGGTCACCTTATCAGTCTAGCAAGAATAAAGACATATTTTCAGCAAGCAGAAAAGACGATGAAATTGTTGAACATTTGTTGGAACAGAAGTTAGGAACATCTGAAAGATGCCAAAAACAACAGGATTTAGAGGAAGTAGTATTTTATGAGCCAGCATTAGATAGAGAATACCAGATGAAATCAGTTGATGCTTCTTCCATTGGCAAGGGCATTGATGTGGGCACTAATGGCCAAGGTGTGACATTTCCTAATTTGTTACAAGGTGAACAACAATATCGCAAAGTGGATTCTGCTGTGAATTTCACAGATATCTCCAAGTTACTGGATAAAATTGAAAAGGCACCAGTAATGAAGAGCAAAGGTGAAGCACTGGCTTGTAGAAAACCACCAAGGCAAAAATTGACAAATAGCAAGCAAAAAGGGTCCTGCTTATTTGAAATGTTAACAGTACCATCCAAATCACATCTCACATGCTCCAAAGATCCAACATATTCAGTGAATTCTCTTGATAACACAAGCAGATGTTCATTGGAAACACAGAAACAGTTCTCGACAAAAACAGATACATTGTACAGCGATACTCATGATGCATCAAAATCCATAGCAGGTGAGACGGTTAGGAAATAATCTAGTATAACTTGACTTACCTTCTGAACTTCTGGTGCACCTGGATGACAGAATTTACGTATTTATCAGGCTGTTTGTGTCAAAACGTGCCATCTGATAATCTACATACATTCTTGCACTACCTCTGCTCATTGTAATGTTAATGACTTGTTTGTTCTGGTTTCTTTGCAGGGTTCGCTTCAACGTCAACACAAAAGGTATAATTCCACTTTGCTTTATGTTAATTTACTATATGCAACCAAAAGATAGTCTGGTTTTCCAAGAAACATGAAGGCATTTATGCAGTCATGAAAGATTATTTAGTAATATATGACTTTATTCTTGTATGAAAGCATGCATGTCAATTGAACAATATTAGGTAATAAAATAAGATCAAGGAAATCATGTAAAATCAGAAACATGTAAAAAAGGGAAAATACAAACATATCAATCAGACGGGTAAGAACTTAGAAAATCCAGGTTTGCTTTTAAAAAAAAATTTGGGGGCGGGGGGGGGGGGGGGGGGTTTGTGGAAAATAAATTCAAATAAAAAAAATGAAAACAGAATGTCTTATTTTATTTCAGAGGTCGGAAAAATATCAGGAAATGGGAGTGACATGCAAATAAATTTGGAAAACTTCAGGATTAGAAGAACTGGTTTCAGAATTCAAAGTTGAAAGGTGAAAAATGTATCTTTTTTTCTAAAAAAATTGCACTTTGCATGCTACTGTAAATCAACATGCTGCAAAAGATTCCTACCTTTCAAGAACATAACTCTGATTGCTTGAGTAGGGTCCGGGGAAGGGTCTGACCACTTTGGGCCTTTTGTACACAGCCTTTCCCTGCATTTCTGTAAGAGGCCTACGAACCTACACAAGCATTTCTAAAAAAGGGCACCCCGGTGCACGTAGCTCCCGCTTGTGTAGGGTCTGACCACTTTTGGGTCTTCTTGTACGCAGCCTTTCCCTACATTTCTGTAAGAGGCTATTTCCAGGACTCGAACCCGTGACATCATGGTCACAAGGCAACAGCTTTACACCTTTACTGCTGCGCCAAGGCTTCCCTTCCTACCAACACATGCAGCGACAATTAATATGGATCGGAGGGAGTACTTACTTTCGGCTTGTCCGGATGGATTTATCCATCTCGGAGTGACGGAACCAAACCTAAGATCCACACTACACAGTCTCGAAGGTTCTGAGTGTTGCTCACTCAGACACGCCAAACGCTAGCGGTTGGCCTCTGCAGCATCCCGGTATATCCGGACGCCTCGCTTGGAGGGTCCAAACGCATTGGTGCCACTCTCTCAACTCACTCTGAGGGACCGAATGACACACTCGGCAGCTCTGATCAGGGATCACTGAGAGGTTCTCAGGTTTTGTGGAAGATTTGGACCAAGTGCGTTTGAGAACTTAAGCAAAAAAGCTTTCTCCACACATGGTTCAAGTTAAGATCTCGAAACCAACTCATGCTTCTGGCACGTGGATAGCTAACTTCCACGCACCCCTGTCCTAATCATGTTCTCATAAATCATCAAAGTTCACTATGGGGGCCTATGACGCACTTTCAGTCCGACCGGTCGTGATGGAACTAGTGCTCCTTTGATGCACGTACTAACACCCACAACGTCTGCTCATTGAAGATCATTTGTCTTTGGTGGAATCCTTTTCCTACTCCAGAATCTCGTTTGCCACATTATAACTTTGTTGAAATATGACCATTTGTTAAATTTAGTATATTCATGTACATTTAACTTTCTGTTGCTCATAGTCTGACCAGCTTCAGGAACCCTGGAACTAAAGCATTTTATTTATATTGGAAAAGGTGCAACTTATTATGAATGTTGTCTAACTAACAATTGTTCCACAGGACTCTGGTTATCCAGACTCAGAAAAAACTGAACGGGTAGTCTCTTCCTCAACTAAAAGAGTATCAAGCTGCTGTGAAGGAAATGAAACAGTCAACATGAGCTCGGAGCATCAAAACTCTTATTCCAAAGCAACTTGTGCTAGTAAGCAAGAATGGAGCATACCCAAAACGTCAAGCATGAATTTGGATCTAGTTCTTTTTCAAATGAGCAGAATGAGAAATCCGATTTCCAAGGCTCCAGCTGAGTCACCAGTATGCTCAGATCCAAATGACAAGTGGCTGAAACGCCTGAAATGTGATAGTTCAGATCCACATGTTCCTTGTTTCAAGAAACCAAAGACTGGAGACATAGCAACTCCTGGAGGAGCATGTACCGTGTTTGGTCAAGTGCTTGATTATAAGAGGGATAGTGCTTGCATGATCAAACAGGTGAAGGAGGACCAAGTGGTGCATGAAACATTGATGGACCAACAAAACCAAGATGCGTCTCCTATGTCAACAAAAAGTCTTAATCACTGGATAGGGAGGTGGTGCCAAGGTGGCACCCCTAGTTTTCATGGAGCTTCGAGTCCAGGAAAGCAATCGCGAAAGTCTAATACACCACCTGATTGTCTTGAAGGTCAGTTTCCAAGCATAGCGGCGATGGCGATGATGGGGCGTGTAATGAACAAGCTCCGCCCTTGTGAACTTGAGAAGAGGGGTCCTTCTGTAGTCTGGAAGACAGAGGGGTTATGAGTGCCTGTCCGGCTTAATTCAAGACCGGCCATCGGCTGTGGGTTAAAATTTGCATGCAGGAGAGGAACTGCTAAGCTGATGGCAATGCGTATGATTGTTTACTCACAGAAGAATAGAAAAAGATGGTAGTGTGAATATCATTCCAAGTAGAGAAAATATGCGTGGTTTCTACCAATCACCGCGTGATAGATTGATATGTTTTTTTTAGGTTCCTGGAATGGATATCTTTTTCCATCGTCTGAAGGGTGCCCGTCCTATTTGTGTACCGTGACCAAACAGATATTCGTAACTGTGGAGGTTGCATTCAGTTTATATTTACTCTACTTGAATTCGAGTTATGTATGTTGCTTCCAGGAAAAAAGAATCCAAATAATAAGTGTCACACGTGTGACACGAAGTAACACCACCATGATGTTTTTTACACTAAAGTTGCCATAAAAAACCCTAAAAATACTGAAACTTGTCATCCAAACAGAAAATTGCCATACTTCACAACTAAAGTTGCTATTCTCTTGTAACTAAATTTGCCATCAATAAACGTCAAGGCGGAATTGCTTCGTCTTGCGCGTGTAAGACTTATCGAGTCAAAAGGAAAAAGAGTTACAATGTCATTGTGCTTTGACGCTGATATTTTCTGGATCCAATCCTGATAAATATTTGAAGGGCAAATTCTAACTCTTATATGAAGCAAAAGCCGTCTGGCGTAGCAATGGTGCTGGACCCAGCCCACTGGGGCTCACCGGTGGTCCGGCTGTGGGTGAATATCATGTGCTCATGGGTGCTCCAGGGTGCTCCAGCGCGAGCTCGGCCCTTGGATGTAGATGAACGATCAGCTGAGGAGTTGTTGGACTTGTGTATAATGACGGGGCTCGTTGTGGGTTTTCTGCAAATTCGTGTGAGCTCTCCCTCTGACTGTGGGCGTAGCGACCAGACCTCAAACAGTCTGATCTCTGTGCATCAGTGTCATCCCTGAATCAGTAATGCTGACACGCACAGAACTCGAAGAATTTATAAAAGAGTAGCAATCACACACTTATTACATCGAGTGTCTCAAAAAAGAACTTATTACAATAAATATGGCTTAAGGCTATCTAATAACGATAATGATTTATAACAGAGTAGCAATCACACACTTATTACATCGAGTGTCTCAAAAGAGAACTTATTACAATAAATATGGCTTAAGGCTATCTAATAACGATAACAATAAAGGCTTGGAAGATAAGCGAGTCCATCAACTCCAACGGCATCACCGAGTATAGAACCACGACCTAAAGGCACCATACTGTCAAATGCGAAAAGTCTCGCAACATGAACGTTGCACCCGAAACGGGTCGACACATGGAATATGCTTTGGCAATGTAACACATAGAGAGTAATGAATGTAAGTATGCTATACTACATGCATATATGGCTGGTGGAAAGCTCTATGGTTACAGTTTTGCGTAAACCCAATTTTTCCCTACTGCAAAGGAATAAATTTTATTTAACTATCATGGTGGTTGTTAAACATTGAGAATGGTTGACAACATTCTCAATCCCAATTAAGTAACATCACTAAAACCCAACAATATTAATTAAAGTAACATGATGAGATTCACATGATAATCCAAGTACTAGATACTCAAGATGTCCATAACCGGGGACACGACTAACCATGATTAGTTTATACACTCTGCAGAGGTTTATGACTTTTCCCCACAAGACTCGATCTCCTCCGTTGGGATTCTCGCACTACTTGGTGTTTGAGAAACGGATGACCGAGACATAGTCTTTCAGAAGCGCTAGCACCTTACGACGGGTAGACCGTTACACCTACATCCCCTACATCTGCTAGTCTACCATTGTAAGAGTTCGCACGACTTAATCAACTATGCTAGAGCCCATAGTAGCTTGTGGCTGCACACGAAAGTTTCTAGCATGAATAATCTCAAGATCCCTTTGAGCCTGGGTGGCGGTCCAAAAAAAAGGCAATCCTGGGATACCCAGGTACCTCAATCCACCCAGATGTGTGTTAAAGTTGCCACCTTAAATAAACCATTAATTAACAATCTCACATCTGTCATGGATACACTCACCCAATCTCACATCTGTCATGGCAATATAAGCAAACGTAGAAGTAACTCCCAAGGGTTTGATAATAAAACAGGTAATAGGTACTACCTCATCTACTTTCCCAAAACCCATAATTTAATTAGATCCTAATCATGCAATGTTTGAGAATTGATCTAATGCATAAAAACTGGGTATGAAAGAGATATGATCAAAGTGTTACTTGACTTACTGATGATCCGTGAAACCTAGAGATTCGAAGTAGCAAGCAGCGCACTCCGGGTGCTCTGTCGCAAACAAACAACCATACAATAAGCACTCATCTAATGCACAGGTAAAACTCAAATAAGCGAACTAACCAGAAAGTTCAACTTAATAACTCCGGTTTGCAAAAAGAATCAAATCAAACGAAGCAACGAAAGTCAAATGGCGAAAGAAACAAGCTTCATTTACTAATCTGGACTTAAGTCAAATTTTATAGAAGCAAAAAACTTGTTTGAGTTGGTTAAACGGAAAGAGGGTTTCGAGACGAAACTCTAGGCGCTTGAATCGCCTGATTCCGATAAACGAGCGAAAAGTTATACTAAAACGAAGTCGGATCAGAAATCACGATCACAAATAATCGCGGAAAAATCCGAGAAAAAGAAAAACGACGAACAGGCTAACGAACGAACGTTCGCTGTCTGCGGCTAAACAATGAAAACCGTTCGTTAAAACGAACATACGGATGAACGTCCGCTAAATAAACTAAACCGGAAAAAAATAAACCGATCTAAAAAAAGCAATAGCGGTTTTTTAACCGGCGGTTAACCATGAGAACCGGCGGCGGCGGCTACCTCGGTCGTGGTCCGTGAGGGCGACGGGCTCAGCGGGAGATGGCGGCCAGGGCGGTGATCGGCAGGCGGTGGCAGACGTCGGCAATGGCGGGATCCGGCGGCCTTGGCGGCGCAAGCAAGTAAGATCTGGCGGCATGGCCAGGATGCGGGCGGCGCTAGGGTTTCAAGGGGCGGTGGCTCGGGCCTCATGGCTCTTAAAGGGCCGGGTCGGAGTCCTGACGGACCTGACTTTGGTAGGTCGGTTGAGCGTGTTTTTAAAACATTACGCAGAAAAACAAACAAAAGAAATACTAAACGGACTCCAAAAATCCCGAAATAAATTTTCCCCGACTTCTAAAATCAAGCCGGACAAGATGAACATTTATTTGGGGCCTAAATGCAATTTTATAAAACGCGCATTTTTCCTAAATTCAAATAAAACAGCGAAAACTCCAAAATAAAACTTATTTGATTTTTTTATTAAATCCTCAATATTCCTTTATTTTGGGAAAGTCATTTTATTCCCTCTCTCTTATTTTATAATTGGAATAATTGAAGATGAAATAAATAAAATCAAATGATCCTATTTTCAAAATTTGAGAAAACTCAAATATGAAAAATAATGAAATCCCCAACTCTCTCCGTGGGTCCTTGAGTTGCGTGAAATTTCTAGGATCAAGCCAAAAATGCAATAAAATATGATATGCAATGATGATCTATGTATAACATTCCAAATTGAAAATTTGGGATGTTACAAACCTACCCGCTTAAGATGAATCTAGCCCTCGAGATTCGGGTTAACTAGAAAATAGGTGAGGGTGGTCCTTGAGATCTTCCTCTCGCTCCCGGTGGTTTCATCCTCGGTATGGTGGCTCCACCGATCTTTACAAAACACGATAACCTTCTTTGCGGGTGACTCATTTGGCATTTTCAAGAATCTTGACCGGTTTCTCCTCGTGAGGTCAAATCACTATCCAATCAATCGCTTCGGTAACCTTTGTATCTCTTAGCGGTATATCGACCATTTCGCGTGACACTTCTTCAACTGGGAAACGTGGAACACATCGTGAACTCCTGACAATCCTTCGCGCAATTCCAACTTGTAAGCAACTTCTCCCATACGCTCCAAAACTTTGTATGGTCCCACAAAACGTGGCGGTAATTTTCCCTTAACTCCAAAGCGCTTAACTCCTGAAGCGGGGATACACAAAGATAAACTCTATCTCCGACTTCGTAAACTGTCTCCTTGCGTTTAGAATCCGCATAGCTCTTCTACTTGGATTGGGCTACCTTGAGCCTATCGCGAATCAACTTCACCTTCCGTTCAGACTCCTTAATCAAATCTGGTCCAAACAACTGGCGGTCTCCAACCTCATCCCACAACAGCGGGGTCCTGCACCTCCTTCCGTACAAGGATTCAAAAGGGGTCATCTTCAAACTGGATTGATAACTGTTGTTGTAAGAGAAGTCTGCATACGGCAAATTGTCGTCCCAACTAGATCCATAATCTAGCGCACAAGCTCTCAGCATATCCTCCAAAATCTGATTGACTCTCTCGGTCCGTCCATCCATCTGCTGCGGATGAAAAGTATCTTGAACTCTAGTCCTGGTTCCCAAAGTTTCGTGCAACTGATTCCAGAACTTTGAGGTAAACTGGGTTCCTCTATCTGATACAATGCTCCTCGGAACTCCATGCAGACATACGATCCTGGTCATGTATACCTTAGCCAACTTGGCACTGCTGTAAGTAGTCTTCACTAGGATGAAATGAGCTACCTTTGTCAAACGATCGACTACAACCCAAATCGAGTCATATCCTGAACGAGTCCTGGGCAATCCCGTGATAAAGTCCATGCCTAACTTATCCCACTTCCATTCGGGTATCGGTAATGGCTGTAACAATCCGGTGGCTTCGATGCTCCGCCTTCACTCTCGACATACATCACAAACTGCTACATACTCCGCAATATCCTTCTTCATTCTGGTCCACCGGAAAGTATCTTTCAAATCCAAATACATCTTGGTATTTCCTGGGTGAATCGAATACGGTGAATCATGGGCCTCTTGCAGAATCAACTTCCTGATCTCCGGGTCATTAGGCGCATAAACGCGGTCCTAAAACCATAGGGTATCGTGCTCATCCTCACGAAATCCTTTAGCTTTTCCTTTGCTCATCTTCTCCTTAATAGAGGCAATCTCCTTGTCAGTTTTTTGAGCTTCTCTGATCTTATCCATCAAAGTAGACTGAACCTCCAATGCTGCTACATAGCCTCTCGGAACTATCTCTAAACATAGCTCGCGAAGATCCTCGGCTAACTCCTTTGGTAAATCTCCGGTCATGAGTGTGTTGACATGGCTCTTGCGGCTCAACGCATCGGCTACTACGTTAGCCTTTCCGGCGTGATAATGCAATCTCATGTCATAATCCTTGATGAGCTCCAACCATCTCCTTTGCACGAGATTCAACTCATACGTGTGAAAATTTACTTCAAACTCTTGTGATCCGTGTACACTTCACAATGGTTTCCAATGAGAAAATGTCTCCAAGTCTCCAAAGCATGCACTACGGCTGCTAACTCCAAATTGTGTGTAGCATAATTTAACTCATGGGGCTTAAGCTGTCGTGAAGCATACGAAACAACTCTTCCCTCCTGCATAAGCACTGCTCCAAGTCCTCGACGTGAAGCATCACAATACACCTCATAGTCCTTACGCTGATCTGGCAGAATCAACACGGGCGATGTAACCAAACGTTTCTTCAACTCTTGGAAACTGGCCTCACATTCCTCAGTCCAATTGAACTTAGTGTCCTTCTTCAACAACTCGTCATAGGCTTCGCAATCTTGAGAAATTCTCAATGAATCTTGGTAGTATCCTGCCGGTCCAAGAAAACTCCGGATCTCTCCAACTGTCGTTGGTGCTTCCCGATTTGTCCACAGTGACAACTTTGGTGGGATCCACTGCTATTCCTTCTCCGGATATAACATGTCCGAGAAATCCAACTTCCTTCAACCAAAACTCACATTTGCTGAACTTGGCATATAACTGATGTTCTCTGAGCTTCTCTAGTACTAAACGCAAATGCTCCTTATGCTCCTCTTCATTTTTCAAGTAGACCAAAATATCGTCAATGAACGCCACGACGAACTTATCCAGAAACTCCATAAACATTTTGTTCATCATGTTCATGAAATATGCAGGTGCGTTAGTCAGACCAAATGACATAATGGTATACTCGTGACACTGCACAGTGGTAAAAAGCCGTCTTAGGTATATCACGCTCTCGAATCTTTAATCGATGGTATCCCGATCGCAAATCGATCTTGGAAAATACCTTAGCTCCTTGCAATTGGTCAAACAAGTCGTTGATCATCGGCAACGGGTACTTATTCTTGATAGTTACTTCATTCAATCCTCGATAATCAACAACCATTCTCAATGATTCATCCTTCTTCTCCACTAGAAGTACTGGCGATCCCCAAGGTGAAGAACTTGGGCGAATAAAACCTTTATCCAGTAACCCCTTAATCTGCTTCTTAATTTCCTCCAAATCTTGTGCGGGCATCCGGTACGGTCTCTTAGATATCGGCCCTGTGCCTGGAAAAAGCTCAATCAAAAACTCAATGTCTCTATCCGGTGGCATGCCTGGCAGCTCCTCTGGAAATACGTCCGGGTAATCCTTCACCACCGGTACTTCCTCTGCACAACTCTCGATAAGGAATTTACTTGTGTCCTCTTGGCTCATGCCGTGACACATACTTGATCCTTCTCCCTTCCGGGGTGGTAAGCAAAATCGACCTACTGGCGCAATCGATGTTTCCTCCATACATCGATAGCCAATCATACCCAGAATCACATCCAAACCTTGTGATTCCAGAATGATTATATCCGAGGGGAAAACATGCCTACCTATACTCAATGGCAATTGAAAACATCCTCGACTGGCCATATACTCCACTCCTGGTGAGCTTACTAACATATGTGTTCTAAGAATCTTGGTGGGCAGTTTATACTTATCCACAAATCCCCTTGATATGTATGAATGCGATGCACCAGTATCAAAAAGAACGATTGCAGTAAATGACTTAACCAACAACTTACCTATTACTGCATCTGGCTGGGCTTCAACCTCCTCCACGTTAACGTGGTTCACTTGTCCCCTGTTGAAAGGGTTCAGCTTCTTCCCAGAGCTTCCATTGCCATTTCCATTACGGGCTTGGAAATTCATTGGCATAATGTCCAGTCTTCGACACTTAAAGCAAGTGACTTGGCTCAGGTCTCTCTTGGCTGGGGTTGACGGGTTTGTATGGTTCTGTCCGTTGCTTCCTCCATTCCCGTTACCATTCTTGGATCCATTATGATTATGCGAATTCCCTCCTCCATGGGTATGCTGAAATTGTCCTCCCGGTTTCGGCGTAAATCGTAGCTTCTGCTGAGCTCCAGAATTGTACTTCCCTTGTCCATACTTCCTCTTGTGGCTTTCAATCTGCTGCTGCTTCCCTTCAATCATAAGAGCACGATCTACCAACTCCTGATAGTTGTTGAAAGTTGCTACTATCAGCTGCATGCTCAGCTCATCATTCAGTCCTTCCAAACTTCTCACCTTAGTCGCATCTCGTAGCAACGTCATCCGTGCATAACGTGCTAACTTACTAAAGTCCTCCACATCTTGACCTACGGTCGTCCTCCTTGGCGTAAGTTGTGAAACTCACGCTTCTTCATGGCCATAGCTCCTGCCGAGACATGGGCAGACGGAAAGCTTGTCAAATCGTCCCATGTGACAGTGTCAATAGGGTGTGTGGCTGTGTAATTCCCCCACCATGATGCTGCGGGTCCATCAAGCTGATGTGCGGTGAAACGCACTCTCTCGGCATTTGTGCATCCTGCAGTGGCCAGCTCCCTTCCAACCTTGCGGAGCCAGTCATCTGCAACAATCGGCTCGGTGCTACTGGAAAACACCGGCGGATTCAGCCTCAAGAAACGAAATAAATGGTCGGCAGGTGGTGGTGGTGGTGGGTTGTTGTTGTTGTTGTTGTTGTTGTTGTTGTTGTTGCCTTGGTTACGTACTAGTGCTTGCATCAAGACATTCTGCCTTTGAATCAACTGAGTGATCTCCGGTGGGAAAACAAATCCGTGTCGCGTCTCGGAGGCATCTGATGGGTTTAGAAAAGATGAGAATATAGAATAGAATGAGGTCTAGAGAGAAAACACTACCCATATGCACATGAGACAAATTCAATCAATATCACTTCAATCAATTCAAACAAGGCATACAACGGCCTAACTATCGTTTTAAAAGTGCTTGGACTATACTAGATACATGAGGGAATACTACTACTGTTATGGTGGTCGACTAGAAAAATTGCTCTGATGAAGACTCCATGATATCCGCTCCAACTTCATCAACATAGTCATCATCATTTAAATGCGGGTCCGAGTCGGCGTAAATGCGATGATGATATAGTTCTCCGGGCAAGTGAAATCGTCATCTTCTCCTCTGGCGTGGGGTCTCCCATGAAAACTCCTAGCTTCTGGTCGGTCGTCATTCTTCTCCACTAATACTTGATTTCCTCCATATAATCTTGGCGTGTAGCCTTGAGTTCTTCCTCCGACTCCGTGATCTTGGTCAAGGCCTTCTTCAGATCTATCATGCCTGCGCACATCCTGGTTCTCCTGGCGTCCGAATGTCTTTGGTATAACTCCTGGATAAAAGCTACGATTGATCTATCCTTCCTGGTGCTGATCATCTCCCATTGCTCATCTCGGCGCCCACAAATCTGGTAGGTGGTGTCCTTGAGATCATTGTGGTAAACTTCTCCAATGCGTCCCATGGTGATGTGAGCTGCCATGCTCTTTCCTAGACTCCAGGTTGGTGCATCAAAGGAAAACTCTATGGACTCAGTGACTGGCGCGAATGTCCTTCTTGGAACTTGAACTTGAATCATCCAGCACTCCTCTTCGGGTAAAGTGGCGTTGTAGGTCCCGGTGAAGCTTGGTACTCCGATGTTCAGGTATCTAGTGACTTCCTTCAAGTGGCGTCCAAAGGGTGTATCTTCATCCGGTTGCGTGAACATGTTCCTTGCATCCGCCATCCTAAAAGAGTAGAAAAGAGAAGAGTGAGAAAAGAAGAGTGAGTAGTGATCTAGGGCTTTTAGCTTAGTGGTCGTGTCCTACAGTGTGCGTGTGCTCTGATACCATCTTTGTAGCGACCAGACCTCAAACGATCGATCTCGTGCATCGGTGTCATCCTGGATCGATGTCTTTGACACGCATAGTACTCGAAGGATTTATAACAGAGTAGCAATCACACACTTATTACATCGAGTGTCTCAAAAGAGAACTTATTACAATAAATATGGCTTAAGGCCATCTAATAACGATAACAGCGGAACTTGGAAGATAAGCGAGTCCATCAACTCCAACGGCATCACTGAGTATAGAACCACGACCTAAAGGCACCTTACTGCGTAAATGCAGAAAAGTCTCATAGCGTGAACGTTGGAGCACAGAAAACGGTCGACACATGGAATATGCTGGCAATGTAACACATAGAGAGTAATTGTTGGACCTTGAAGTATGTCTAGAGGGGGTGTGATTAGACTACTTGACCAATTAAAAACTTAACCTTTTCCCAATTTTAGGCTTTGGCAGATTTTAGCTATCTTTGCACAAGTCAAGCAATCTTCACACAATTCAAGCAAGCATGCAAAGAGTATATGAGCAGCGGAAATTAAAGCATGCAACTTGCAAGAATGTAAAGGGAAGGGTTTGGAGATTTCAAACGCAAATTGGAGACACGGTGATTTTTGAGCCGTGGTTTCGATAGGTGGTGCTATCGTACATCCACGTTGATGGAGACTTCAACCCACGAAGGGTAGCAGTTCTTGTGAGTCCACGGAGGGCTCCACCCAAGAAGGGTCCACGAAGAAGAAACCTTGTCTATCCCACCATGGCCGTTGCCCACGAAGGACTTGCCTCACTAGCGGTAGATCTTCACGAAGTAGGCGATCTCCTTGCCCTTACAAACTCCTTGGTTCAACTCCACAATCTTGTCGGAGGCTCCCAAGTGACACCTAGACAATCTAGGAGACACCACTCTCCAAGAAGTAACAAATGGTGCGTTGATGATGAACTCCTTGCTCTTGTGCTTCAAATGATAGTCTCCAACACTCAACTCTCTCTCATAAGATTTGGATCTGGTGGAAAGAAGATTTGAGTGGAAAGCAACTTGGGGAAGGCTAGAGATCAAGATTCATATGGTAGGAATGGAATATCTTGGCCTCAACACATGAGTAGGTAGTTCTCTCTCGAAATAGTAAGTTGGAAGTGTAGGTTTGTTACGATGGCTCTCTCCACGAATGAAGAGGAGGTGGAGGGGTATATATAGCCTCCACACAAAATTTAACCGTTACACACAATTTACCAATCTCGGTGGGACCGAATCAACAAACTCGGTCGGACCGATTCAGTAAACCTAGTGACCGTTAGTGATTTCGGTGGGACCGACATGCAACTCGGTGGGACCGATATGGTTAGGGTTAGGGCATAACGTAATCTCGGTGAGACCGAACAAACTCGGTTGGACCGATTTTGGTAATAAGCTAACCAGAGAGTTGGTCAGGTAAACTCGGTGGGACCGATTAAACTCTTTTCAAAGTGAGACCAAAATGTTACGAAAGGAAGCAGAGAGTTTACATTGCAATCTCGGTGGGACCGATCGCTCACTTCGGTTAGAACGAAACGTTCTGAAGGGAAACAGAGAGATTACAATCCCATCTCGGTGAGACCGATTTGCCTAGGGTTTGTGGCGTTGGCTATGACATCTGAACTTCGGTGGTCTTAGGATAGAAAGAATCGGTGGGACCGATTTTGACTTTAGGTTTAGGTCATATGTGGATATGAGAAAGTAGTTGAGGGTTTTGGAGCATATCACTAAGCACTTGAAGCAAGAAGCTCATTAAGCAACACCTCATCCTCCTTGATAGTATTGGCTTTTCCTATAGACTCAATGTGATCTTGGATCACTAAAATATAAAATGTAGAGTCTTGAGCTTTTGAGCTTGAGCCAATCCTTTTGTCCTTAATATTTTGAGGATCCACTTTCATCATCCATGCCATGCCATTCATTGAGCTTTCACGAAATATTTGTCTTGGAATAGTATTAGCTCAATGAGCTATATGTTGATATGAATTACCAAAACCACCTAGGTATAGTTGCACTTTCAATCCCCCCTTTTTGGTAATTGATGACAACATATAGATCAAAGCTTCGACAAATGATAATAGGATTAAAAAACATCGTCAGCTTTGAGAAGTATGTGATAAGCAAGAGCTCCCCTAAATTTGTGCATAGTTTAAGATTTGCTTTGGACTGCAAATGCACAAGGAATTAGGCTCATGGGTTACTCTTCCATGTCACATACATCTTGGTGTAGCGCTCAAAATAATAAAGATTGAATACATGCACTCATCACCAAGCAAAGTGAATGATCATATAAGGATAAATAAGATAATATCATCTAACAAGCATAAGTGTAGCTTATGATCTAGCACATGATCATCAATGTCTCACAGGAAATAGCATAGTATCTCAAGCAAGCAAAAGCAAATAAAGTTCAACCAAGAAGACAAGAGAGAACAAAAGCAAACTCTCTCTCTCTCGAAGCCTATGATCTATAAATTTTTCTCCCCCTTTGGCAACAAGTTACCAAAAGTTCCTATAAAATGCATAGTACTATATATATCTCTCGAGGCTTGGTCTTGATTGGTGGTGTAGAGATGGCTCCTTGGGCCGAAGACTTGATTGATGTGGATGGAGCTGAAGGAGTTAGTCTTTGGAGCTGGTTGCACTTTGGAGCTGTAGCTGGTGCAGATGAAGTGGCTCTGGTGTACATCACAGGCTCTTGCAAGCTGATCTCTGAGCTCGAGGCACTCAGCAAATGCATCGATGGTTGTCCCGCCCTTCCTCTCCCTGCATGTCATCCTGTAGGCTGCTCCTGGCCCAGTCAATCTCGATTACTTTTACATCTAAATCATAGAATTTTTGTTCCATGATTCTTTCCGAGCTCTCCCGGTTACGAGTTAGGGTGGCCAACCCCTTCTCAATCCTCAGAGTTGATGCTATCAAGTAACCAAGTTGGTCCAGCTTGCTCTTCAAAAAGTATTCAGATGCATCCTCTAGAGTTGGCATCTTGGCAGCCTTCTCCTTCTTTGCTTTCTCCTTCTTCTCTTGAGCTTGCACTGAGGATGGTTCATTCTCATTCATCACAACTTGATTGTCCTCAAAGTCTGGATAGAGAACAAAGTGTTCCTTATCCAACAGATATTTTCCTGTGCCCATCTTTGAGTTGACCAGCTCCACGGATTTGTGGGGCATACCCACAACTTCTCTTTTGGTCTGCTGATGTCCTCTTGATAGTCTCAACTATGAGGCTCATGACCTTGAATCTCTGTGGCACATCAAAAATGTGAAGCATATTAATTGCATGCCCTCTGGTCATGTTGTGGTCACCTGACTTGGGCAAAAGAGTGTGCCTAAGAATCCAGCTTGATTGTTGGCAGCCAGCGAAGAAAGTGGACGGACCCAAACTTGAAAGTTTCAAGGGCCTTGTCTGGGATCTCCTTGTACATATGGGACATGGAATTGTGATCCTTTTTCTTCTTGGAGTAGACATCTAAGTCATCTTCCTTCTCCTCTGGGGCATTAATCAGATTGGCCCATTCCTCAATAGTTGATTGATACCTTGTACCTTCAGACATCCAGAAAATTCTGCCATCAGGATAAAAATGAGCCGTGGAGTAGAATTGCATAACTAGCTCATCATTCCAGTTTGTGAACTTCATCCAACAAACTCATCAACTCCACAAGCCTTAAAGCTGTCATATACTCTGGTAGTGATCCTCATTTTCCTTTATGAATTTCAGTCTACCCACCTCATGTCACAGACTATGGGCTTCTTATCCAACAAGCACAGTCTCACGTAAGTCCTGTTGTTCCTTAGTGTGGAACCTGTAATCCACAGCATTTCTTCTCTCGATTGCGTATGGATCGAGACAATCTCCTTGCACGAGCCACTGCATCCTTCCTCGACTTCATATTCTCGGCCTTTGGATGAGCATCGTTGTGATCTGGAATCTTGGGTTTGAGCTTCCTTAGGACTTGTCCTTCAAAGATCTTCCTTAGCAGCAACTTCAGGCACTGGGGCCTTGTTCTTCTCAGCAGCTGGTATACTCCTGGTATTCCTCTTAGGTGCAGATTTGGCCTTGGAGGCAGCTTTGGGTGCTTCTTTGGGCTTTGATGATGCAGCCCCTGACTTTATGGCATCACCCATCGCCTTCTCAGGCCTTGGGTGCTGGTGCAGCAACCTCTTCTTCTTCCTCCTCCTCTTCCATCATGGAAGGTTGTCCAACAACTCTGGCCATGGTCTTTCTGACCCTTTCCTTTCTCTTCTTTCCTTCTGCAGTTGGCTCCTTGGGATCAGGTTTCTCTGGTTCTTGTGTTGATCCTCTGACCTTCAGCATAGGTGTCCTCTTGGCGAGGGACCTTCCTATTCAGATCCGAGCTTTGTGGTCTTTGCTGAGCCATACTCCTTTTGAGCACTACTTTCTTGGAAGTAGCCTCATCTTCAGCTGCCACATAGTCATCATCCTGTGAGTCTGAGGTTCTCTTCCTTCTTGCTCTTGTGGCTGCTTTGGGCAAATTGCTAGGAGTACTTTCTGCCTTCATCGAGGAACTGGAGGGACTAGTGCCCTCACTCATGTGAATCTGCTCTTCTTCCCTATTCTGGCTATCACTTTGGTCTGACATGCTGAGAATTCTGACTGCTGACCCTGTGAATAGTTATGGATGAGACAGAATGGATGAGCATCACAAAATGCAGAGATTTTTGCAAAAGAATGATTCAAAACTTAGTTTTACTTTTCCACAGAAAGCATTTCAGATCAACCGATTTTCAAACTCGGTGATACTGAAGTAGTTTTGGAACCTAAACTAGTGATCTCGGTCAGATCGAGTCACAGTTCGGTGGCACCGAGACTGCTAGGGTTTCACAAAGTTCTAAAATCGGTCACACCGATTAGCAATTCTCGGTCAGACCGAGAATTACTAGTGCAATGGCGTTAGCCGAATCGGTGGGACCGAGTTTTTCAACTCGGTGGGTCCGAGATGGTTTCGGCGGAAACCTAACCCTAAATTTTCAAATCGCATCTATTCTACGGATTGTTTTGACTGGATAGATGTGTTTCAATCGTGGCAAGAATCATAATGTACACAATGTGCTGAGAATCAGACGAGGATAGCACTGTGATCGAGTTCATACCCTAATTCGGCGATGAACTCGCTACGGCGGCAACGGCGGGGATGAATTCCGTTGACGGCGGCGGAGACCAGCGACAGGAGGCGGCTGGCGACGAGGAGGACGATCCGGAGACCACAGGCGGAAGCGAGCTATCTTGTGAGGCGAAGGGGTTTGGAGAAAGTTTTCCAAATTTTTGCCCGTGTGAATATATAGCCCGACCACAGCCGGTGTGACCGAGTGGAACAACTCGGTGGCCTTTGAGATGCATAACTGTTGTGATTCTGACAACTCGGTGAGACCAAAAAGTTCAAATCAGTTGCACCGAGATTCAAAACCTAGATCGACTTCGTGATCTCGGTATGACCGAAATGTAAGAGTCGGTCAGACCGAAACACACAAAGAAGTTTTGGAAGTTTAAGTCTATGACGAATCGGGGACACCGAGTGCTCCTCACACAAAGTGGTTCGAATCTGACTTGATCAAATTTTGTGATGTAGCATGAATAGAGTTTGAGACAAGAAAAGCATAGATAGCTAGAGAAGGTTCTTAGGCATTCTTGTCCATCCACTTGGCAAAAGAAAAAAACAAGTGGATGTCATCGAATGAGTTAAATATGCAACCAACATGCTCACACAGTAAGATGGCAAATGAAATATGTGGCAAAGCATGCACAACCAATTCTAGCATCTATCAAACAATTTGCGATGACTAGGTCATCTATATATGAGTATATTGACTTAGGAGTCAAATGAGAACATTTGATCATAGGTCATACTCATCGTTTAAGCTCAAGTGGGGTTACCACTTTTACATAATGCATTGATGTGTTCACATCATTAGAGTTGCTTGACTCAATTCTTAGAGTTAAGCTCCCCCTAGATGTGAGATCCCCTTAGAGGGACGAACTAACCTTGGGTTTTGTCGATGATGACTTCATGTAGGTGTTGAAGATGTGGATGCTTAATGTTGATGTAGATCATTTGGAGCAATCCTTTGGAGTGAGTTGCACTTTCAGTACCTACATGGGTTAGTCCCACAAGGAACAAAACAAGAATATCCATAGACATAGAGTGATGCACACACAAGATGATGTCCATGAAAGCATTAGGTTACCTTGTCCCTTGCCTTACCAACATGAGGGTTTGTGACTCCTTGAACTAGTGCAAGATATGGAAGTTGATTGCACTTGTCCTTGCCATAATGATATGAGTGAAGAATGTTGGCGGAGTCACCCTCAAGAACTCTCTAGTTCTTCTTCTTAGGGATCCACATCATCTTGATGGGAATCCTTGGAGTTGCAAGATTGTACTTGATGAAGTAGAACTTGACGTAGTCTTGGGAACCCACTTGACCAAGGCCTTAGGAGCTTCTTCAAATGCATCTATCTCCTCTTGAAGCTTGTCCTTGCCTTTGTTCCTATGGTCTTGTGGTGGAAGATCATCTTGAGCTTGTGTTCCCTTGAAGGAAGTAGGATCATACTTCTCTTGTTGTGGAACAAACTTCGTCTTGGGGTATTGATCTTCTTCCCACTCAACTCCATTGGCATTGAACTTTCGTTCAAAACCAACACCTTGATTCTTCCGGTACCTTCCTTGCTTGCGTACAATTTCCTCAAATTGCTTACTCCCGGCAAGGCTCTTGTATACACCTTTCTCTATAATTCCCTTCAATAAGCTATTTTCTTGATCAAGAGTAACTTGGCTAAGAGAATCATTAGTGGAATCAAGAGAACTACTAGAAGCAACAACATTTGATTTAGCATGATTATTGTTACTACTAGAGGAAGAATCCTTCTTGTTCTTGTTAATGGACTTGACTTGAGGCATGTAAGTAGATAAGAGTAAACGCTTGGCAATGTAAGAAGAACTTTTCTTACGGAGATCATCATTGATTGCCTTTAAGAACTCATGCTCTTGCTCAAGATTGAGCTTTTCAAAGCGTAACTTCTCATGAGCCCTTAAAAGTTCTCGATGATCTTGAAGATAGTTTCATGAGCTAACTTAAGAGTGTTTAGTTCTTTAGTTAGACGCTCAATCTTCTCCTTATCATTGTCATTCGTTTTATCTTGATTAGCATGATTAATTGACGTTTCATTATAGTATCCATCACTAGAGTTGTCAACAAGTAAATCATCATCACCTAACAAGTCATCTTCGTCACTATTGAAATCAACATACTGGGTGTGTTACCTTTGGACCTTTGGCCATGAAGCATCTTCCAATTCCTTCATTTGGTGAATCAAATATGTCGTAGGAGTTGGTTGACACAAGTGCTAGACCGGCAACACCTTCATCTTGAGTATATTCGAATTAGGGTGATAGCTTCTCTCGGAGTGATTGTCGGAGTCGGAGCCGGATACCCATTCACCAACATGAGCTTGATGTCTTCGTTTTGTGTAGCTCCTTGATGACTTGTCCTTCCTTTCCGAATCCTTTCTCCTCCGTGAGGATCTTCGTTCATAACGATCATCTCTACTCCTTCTCTCTCTTGGTGGTGATTCTTCTCTTCTACTTCTTCTTTTTGGAGAATCTTCTCTTCTTTTGTAGGGTGCCGTACACTCATTGGAATAGTGTCCGGTCTCCCACAATTGTAGCAATTAAGCTCTCCACTAGAAGACCTTTTGTCATTGTATGACCTTGACTTAGAGCTTCTTTCTTTGCTTCTACTCTTGTAGAATTTGTTGAAGTTCTTCACCATTAAGCTCAATTCTTCATTGAAGGTTTGTTTATCACTTGATGATGTGGGGGCTTCACATGAGGCTTTGTAAGCACCACTTGACTTGTTGTGAAGTTCCTCCTTCTCCTTGAGTGACATCTCATGAGCAACAATCCTTCCAATGACTTCCGTTAACTTGAGATCTTTCTAATTGGGCATCATTTGGATCAATGTGCACGGTATCATATTTTCCATCCAATGCTCTTAGGATTTTCTTGATGATGAATCGCCGGTCATCTCTTCACTTCCTAAGCCAGCAATCTCATTTGTGATAAGAGCAAGCCTAGAGTACATTTCAGCGACACCTTCACCATCCTTCATTTTGAACTTGTCAAGCTGACTTTGGAGCACATCCAACTTGGATTCCTTGGCGGAGTCGGTACCTTCATGCATATCAATCAAAGTATCCCAAATTTCCGTTGCATTCTCAAGGCGGCTGATTTTGTTGAATTCTTGAGGCACAATCCGTTGAAGAGGATATCGCAAGCTTGAGCGTTGTATTGCAGCATCTTCAACTCATCCGCACTAGCTTCACGGTTCGGTTCTCTCCCATCAAAGAATTCACCTTGCAAGCCAATACACACAATAGCCCAAATGGCGGGGTTATGTCCGAGAATATGCATTTTCATCTTATGCTTCCAACTAGCAAAATTAGTACCATCAAAGTAAGGACCTCTACGGTGATAATTTCCCTCGCTAGACGCCATACTCTCCTAGGTTGTGAAACCAAGGCCATGACCACCAAAAGCTATGGAAATCAAAGCAAATGGAGACCAAGGCTCTGATACCACTTGTAGGACCTTGAAATATGTCTAGAGGGGGGGTGACGCCCCCGATTCAATTGTACACTAATCATGCACGCAAACGTGTACGATCAAGATCAGGGACTCACTGGGAAGATATCACAACACAACTCTAAAAACATAAATAAGTCATACAAGCATCATAATACAAGCAAGGGGCCTCGAGGGCTCAAATAAAAGTGCTCGATCATAGACGAAGTCGGTGAGCAACAATATCTGAGTCACGGACATAAGTTAAACAAGTTGCCTTAAGAAGGCTAGCACAAAGCCGGGATCTGAGATCGAAAGAAGGCGCAGGCCTCCACTGGGATCCTCCAAACTACTCACGGTAAATCGTCGGTGAGCGTACGTAGTAGAAGGCACCTCCGGTGTAGTAGGAATCGTCGTCGAAGGTGGCGTCTGGCTCCTGGGCTCCATCGTCTGGTCGCAGCAATCGGGTAAAGAAAGGGGGAAAAGGGGGAACAAGGCAACCGTGAGTACTCATCCAAAGTACTACATAAGCAAGGAGCTACACTACATATGCATGGATATATGTGTAAAGGGCCATATCGGTGGACTGAATCAGAATACCGTAATAAGAGGGGATAGCTAACCACAGCCGAAGACTACGCTCGCAGCCTCCGTCTTGCAAAGCATGTAGAAGAGAGTAGGCTGAAGTCCTCCAAGTAGCATCGCATAGCATAATCCTACCGGTGATCCTCTCCTCGTAGCCACATTGAGAGCGACCACCGGTTTTATCCTGCACTTGGAAGGTGTGTGTTTATTAAGTATCCAGTTCTAGTTGTCATAAGGTCAAGGTACAACTCCAAGTCCTCCTCATTACCGAAGATCACGGCTATTCGAATAGATTAACTTCCCCTGTGAGGGTGCACCACATTACCCGACACGCTCGATCCCATTTGGCCAGGACACACTTTTTACGGGTCATGCGGCCGCGGAAGATCAACACGTCGCAGCCCCACCTAGGCATAATAGAGAGGTCAAGACCGCCGGTCTAAACCTAAGCGCCACAGTGCAGGACCCATCGCCCTTAGCACACCGCATGTTGCGAGGGCGGCCAGCGCACCTAGCCTAGCAGGCGTTCCAGTCAATCCGGTAGGCAGCTACGCTCGTCACGACGTCACGAAATGCTTCGGTGGTACCACGACGCCGGTTGCCCATATCTTGTCCCACGTGGCGGTTAGTGCGTATAAGGTCAACGACCCAACTCGAGATCAAATACCAAGATCTCGTTAAGCGTGTTAAGTATCCGCGAGCGCCCGAGCAGGCCGAGCCCACCTCTCTTCTAAGCGGTCTCAACCTGCCTGTCGCTCCGCCACAAAGATCCACACAGAGGGCCGTTGGGACAAAGGTCCTTTCAGCCCCCAATCCCTGAATCACTCGCGGGTGCTCCACAAGCCGACCCGACTTTAGTCACCACATGTATCATGTATAAAGTATATAGTATATACCCGTGATCACCTCTCGAGTGATCACGGCCCGATAGTATAGCATGGCAGACGGACAAGAAGGTAGGGCCACAGATGGAATACTAGCATCCTATACTAAGCAAGAGGATAAAGGTGTAAGGGTAACAACTGTAGCAACAATGACGAGCTATGCAGCAGAATAGGATTAACTAAAGCAAGAATATGCTACACTACTCTAATGCAAGCGGTATAGAGAAGAATAAGCGATATCTGGTGATCAAAGGGGGCTTGCACGGTTGCTCGGACAAGAAGGAGGCGTCGTCCTTGGCGTAGCGACCACGAGGCATCGGCATCGCCACGGGGTCTCTAGGAGAGAAGAGGGGAGAAACAAGTAAATACATAGCAAGCAAGTGCATAACGGGACAACAAGCGAGCTAGACGTGTTCTAACGCGGTATGAGCCGACATCGGTGAAGGGGGAAACATCCGGAAAGTATCCCCGGTGTTTCGCGTTTTCAGACAAACGAACCGGAGGTGGATTGTTGCATGTTCGCTATGCTAGGGACGTGTGGTGAACGAATGGACAACATATTTGGATTCGTCTCGCCGTTCTGAGCAACTTTCATGTACAAAACATTTCCATTCGAGTTACAAATTATTTTATATGATTTTTTAACAATATTCTAGATTTTCTAAATTACTTTTAATTAGAGTTGACCAAGTCAATTTGACTAGTCAAAAGGGAGGTGTGACCCACATATCATAGGCTTAGACATTTTTAATCTAATTTATATTTTATCTAACAGTGAGGTCCAAATGTCATATACACTACACCTAACCACTAATTAGCCTAACTCTTGATTAGCTACTAACCTAAATAGGGCGGTCTCATCCAGAGACGCAGCCCACACACACACATGGCCGCACACACACACGCTGCACACACACACACACAGGCCGGCCAGAGGCACACACTGCAGTGTACAGCCAAGCCACACACGGCCTTTACACACACCTGGACACGCCACACATGGCCATTGCCGAGGCAGCAATGGCATAGCAAGCAGCGATGGCGGCGGAGCGATTAAGAGGCGTAGCTATGCAAGCAGTAAAAGTAGAAGCAGCAAGTGTGTCTTGTGGCCGGGAGGCTGCGGCAAGTCTTGTGACGTGGTGCGCCAATGGCCGCAACCAGGAAGGCAAGGCACGCGGCGTGAGGAACGGGCGGTGGCGTGGCCAAGGAGTGACCGAAGCGGCTAGGGCCGCGACAGAGTGCGACCACGCAGGCGTGAGTGCGCCGGGCGAGCTTCGACTATGGCGACCAGCGACGGGCACGGAGCGCGGTAAACTGTGCGATTCAAAGGGATAAGCGAGGGAATCGACTGAGGGGCTCACCCCGATGCTCGTGGACGAGGTAGGGAGGTCAGGAGAGCTCGGGAGGCGGCAAATCTGACGACGAACGGCGGCGGCCATGGCGGGGAGGATGGCTCGATCCACGCGTTTGGTGCGGATCCGGTTCAACGGATGTACTAGGATGACGGAGTCAAGGACGAGGAAGTCCCTGGACGACCTCCCAGTCGCCGGGGAGGACAGTGGCCGCGGGGACGGCGACGACGCATCGATGATAGCTCGGACACGAGGTTTAGAGGAGAAGCACGAGTTGGAGAGGGGAATTTCGGGGCTAGGGTTCGTCAACGAGGTCGGGGTAACACTTATACACCTCCAGGGGCGCTCGATGATCGACACGAGGCAATCCAGACGTGGACGGCGTGTACGCGCGAGCATAGTGCCATGGCGCCTGTGCCTCGGCCTTCCTCCTGTACGTGAAGCAGGAGAGGCCGGAGGTGGTGCGTGTAAATGTTCTTGTATGCTTTGGGTCTATCTTGCATAGTGGTCCATTTGCTTTTTTTTCATAGACTGTTTTGTATTTCTTATAGTAAATGACTTTTGTTCACATTCAAACTTGGCACATAAATCAAATGCAATACTTTGAAAAACGCACCAAAAGTTTGGGGTCATTTGTAAATATATAACCATTTGTTTATTTTGAAAAGGTTATTTATTTTGTTTTGTTTTAGGACCACTTTATATTTTATTAGGGATGAATTGGTGAGTCAAATGATGTTGGATCATTCATGGAAATTAGTTGAATATTTGCAACCCAATGAACATTTTTTTATGAAACTATAATTTGACTTGTTATTTGGATTTGTATTTGAACTTACTTTGAAGCAAGTGCGGTTTAGCAAAATTTTAATTATGATGACCTAGCATCATTAACAGGTGTTCTTGTAGCTTAACTATCGGGTGTCACAAATCTCCTCCACTACAAGAAATCTCGTCCGAGATTTAAGCGGTGGAAGTAAGGGGAAAAGGTCTTTGATAGCGAAAAACCTAACGAGTCCTCTCGGTCTTGGCTGCCCTTTCGAAGAGATTGATCCCTTTCGTTGATGTCTTCATTTCTCTGCTTCAAGTCACCATGATCAAGTCGTTATCCTTTCTTCGGGATTTCCATCGTCCTACAAACGTGACCAAGGGGAAAAACACCGGAAGAACGCATATCCACAAAGCTGGGCATCTGACGGTAAACTCAATGGGAAATACACAAGGTACCCACGAGTAGTATTTCAGTGAATTCGTTGAGTGCAATATACGATGGTACCAAAGTTTCAAACGGGTAGGCAATCATTCGATGACTAGGCGTAAGCTGGAATGGGGGTTTGAACAACGAGAATAACATTGTGTTTGATTCCAGGATGAATAATGGTATAGCATTCAGCTCGTGAATCACATATGAAGCCAGGTGCAAAGGATACATTAGAATCCGGGTTATAAAGAAGAGTCAGATTTCGATCCAGTGGACCTGTGGGTTATGGGCCCACCATGTGGGTTGAAAGTAGGAAGGGTGGTGACATCTTGCACAGCGCATGAGGAGGCATGTCGGTGGATAGCTTATGCTGGAGTCGGCAACAATGTCGGTACCAAGGGCGGGAACGAAGAGAACCATTTTCACCTTTCGTTGAGCGAGGTGGACCAATAGGCAAGGTTCTCGTCCATCGGTGGCTACCGGAATGTCATCAACA
This sequence comes from Aegilops bicornis, assembly GCA_021605145.1. Taxonomy (NCBI): domain Eukaryota; kingdom Viridiplantae; phylum Streptophyta; class Magnoliopsida; order Poales; family Poaceae; genus Aegilops; species Aegilops bicornis. The sequence goes on along the minus strand of CM038674.1, from coordinate 565,488,698 downwards.
ATAATGTGAGGTCTTCTTGTGAGTGGTACAACGAGGTGTTTACATAAGCAAGGAAATATTACTGCTTATATAATTTGGATCACAAGGAGGTTTAAACAAACCAATGGAAAGGAAAAGTGATTATCAGGTTTAAACAAAACAATGGAAAGGAAAATGTGTATGCACACATATTTCAAGGGTATATCCTTCCCAAGGACAAGCAGATCATGATATCCATGACAGTATATAATGTAGAAAACCCTTTAGGCAAGGGGAGAGAGATTTCATGATATTATCCCGACAACGGTGTTTGGATAATTGAGCAAGAAATATTTAGCATTGGGCTTCAAATGCTCTTATTGAAAATCGGAGTACCACAGACATGCTTCGAGATAGCATTGACATGGTCTTCAAGCAAGGGTCAGACTCTGGATACATGAAGGATCCATCAGGAACAACTTATAGATAAGTCTTACGATTTCCTCATGGAAGAATCGCTAAGCTTGCTAAAAGGAAACTATAACAATAGGTCCTCCGGCCGTGGGTGCTAGGCATGACATCACCTTACCGGGTCATATAAAGACCAATGTTATAACTCTTGAAAATATGTTCCAACCATCATATCTAACCGAGGTTCGGATCTGATTGGGGTCGAGATACCTCGGACTCGTGGATGCACGAGAAGAAAAGGTGCAAAACAAATTGACAAGATGACATTGTAAGATTCTCGAAATGTACTATGGAAGGAGTTCGAACAATAGCTCATCATTAAACCAATGAAGGGATAAGGAGGTAATTGATGAACTCAGTGACAATTCATCGAGATTTCGAAAGGATGGGTTTCCACAATTATGTGAACAAGGAGATAACATTTGTCAGATCAAATGATATAATGATGTATGCTCGAGGAAAGCATACACAATTGAACATTGATTGAAAGGTGCACCCGAAAGATGGGCTTAGGTAGCATGATCAATGTTAGAATGGTGGTTCAACAACCAATAGTCTAAGAACGAACTATCGACCATCAACTTCAAAGCAATAGGGTTGTTAGAAGTACAAAATACAAGTAGTACCGTTCACTTGTTGGAATCCCGGTTAGAATCAACACGGGGACCAAGAAGGGAAGGTTATGGTGAGAAGTATTAATTGCATCAATAATTCATAAGAGGTGGTGAAAGTCTCATGACCTTCTTGACAAGACAGATGGTAATACTCCAAGGTAAAGAAGAACAATTTTTGGATAGCACGGAACTCAAGGTACAACACAAAATAAGAACAAGTTTTGTGTTGGAGGAATCTAATAATGTTGTCGGTGTTAACCCAAATCATCGAGAGGGCAAGCATGGAATTTCTCATCAGAACTCAATGTACGTCTGGAAGAAGTTAAAATGTTGGCGATGATCATGACACATTTATCGAGAGATTTCAAGAAGATGTAATCGATCGGCAGAGACATCACATCAAGGGAATGGTGAAGTAAAAGGTTACTATAACCATAGATAAGATGCCATCTCGAATTCGGAGTTGTCTCTCAAGACAAACAATATGATGCGGAAAGTTCGATGTAAGCTTAGAAACCTTTGTCGGGATTGTGTCACGGGATGAAGGACATAGGTAGAATGGTCAAGCGATCGACTGGCGATGATGATGTAGTCAATCTGTTGGGAATGACATGATCAAGTGCAAACTCGTAAGCAATGAAGATTACTAAAAGTTGTCGAATCACAGTGCGGACTCAGTCCACTATTCGGTGTTCTCGGTTGACGACAACCCAGAACTCGTGGGGTGACTATGACAGGGAAAGGTATTACTCCATTACAAATTCATAAGATGTAGTGCAATGGCATGATATCCTTGAGATACCAGGTGGATAACACTCGAAGGCATATCAAATTAAAGGTTGAAGTGGGGTGTATTGATCTATAGAAGACAAGCGCTTTAACTTGTCTGAGAAATGGAATCAAAGGAAGAAATTATGGTGGAACCACAATCATAAATGATCAAACCACGGATACAAGATGAACTCATAACAAGGGGGTAATTATTTTCACGAGCAGCTTCCATGATAAGTTCTACATCGTGTCCATGGGCATGAACGCAAAGTTCAAGGTCAACTCCCACTTCTTCAATGTATAACCTTCCATTCACTCCTCAAAATAAAAATGATTTCAGTGTCAAAACCTACCTGGTGAATTACCAGAGTAGTATGACCCGTGAAAACTTTCGGGTTCACACAGATTATGGAAAGCATAGGTTCAACCCATCAGGGTATCTTAGAACATATACCATGAACTTTAGGGTCAATTAGCACGTGCTCGTAGCAGAGCATGGTTGACAAGGCATAGGATATAACTTGCCAAAGGCAGAAGACATAATTTACCAAAGGCATTATGTATCAGGGGAGAGAACTTCTCGAGGTTTTTGTATACGAAGGACACTGTCGGATGATATTTCAACAAAGGATTCGACGGTCCATAGTGAAACTGATGTGAGTATCGGCACACAACCAGAGGAAGAAAGAATGCACGGGCATCATATTATAGAACATCTGAAAAATTCGATGCTTAGATAACAAAGGAATTATGATTTCCAAAACAAAGGATCAGATGCAGACGCTCTGATCAAGGATGGGTAAGTCGGATAGACCAGAGGCACAATTGACGACAAATAGTTTGATCGAGAACCATCTCATGTTCAAAATGACGTCTGAGCCGGAAAGATAATTTAGAAGGGTTGATAGATGATTGTGTGCATTCACACATGTTGAATCAATAGGATCAAAATGGCGGTGTCAAAAGACACTAGTGAATATTGCTAGTGATATGGGAGCATCCATAATGTAAGCATACAAGTATTTGCGAGCAATAGTTTGAAGAGGATGCTCGAGGAAGGCGGATAGTATTTGAGTATCTTATGAAGCATACTAACAAGCTGGGGATGAGCAGATACTCAATAAGTGCGAGGAATTTTCAATAGGGGTATTCATGTGGTAAAGAAGCGCAAGGCGATAGCTTAAAGGATTTTTGGAACAACGGAGAGCAATTTAGGGCATCTTGTAATAACAAGAGCAACTGAGGATAAAAGTAAGCACGACAAGTGTAAGTATTTATCCATAGGGATATTTCGGTGGAAGGGAATTGCAAAAGCAACGGGCACAAGGTCTCGAGAGAATATCGGAGAGTATCTCCGAAATCTTCTGGTGCAGCCGGCGATCATCTGGACTGAAGGGGCTCTCCGGGTGAAAGTGATAACGAGATCCTAATGTTAGATTTAGCAAAATTCATTTAACCCGAATAGAAGAGAGATCAGAGTCCCAGAGTATACTCAAGGAGTAAAAGATCCTAATACCACCCAATGGCGATGTGGGCCCATGGGCCGCACAGCCATGTCATTAAAAGTTTTGTAAAGTCTAGACTCGACTTGACCAAGGAGTTGGAAAGGGGGATTCTCATGCAGTCAGCTCGATACCAACTTGTGGCGCCCGATTCAATCGTACACTAATCATGCACGCAAACGCGTGTAACGATCAAGATCGAGGACTCACGGGAAGATATCACAACACAACTCTAAAAACATAAATAAGTCATACAAGCATCATAATACAAGCCGAGGGCCTCGAGGGCCCGAATACAAGTGCTTTCGATCATAGACGAAGTCAGCCGAAGCAACAATATCTCGAGTCTGAGACATAAGTTAAACAAGTTGCCTTAAGAAGGCTAGCACAAAGCTGGGATCTGAGATCGAAGAAGGCGCGGGCCTCCCGCCAGGATCCTCCAAACTACTCACAGTCGTCGGTAGGCAACACGTAGTAGAAGGCACCTCCGATTAAGTAGGAATCGTCGTCAAGGTGGCGTCGGCTCCACAGGCTCCATAGTGCAGTCGCGACAATCGGGTAAAGAAAGGGGAAAAGGGGAACAAGGCAAACCGTGAGTACTCATCCAAAGTACTACTTAAGCAAGGAGCTACACTACATATGCATGGATATATGTGTAAAGGCCATATCGGTGGGTGAATGCGAGAATACCGTAATAAGAGGGGATAGCTAACCACAGCCGAAGACTACGCTTCCGGCGACCTCCGCTCTTGCAAAGATGTAGAAGAGAGTATTTGAAGTCCTCCAAGTAGCATCGCACAGCATAATCCTACCCGGTGATCCTCTCCTCGTAGCCCTGTTAGAGAGCGACCACCGGGTTTTATCTGGCACTTGGAAGGGTGTGTTTTATTAAGTATCCAGTTCTAGTTGTCATAAGGTCAAGGTACAACTCCAAGTCCTCACATTAGAAGATCACGGCTATTCGAATAGATTAACTTCCACAGTAGGGTGCACCACATTACCCGACACGCTCGATCCCATTTGGCGGACACACTTTTACGGGTCATGCCCGGCCGCGGAAGATCAACACGCCGCAGCCCCACCTAGGCATAATAGAGAGGTCGACGCCGGTCTAAACCTAAGCGCATTGTGGTGCGGACCCATCGCCTTTTAGCACACACACGCTATGCGAGGCGGCCGAAGCAGAACCTAGCCTAGCAGCGCGTTCCAAATTAATCCGGCAGGCCACGCCTGTCAGCCGACGTCACGAAATGCTTGGCTGGTACCACGGCGCGGTTGCCCATATCTTGTCCCACGTGGCGGTTAGTGCGTATAAGGTCAACGACCCAACTCAGATCAAATACCAAGATCTCGTTAAGCGTGTTAAGTATCCGCGAACGCCGGCAGGCCAGCCCACCTCTCTTCTAGGCGGTCTCAACCTGCCCACTCCGCCACAAAGATCCACACAGAGGGCCGTTGGGACAAAGGTCCTTTCAGCCCCCAATCCTCGAATCACTCATGGGTGCTCCATGTTTCAATTCGAGCTTTAGTCACCACATGTATCATGTATAAAGTATATAGTATATACGTGATCACCTCTCGAGTGATCACGGCCCGATAGTATAGCATGGCAGCGGACAAGAAGGTAGGGCCACAGATGGAATACTAGCATCCTATACTAAGCGATAGGATAGCGAGTAAGGGTAACAAATCAGTAGCAACAATGACAGGCTGTCTGCGAGAATAGGATTAACGGAAAGCAGTAACATGCTACACTACTCTAATGCAAGCAGTATAGAGAAGAATAGGCGATATCTGGTGATCAAAGGGGGGGCTTGCCTGGTTGCTCGGACAAGAAGGAGGCGTCGTCCTTGACGTAGTCGCACCACGAGGCATCGGCATCAAAGATCACGGGGACTACCGGAGAGCAGAGGCGCGGAGAAACAGTAAATACATAGCAAGCAAGTGCATAACAGGACAACAAGCAGAGCTAGACGTGTTCTAACAGCGGTATGAGCTGATATCGGTGAAGGAAACATCCGGGAAAGTATCCCGGTGTTTAGCTGCATTCGCATCGAAACGAGCCGAGGTGGATTGTTGCATGTTCGCTATGCTAGGGACGTGTGGTGAACGAATGGACAACATATTTGGATTCGCCTCGCTGCTCGAGCAACTTTCATGTACAAAACATTTCCATTCGAGTTACAAATTATTTTATATGATTTTTAACAATATTCTAGATTTTCTAAATTACTTTTAATTAGAGTTGACCAAGTCAATTTGACTAGTCAAAAGGGAGGTGTGACCCACATATCATGAGGCTTAGACATTTTTAATCTAATTTATATTTTATCTAATGATAGGGTCCAAATGTCATATACACTACACCTAACCACTAATTAGCCTAACTACCGATTAGCTACTAACCTAAATAGGGCGGTCTCATCCAGAGACGCACCGCCACACACACATGGCCGCACACACACACACACACACACACACACACACAGGGCGGCCGGAGGCACACACTGCGGCATGACCACACACAGGCGCACACACACTGACACGCCACACATGGCCATTGCCAGCAAAGCGGCATAGCATAGCAGCAGATGCGGCAGGAAGCGATTAAGGGCGATAGCTATACAACGGTAAAAGTAGAAGGCGGCAAGTGTCTTGTGTGCCGGGAACAAATGACAGCGGCGGTAAGTGCGCAGACGTGGTCTTGTGCAGCGCAGCGCAGCCCGAGGAAGGCAAAAGGCACGGGCGGCGCGTGAGAGCAGAAGCGTGGCGTGGCCAAGGAGTGACCTGAAGGCGGCCTAGGGCGCCGACAGAGTGCAGCCACAGGCGGTGAGGCGCCGGAGCAGAAGCTTCGACTATGGCGACCAGCAGCGACGGGCAGGAGGCGGCGCGGTGTATGCGATTCAAAGGATAAGCGAGGAATCGGCCGAGGCTCACCCGATGCTCGTGGACGAGGTAGGGAGGTCCCGAGAGCTCGGGGAGGCGGCCGTCGGCAGCGCAGCGGCGGCTCCATGGCGGGGAGGATGGCTCGATCCACGCGTTTGGTGCGGATCCGGGAGGACAAAGGTGGCATGGGGGCGACGACGGCAACGTCGATGACAGCTTCGGACCACGAGGTTCGTGAGGAGAAGCACGAGTTGGAGAGAATTTCGGGGCTAGGGTTCGTCAACGAGGTCGGGGTAACACTTATACACCTCGAGGCGCTCGATGATCGACCGCGAGGCAATCAGACGTGGACGGGCGTGTACGCCGAAAGCATAGTGCCATGGCGCTGTGCCTCGGCCTTCCTCCCGTGACGTGAAGCGGAGAGGCCGGAGGCTGGGGCTGCGTGTTATTCAGTATGACCGGGTCTATCTTGCATAGTGGTCCATTTGCTTTTGTTTTCATAGACTGCATTTTGTATTTCTTATAGTAAATGACTTTTGTTCACATTCAAACTTGGCACATAAATCAAATGCAATACTTTGAAAAAAGGCACCAAAAGTTTGGGGTCATTTGTAAATATATAACCATTTGTTTATTTTGAAAAGGTTATTTATTTTGTTTTGTTTTAGGACCACTTTATATTTTATTAGGGATGAATTGGTGAGTCAAATGATGTTGGATCATTCATGGAAATTAGTTGAATATTTGCAACCCAATGAACATTTTTTATGAAACTATAATTTGACTTGTTATTTGGATTTGTATTTGAACTTACTTTGAAGCAAGTGCGGTTTAGCAAAATTTTAATTATGATGACCTAGCATCATTAACAGGTGTTTACTGTAGCTTAACTATCGGGGTGTCACATTGACCAATTAAAAACTTAACCTTTTCCCAATTTTAGGCTTTGACCAATTAAAGCATGCAACTTGCAAGAATGTAAAGGGAAGGGTTTGGAGATTTCAAACGCAAATTGGAGACACGGTGATTTTTGAGCCGTGGTTCCAATAGGTGGTGCTATCGTACATCCACGTTGATGGAGACTTCAACCCACGAAGGGTAACGGTTGCGCGAGTCCACGGAGAGCTCCACCCAAGAAGGGTCCACGAAGAAGCAACCTTGTCTATCCCACCATGGCCGTCGCTCACGAAGGACTTGCCTCACTAGCGGTAGATCTTCACGAAGTAGGCGATCTCCTTGCCCTTACAAACTCCTTGGTTCAACTCCACAATCTTGTCAGAGGCTCCCAAGTGACACCTAGCCAATCTAGGAGACACCACTCTCCAAGAAGTAACAAATGGTGCGTTGATGATGAACTCCTTGCTCTTGTGCTTCAAATGATAGTCTCCTGTCGGTGTCAAAACCAGCGGATCTCGGGTAGGGGTCCCGAACTGTGCGTCTAGGCGGATGGTAACAGGAGACAAGGGACACGATGTTTTTACCTGTGTTCGGGCCCTCTCGATGGAGGTAAAACCCTACTCTGCTTGATTAATATTGATGATATGGGTAGTACAAGAGTAGATCTACCACGAGATCGTAGAGGCTAAACCCTAGAAGCTAGCCTATGGTATGATTGATTGTTGTTAGTCCCCACGGACTAAAACCCTCCGGTTTATATAGACAACGGATAGGGTTAGGGTTACACAGAGTCGGTTACATCGGGTAGGAGATCTACATATCCGTGACGCCAAGCTTGCCTTCCACGCCAAGGAAAGTCCCATCCTACACGGACGAAGTCTTCAATCTTGTATCTTCATAGTCCAGTGAGTCCGCCAACGATGATAGTTCGACTATCCGGACACCCCCTAGTCCAGGACTCCCTCGGTAGCCTCGAACCAGGCTTCAATGACGACGAGTCCGGCGCATATTGTCTTCGACATTGCAAAGCGGGTTCCTCCTCCGAATACTTTATAGAAGATTTTTGAACACAAGGGCGGTGTCGGCTCTGCCAAAATAATTTCCACATAACAAGTCAGAGAGAATAATATTTACACAAAATCAATCTGGCGGCGTATTCATGGGCGTGCCATCATGCCACACGGCCACGTCTTTATTCGAATTGTTTTACCATACCACCTCAAAGGCGTTTAGCGAGGCAGTTTCCTTGGCATGTCTTTGGCAAAGCAGATCGTGTCCCCTTATTCCGGGATTCTCGTCCAATACGGACGTGGTAACCCAACGTGCCCGTTGCGCATCTCCTCTATCGGCGAGTCCCAATCAGCCCGCAGGGAGGGCTCTTGGTATTCAACCTCTTTATAATGAGACCAAGGCCTGCTCCTTTCTTTCAATCTCAATCGAATCCGCCCCTCGCTTTGAGTTCCAACACCCAAAGCTCCAGATTTAGGTGCTTCGGACCTCCGAGGATGTCCGGCTCCGACCGCAAGGTCGGTGGATGCCTTCCTCCGTTCACGGAGGAAGGCGTGCTAAGGCTGAGAGACGCCAGGTATCTAACCGGGCGAATTTCATATAGGCTGCTCCGGGCAGGTCATTTCCCACTCCCGAGCCCGTGAGGCGTGGTGTTCGTGTCTCACTTTCTTCGGGTTTAGGTTTCCGATGGACCCCTTTGTGCGGGGGCTCATGTTTTATTATGGGCTGGAATTCCATGACTTGAATCCGAGTCCATCCTCCACATCTCGTCATTCATTGTCATATGTGAAGCCTTCCTCCATATTACCCTCACTTTGGATTGTGGCTCAAGACCTTCAAGGTGGAGCCGAGGATGATCGAGGGGCAACAAGCGAAGTCTTGAGGGGCGATCATAAGCAAGTGTCTTGATGCTCCCGTGGCCCGAGGCTCTTTTCAGAGGAGCTTGGTTTGTAGCAACGGAGTGGTTCTATATCACCGCTCCCGGGGCACCAAATGGGTGGCGCTACCCGCCTTCCGCTCAGGTCCACCACAACGGTGGCATCATGGGTTAACCAGGGCTCGATTGGGGCCGCCCAAGGGCGTTCCTCCATTGCGGGGCCGTATTCGAGATCTCCAGGGAAAGAGAGATCAATCTGGTCGTGGCGGCCAGGTTATGCTAATTGGCGTATACGCCTGCAAACATCGCCCCCCTCAAATGCATGGGAGTTTAATCCCAGGGACCACGAAGCTCTCCAACATTTTATGGGCGCGGCCTTGTGGAGATGTATAAACTGCATTCTTCGGATCACAAGAGAAGTGTCGAGACTTGACCGAGGACGCAGGACTAAGCTGCAATCGCCCGGATACTCAAGTAAGTGAGTCTGTGGCAGAATCCCAGGCTGTTCATTCTTTATCATATATATGCCCTTTAAAGAGCCGTTTCTTGAACAGGAGTGGATAGCCAAGGCAAAGTTGATAAGGTGTCCGGCTCCTCCCGGAGGCCACACGGACCCAATCTTGACCAAGATCTTTGAAGGTCGCGCCTTTTGAAGAAGAAGCGAAGGGGGAGCAGGAAACAACTGCCTCCACGAAGGAGGTTTTCAAGGAAGGAGGAATCGAGGATCCTACCTTAGTGGAAAAGAGGACCGCCTCGAAGACCCGGAAGCCAAGGCCTCAAAGCGGGAAAGAAGTCTTCGGACAGACGGCTGACCGAAACACCCAGCCGCACTATTTCCTGAGGGGATCAGCCCTCCAACGAGCCGTAAGTAAAAGAAGGGGTCTTGTGAATAAAGGATATCCTCAGATTTATTTCAAGATAACCGAAATTGTACCTTGTAGTTCGGATCTCGGCCCTTCTCAGTGAGCTCATCTTGGGGATCTTCGTCAGGAAATGATGGAGAGCTAAACGCCTCCACCTATCGCTACTTCATGTGAGGCGGGGACCTGAGGTGTCGTCACGGAGAGTTTCCGAGTCCGGCGGGGCCGAAGGTCCGGCGCCAACCGGCGCCATGGCCGGAGGAGTCAAGGACCTGCTTGGGCGAGTGTCTATCTCGAGAAGATCACCGATGCGCTAATGGCTACGGTGATTGAAAGAATTGCATCCGCCGAGAGCGGATTGCACTGCCGCCGTAAGTTTACCGACGGGGTTTGAGGTACGAGAAAAAAGATGATGTACCATCTGACAGTTATGCATATAGAATGCTCACTGTATAGATAGTAGCCACTGAGACTCGGTATGTTGTCAAAAATGACAGCGTGAAGATGATCATAATCTCGATACTAACATGTTGACTTTTCTATGTAGGTGGCGGGCGTCCGTGGCTAGCCGGACCGATTTAATTTGCCGAACTAGAGCGGCGTCTTGTGAGGCGGATCACGGACATCGCCTTTGGTCAATAAAGCGGTTTGACGAGTCACAAGGTATCACGACTCCTCACGGGCACTGGTAAGGGAGCTTGACGCCCATGCCTTACTATTTGTATGCTTTGATGCAGATGGCTGCCGTGGAGAGAATATGCGGAACTCGCCTTAGAGCTAAAAGAGCAAGCCCGAAAAAAATGTCTGCGGCTGCTTTAAAGGCGATCAAGAGAAATTTGAAAGCGAACGGGCTGCTCCTTTGCCAAGCAAAGAGGAGATGGCCGAAATGGCCGTAAAGTTGAAGAATGCTACCGACCGTTGCAGGGTTCTTGAAAAAGAACGACAAGCGGAACAAGAGGGCCTGAACAAGGCCACCGCCGAAGCCAAGGATGCTCGCTCTGCGATGAGAGCTATGAAAGAGGAGCTACATCAGGCCGAAGAAATTGCGGCTGGAAAGCCTTTTCTACTATGGAGGAGATATACGGATCCGAAGTATGCTCAGTTGGATAAGCTGTGGAGTTCGAAGGATGCTTATCTGGACTTAGCGGCGAGCGCTGTGGACGCGATTGAGCACTTCCGAGGCGAGGAAGGGGCACGAAGGGAAGGGCTATTTTGAGCCGCAATTCCATAGTCCGGAGGCGTCCTCTTCCGCTGGCGATCGGTTGGCGAATGGGCCGAACTAGAATCGATTATCCGGACTTGCCATGAAGCATGTCGTGACTCATTTGTGGCCAGCGGACCCGGCCGAAGAGTTATTTTGGCTTAGTGCAGCAGTTCCTTGAGTGCGGTACCACGTATCGGCGCAATGAAGCGGTCGGCGTGTATTGAGGGTGTGCAGATGGCTCTTGCCGTGTCAAGACATCTTTGGCGGAGATGAAGGCCACCGACGTTGCATCCCAGATTCGGATTAAGACGAGTACTGCGAGCACTATTTTGAGGAAGTCCTGCAGGCGCTCGTTTAATAGAGACGCAAAGGTTCGAAGGATGTTATGTTTGAATGACATGTGTAATTTTATGAAACATCATTTCGATTTAATGTAAGAGCTTTTTATACTTGTGCCTTCAAGTAGCAAACTACCTCCTGTGGAGGCCGTTAATGTATATGTGTATATAACTTTGAAAGATGGCGGTCCTTGGCTTCAGCTTTACGCACATAGTGCGGGGTGTTTGCAAAAGGCACATTTTCACACTTAATCCAACGTCTTGGTCCTGTAAAGGAGGTGATAAGCGTAGCAAACTAGGCAACCGGACTATAATGCTTTATCACTTTCACTTAGCCATAGGGGTTCAAGGTGGGGCTACGATATAGCCCACAGGGCACCGCACTCTCCCGAATGCGGGTGCATATGTGCCCTGACCGGAAGCGGTCCTTCGTCTATGCGAGGAATTCTAAACATTCCCCTGTGGGTCATCAGTGGTCGACCAGGTCTCACGCTACATCATGATGATCAGTTTTGGCTTTCTCTACTAAGGTGCTCACCAGCGAACCGGGGCACAATCGCGATGGTTCTCCTCACAGTGCTGCGTTAGCCGATAAAGCAGGAACGTAAGGCAGCAAAACACAGGAGCCGGGCAAACCCAACATTTGACCAAAGACATGATTCGAGCCGATGCATATAAGGCCCTAACTCGAGACGCCCGAACACTCCCTAAGGTATTCGGTCTTTATGAAAGCGGGCGAATAATGCCCTAAGCCACTTTGGTGTCCAGTGCAGCGCAAAAATTCCGACGCGGCCGATGCCAAAACGCCAGCCTCCTCCTCGGTTATAGCAAGAAACCGGGGGATGTGTATCAACAAGAGACAGTAAAAAAGGTTTACGCAGGGTCTTAATCTGAAAAGAATCCTTGTAACGGGTCCCTACTGCACGTCTGCGCCTGTGTCTCCGTTGTAGCCAGTATCTCGACCGGGTGTAGCACAGTGTTCATCTGTGGAAAAGAAGAACTTAGTATGAAAAAAAGATCATGCGAAATGTAATTGGAAATAATCATAGTACGATTCAAAAATGAATAAAATTGAGCTTTATTGTCTCTTGTTGTACATGCATGGAGCCCCTTGTAAGGGTGCAGCGACTAGTGAGCATTATGTTTATTTGTGCCGGACTCGCCTAATCGTGTCCGGGTCCGAACGACCTGCTTTAGGCGCTTTTGGCCAAGAAGCCGTATTATTGTGAGGCTGTTAAGGCGGTCTCACATTCTTTCCTTAAGGGATGCACAGCTTCCCTTAATGAAATGATGCCTCGTGGACCAGGACATTTTAAGTTTAAGAGATGCGTGGTGCGGTATTGCGTTAAAGCGGCTTAAAAGCTTCATTCCCAAAGAGTGCTTGATAGCTACTTACGAATGGGGCGATGTGGAAGACCAACTTTTCACGGCGAAGTTGTCGGGTGAGCCGAACATAACTTCCGGTAGTAGGGAGCGCGTACAATGGGCGTAAGTGCACGGCATGATTCCTTGGAAGGAAGTGTTGCTATGGCTAATCCTATTTGGGTCTATCCCCATATTGCGGATTGTGTCACGATATAGCAGGTTTAAATCATCGCCGCTGTCCATTAGGACTTGCGTAAATTGAAGATCGTCGATTATAGGTTCTAGTATCAAGGCAGTCCATCCTGCGTTCGGATACTTTCGAGTAGTCTTGATGGTCGAAGGTGATTGGTTTTGACAACGGTGTTTGGACTCATTGGGGTAGGCATGCGGTAGCGTAATTCAATGGGCGCGCTCTATTTTCCCCTTTTGTTACTTGGAGTAAGTTTCTTGTTTTGACCTCTTGTGGGAAATTCTTTTGTTTTCGATTGCTGCTGCTTGTGGGGTTCGTCATCAGTATTAAGCTTGGTGCGTCCGAGCCTTGTGTTCGGCGTTGAGTCTGCCGGATCGCTTGAAGACCCAACAATCTCTGTGGGTATGGTTTGCGTGATTCCCGGAGTATTGTGGATTTGGCATATCCTGTCCGAGATTTTGTTTAAGTTGGATATCTCATCGCTGTTATCCTTAAGGGCAGTTTTTGTTGTTACGCCATGAGCTTTTGAATCCGCGCCGACTGCCGCATGTGGGTATTCCCTTAATCCGGTGGCGGTCCTTGCCGCATCGTGGTTTCCCGTTTCCATCTCTCGACTTGGATGTACTTGGGTCAGCTGGTATCGCATCTTGCTAGCCAGCTATCCTCTCCCGCGCAAAAGCGGGTCATGAGGCTTGTTAGTGCGGCCATTGTTCTTGGTTTTTCCTGGCCAAGGTGTCTGGCGAGCCATTCATCTCGGACGTTGTGTTTAAAAGCTGCTAAGGCTTCGGCGTCCGGACAGTCGACTACTTGGTTCTTTGGTGAGGAACACTGTTCGAATTTTCGGGCTGACTCACCGGGCTGTTGGGTTATGTGACTTAAATCGTCTGCGTCCAGGAGGTCGGACGTAGGTGCCACTGAAATTGGCCCGAAAAGCATCCTCAAGCTCTTCCCAACTACCAATGGTATTTTCGGGAGGCTTTTAAGCCAATGCCGGGCTGGCCCTTTGAGCTTGAGGTAGGTATTTTATGGCGTGGAGATCATGTCCTCTACGGCCATATGTATGTGGAGGATGTAATCCTCAATCCGGACTCAGTGGTTACATTGTTCCGTCATTATGCCTCTATGTTTACGGGTTTGAATCCGCTGAGAATTCATGATCCAAAGACCTCATCGATGAAACATAGAGGGTGCGCGGCGCCCACATGTTGGGTATGCCGTGATGTTCGGACACTTGACGTGTTGTACTGTTTGCTAGAGCTTTCTCTCTTGGCCCGTAGATGAACCTAACTGGGCCATCCTTTTGTTGCGAATCCTTATTCGGATCGCGTGCCGGATTGTGTGCGGCGCCTCTTGGCGCTCTATGCTTGTTATGTGGTCGTCTATCCAGGCCAAAAGGCGACCCTCTTTGTTTTTGATTGCGGGGGCTCTAGGGCCTCCTCATCGAATTCGAGCAGTAGTTTGCGCTTTGGGTAGCTCTTTGTTTGGCGACTATCGCCCGTATTTGTCTATGGTGTTGAGTACCTTGCTCCATCTCGATTCTCGAGTGCATCTTCCGCTGTTTTGAGCTTCCACGCTTTTTTGAGGAGCTACAGCAGCGATGTGACGAGCCTTTGTGGAGGTTCTTACGCTCCAATGACTTGTCCGGTGTGAGATCGTCCGAACATTATCTTCTTAGCCGGGGCGGGTTGTTTATCCAAGTTGTCCTGTTGAACGGTTGTTGATGGCGTGTTAAATGCGTCCACCGGTTCGACACCTGCTGATGGCTGGAGTGCGTGTGGCTGCCGCTTTTGTCGGCGGGACTTGGTGCGGCGTTACGTTGCCGTTTGACTGCTTTTCGAGGGTTTTATCCTTCATAGCATCCCGTTGTTCCTCGTTGCCACTTCCTTTAGGAGTATCCACCATGTATACATCGTGAGATGAGGTGGCTATCGATATCCTATAGGTGCCGGTTCGTGGTTATCTCCTACATAAATCGCCGTCCATGCCGCCGATGTCTTGAGTCGAAATTGAGCACGTCGTTTAAACTTTCGGCGATGGCTACAAAGTGGGTGGTGGGTGGGCGTGAATTTCTTCGTCTTCCGCATCCCAACCTTCCCGACCATAGTCCGGCCAAGGCTCTCCGACAAAGAGAGAGACTTTAATGAATTCGAGGATGTCGCCAAGGCGAGTCTTTGAAAGATGTCTGTGACGGTGAACTCCATAACCGCGCCCGGTCGGATTCGACCGGGCAGGGGCGGTATGAGGTTCGAGTCCGGAGAGGAGTCGGCACCTCAGTCACAGGCTCGCAAAGGGCGAGGGATGGTGTTCGGCTCAATCGCCCGTAGATATCGTAGCCCAAGGCGGTGTCCAGCCACTGCGTCCTCGATCGGGCGAAATCGGCTCGAACTAAGAATTGGGCCAGACTGAATCTTGACCTCCGGAGACCTTGACCGGCGAGCTAGATCCATACCCATCGAGGGCGGTCGCGGCGCACTTGGCATGCTTCGAATCCGTCGAAGATCAAGTCTCCGCGGATGTCGGCCGTGTAGTTCAAACTTCAAATCGACACGCGGCCGGGCGTAGCTTCGATCTGCTCCGGATGGCCAGCGAATTGGCCGCGATGCAAAGCCGCCAATCTGAAGATCTGTCGGGGAGAAAAGTCTCACCTGGACCACGTCGTTGTTGATGATCGAAGGAGCCATCGGGCCTATAGGTGACGACGTGAGGAATCCTCAATAGAAAGCACCAATGTCGGTGTCAAAACCGGCGGATCTCGGGTAGGGGTCCCGACTGTGCGTCTAGGCGGATGGTAACAAGAGACAAGGGACACGATGTTTTTACCTGTGTTCGGGCCCTCTCGATGGAGGTAAAACCCTACTCACTGCTTGATTAATATTGATGATATGGGTAGTACAAGAGTAGATCTACCACGAGATCGGAGAGGCTAAACCCTAGAAGCTAGCCTATGGTATGATTGTTGTTAAGTCCCACGGACTAAAACCCTCGGTTTATATAGACACCGGATAGGGTTAGGGTTACCTGACAGAGTCGGTTAAATCGGTAGGAGATCAACATATACGTATCACCAAGCTTGCCTTCCACGCCAAGGAAAGTCCCATCCGGACACGGGACGAAGTCTTCAATCTTGTATCTTCATAGTCCAGGAGTCCGGCCAACGATGATAGTTCGGCTATCCGGACACCCCCTAGTCCAGGACTCCCTCACTCCCCAACACTCAACTCTCTCTCATAAGATTTGGATCTGGTGGAAAGAAGATTTGAGTGGAAAGCAACTTGGGGAAGGCTAGAGATCAAGATTCATATGGTAGGAATGGAATATCTTGGCCTCAACACATGAGTAGGTAATTCTCTCTCGGAAATAGTAAGTTGGAAGTGTAGGTTTGTTACGATGGCTCTCTCCATGAATGAAGAGGAGGTGGAGGGGTATATATAGCCTCCACACAAAATCTAACTATTACACAATTTACCAATCTCGGTGGGACCGAATCAACAAACTCGGTCGGACCGATTCAAGAAACCTAGTGACCGTTAGTGATTTGGTGGGACCGACATGCAACTTCGGTGGGACCGATATGGTTTGGGTTAGGGCATAACGTAATCTTGGTGAGACCGATTTCACAAACTTCGGTTGGACCGATTTTGGTAATAAGCTAACCCGGAGAGTTGGTCGAGTAAACTCGGTGGGACCGATTCGCTCTTTTGGTGAGACCGAAATGTTACGAAAAGGGAAGCAGAGAGTTTACATTGCAATCTCGGTGGGACCGATCACTCCGCTTGGTTAGACCAAAAGCGTTACGAAGGAAATAGAGAGATTACAATCCCATCTCGGTGAGACCGAGATCCCTATCAGTGAGACCGATTTGCCTAGGGTTTGTGGCGTTAGCTATGGCATCCGAACTCGGTGGCGCCGATAGAAAGAATCGATGGGACCAATTTTGACTTTAGGTTTAGGTCATATGTGGATATGAGAAAGTAGTTGAGGGTTTTGGAGCATATCACTAAGCACTTGAAGCAAGAAGCTCATTAAGCAATACCTCATCCCTCCTTGATAGTATTGGCTTTTCCTATAGACTCAATGTGATCTTGGATCACTAAAATATAAAATGTAGAGTCTTAAGCTTTTGAGCTTGAGCCAATCCTTTTGTCCTTAATATTTTGAGGGATCCACATTCATCATCCATGCCATGCCATTAATTGAGCTTTCCTGAAATATTTGTCTTGGAACAGTATTAGCTCAATTAGCTATATGTTGATATGAATTACCAAAACCACCTAGGGATAGTTGCACTTTCAGTAATGAACAGAAGTAGGCTATACTACATGCATATATGGCTGGTGGAAAGCTCTATGGTTACAGTTTTGCGTAAAGCCAATTTTTCCCTACTGCAAAGGAATAAATTTTATTTAACTATCATGGTGGTTGTTAAACATCGAGAATGGTTGATGACATTCTCAATCTCAATTAAGTAACATCATTAAAACCCAACAATATTAATTAAAGTAACATGATGAGATTCACATGATAATCCAAGTACTAGATACTCAAGATGTCCATAACCGGGGACACGTCTAACCATGATTAGTTTGTACACTCTGCAGAGGTTTGCGCACTTTTCCCCACAAGACTCGATCTCCTCCGTTGGGATTCTACTTTTTACATGGTGTTTGAGAAATGGATGACCGAGACATAGTCTTTCGTAAGCGCTTAGCACGTTACGTGGTGAGCAGATCGTTACACCTACATCCCCTACATACGCTAGTCTACCCTTGTAAGAGTTCGCATACGACTTAATCAACTATGCTAGAGCCCATAGTAGCTTGTGGCTGCACACGGAAGTTTCTAGCATGAATAATCTCATGATCCCTTTGAGCACAGGTGGCGGTCCAAAAAAAGGCAATCCTGGAATACCCAGTACCTCAATCCACCCGGATGTGTGTTAAAGTTGCCACCTTAAATAAACCATTAATTAACAATCTCACATCTCATCATGGATACACTCACCCAATCCACGTCTACTAGCATAGCATGGCAATATAAGCAAACGTAGAAGTAACTCCCAAGGGTTTGATAATAAAACAGGTAATAGGTACTACCTCATCTACTTTCCCAAAACCCACGATTTAATTAGATCCTAATCATGCAATGTTTGAGGATTGATCTAATGCATAAAAACTGGCTATGAAAGGGATATGATCAAAGTGTTACTTGCCTTGCTGATGATCCGTGAAACCTAGAGATTCGAAGTAGCAAGCGGCGCACTCCGGGTACTCTATCGCAAACAAACAAGCATACAATAAGCACTCATCTAATGCACAGGTAAAACTCAAATAAGGGAACTAACCAAAAAGTTCAACTTAAGAACTCCGGTTTGCAAAAAGAATCAAATCAAACGAAGCAACAAAAGTCAAACCGTGAAAGAAACAAGCTTCGTTTACCAATCTGGACTTAAGTCAAATTTTACAGAAGCAGAAACTTGTTTGAGTTGGTTAAACGGAAAGAGGGTTTCGAGACGAAACTCTAGGCGCTTGAATCGCCTGATTCCGATAAACGAGTGAAAAGTTATACTAAAGCGAAAATCGGATCCAAATCGCGATCATAAATAATCACGGAAAAATCCGAGAAAAAAAGCATGAAACAGGCTAACGAGCGAATGTTACGCTGTCTGCGACTAACGACGAAAACCGTTCGTTAAAAGCGAGCGTCTGAATGACGTCCGCTAAATAAACTAAACCGAAAAAATAAACCGATCTAAAAAAAACGATCATGGTTTTTTAAACTGGCGGTTAACTAGCGAGAATCGTGGCGGCGGCTATCTCGGTCGGGTCCGACAAGCGTGGCGGCGGGTTCGGCAGTGGCCGGTCAGGCAAGTGGCTGGCGGACGTCAGCGTCGGGATCGATGGCGCGGGCGGCACGGGATCTTGACGGGCGCTAGGGTTTCGAGGCGGTGGCTAGCTCGGGCCTCCACGACTCTTAAAGGGCCGCCGGGTCGAGTCCCGGACGGACACGCCCAAAGAGGGTCGGTTCGGGCTTTTTTAAAAAACGTTGCTCATGAGAAAAACAAACAAAAGAAATACTAAACGGACTCCAAAATCTCGAAATAAATTTTCCCGACTTCTAAAATCAAGCGGACAAGATGAACATTTATTTGGGGCCTAAATGCAATTTTTAAAAAAACGCGCATTTTTCCTAAATTCAAATAAAAGCAATGAAAAACTCCAAAATAAAACTTATTTGATTTTTATTAAATCCTCAATATTCCTTTATTTTGGGAAAGTCATTTTATTCCCTCTCTCTTATTTTTATAATCGGAATAATTGAAGATAAAATAAATAAAATCAGATGATCCTATTTTCAAAATTTGAGAAAACTCAAATATGAAAAATAATGAAATCCCCAACTCTCTCCGTGGGTCCTTGAGTTGCGTGAAATTTCTAGGATCAAGCCAAAAATGCAATAAAATATGATATGTAATGATGATCTATGTATAACATTCCAAATTGAAAATTTGGGATGTTACAGTGGGATCTAGGGAACTTATGTGCTCTGGGAGCATAAGATATTTCCCAGTCCGACCGTTGCATGGTGAGGTTGGTGGCTCCTGCGTGATGGCGGTGACAACAACATATTGCTGGTAGTGTCGGCGTCTTTTGCCCGATCACGTGGGGTGGGTACTTGAGCAAAAGCAAGCGCAGTGCTGCGTGGGACGTTCGTTTCCTCCAATGTGTGTGTGAGGGAGGAAGGGGGTTGTGGAGAGTCTTCCTCATCCTTCACCTCCAGGTCATGTTCCAAAGGTGAAAGCCTAAGACTCTGGTGTAGGTCGGGCGAAGGCGTCGTTTTCATGTCACTTCCCACCCACCCACCCCCTGCGGGGCGTCGCTTTGAAGGTCATCGAGCCCTTCAACGTTCTCTTGGTGTTGGATGCACATGACATCGTTGTTTGTAAGTGGAAATGGCTTTGGCATGTTGGTGCAGTCCTCCAACCAGACGGAATTTGTTAGAGGTCCATATGTTTGTCGGAACGAAACATGCCCTTGGTCTCTGGTATGGTCAGCCCCATCTTGGGCACTTTGTGCTTTGGGTGGGTGTTGTCAAAATCGCTGCTACCAAGGTCTAGCAGGGGAAGCTAATTTAGAGGAGGCAGGGTCTAGGCCGCGGCGGCAGAGATGTCGGTGCTCGGGGAGCTGATCGTCCTTGTTGGTGGCCCGGAGATCTTGATGACGTGGATGAGCCATTTGCCCTCCATGGCCTAGAGAAGCACGTACAAAGCGCGACGATCATGGCGACGAGGGGGTGCATGTTGAAGCCAAGGCCTGGTTGCCTTGGGGAACGGTCCATGCTAGGGGGAGGCGGTAACGAGCGAGAGGTTGTCCTCCGGACTACATGGTGAAACATAGCCCGTTCAGTCGCGGCATGGTGGCTAACTGTTGGTGATGCCGCAAAGTTCGAGGCACACTGGTGGAGTTTCCAAAAAGGAGAAGAGGAAGCTTGGCTTGAATGCATGCAGGGATGATTTTAGGGGTGGGGGTAGGTGAGGCTAAACCCCCTCAACAAACTGCTACTCCCTCCGTCTCAAAATATAAGATGTTTTTTAACACTTTCATAGTGTAAAAAAGTGTCTTACATTTTGGGACAGACGGAGTACTTCTTTAGTGATAGTGGTTGTTGCCGCCAATTTTTCTCACGCCATGAGAGCTTGCCCTCTCCATGAGCAAACTCGCATCCTTTCATGCGTGAATCCTGGCTCCGTCCCTAAGAGCAACTCTAGCATACCCCGTAAAATCTCAACCCGCAAAACGCGTTTGCAGTTTGACGAAGATCTCGTTTGCGGGTCGAGAACGAGCGCGACCGAACAGAAATCGTAGATGAAATTGCATAATTTGAAAAAACACTTTCGCCGGAGAAATTGCACCTCGTGGATGCGAGTAGTTCATCACGTACTACATATATTTGATCAAGCACTACAAACACTATTTCATACTACATACTACATCAGTACTAGTACTAGAGGGGTGGGGATCTCAAGGCGGCGAGCTCGCGGCCATGGACGACGACATGGAGGAGCTCAATCCTTCTCGCCGGAGCTGCCGAGGTCGATGTACTTCGCCCTATGCTCCTCGCGGATACGCCGCCACTCGTCGTTCTTCTCCTTGGCGGCGAGGTTGGCCGCGACCGCCTGCCGGAACTTGAGGTCTTTGAGATCCTCGTGGTGGCGCTGGCGCTCCGCCTCCTCGCGCACGCTCCGCTCGGCAATGGCGGCCGCAACCGCGTCGACATCGGCGACGAAGTCCTCCGGCCCGACAACTCCGCGGCGTCCGAGCTCCTCCTTGACGGGGACGAACTCGAAGTCCTCCGGCCCGACGACTCCGCGGCGTCCGAGCTCCTCCTTGACGTGGATGAACTCGAAGTCCTCCGGCTCCTCCGACCACTCCCTCTCCATGGGAGAAGGCCCAGCCGGAAGAGGAAGAGCTCCCCGTGGGAAGATCCCGCGGAGGAGAAGGGCTTGACAGAGCATAGAATGCAGGCTGTGCCATGATCGTGCCTCACTCGTCCGATCCATGACGCAGGCTTCAGCGGCGGGCGAGGCATGATTGGTCCACTTCCGCCTCGCTTCCTCGCGTCGTCCGGCCGGGCCAGCGCCCCTTCCTTCGGTGTTTGCCGCCGGGATCTGCCGAGCAGCGTCCAGGAGCTCTGTCTGCGGCCCCACATGGCGGTGGAGGTGGAAGGGGCCGTCGGTGGTGAGAAATGTGGAGAAGGAGGGATTGTGTGGCTCGTGGCGGGGATAGGATTTCGACCATAAGCAGCGTGAACCCATAGATATAGTGGTCGGCGTGCGGTTCTGGGCTGCGGTAAAAAATTTCTACGGGCAGACGAGTATCACGGGCTCTTCGACTGACCGGAAAATTGGGGAGCCCGTGATATCTTCGCCGAATTTTCTTGGGTTCGTGGCTTTTGCGGGGTGCTAGGGACGCTCTAAATGCATACGAGGCATGTTCGCATGTTCTGTGTAGCTGCTGCGCCGAGGGCACACACACTGTTTAGAATTAGAACGGAGAGATGATTTCCCGAAGGGTCTATGTTGTGGTGGTCGAAGTGACATGATATCTAGACAACGCAGGTTGGAGATCAAATAGGAACTGAGACGTGCATGTCAAAGATTTAAGACCTAGGTTTCTTTGATTAATTTAACACGTGGAGAACAAACAATTAGGACCACAATATCTACATGAGACCTAGGTTAATGGGACTCTGAAAACGCATAAATAAGAAAAATATAGGATGCCAGTGTCAATGCCCATTCTAAGTGTAAATGGTTAATTATGGTGCGAAAATTCTTTTGACTGCCCTCAGAAAAGCATAAACATTTTTCCAAGATCAAAGAGCATATACAATTGGACCCCTCAAACTCCCCTCAAACGTCCCGATGAATAACCATTCATCGCCCGGTCCGGAAAAAGTCATTCAACCGACCCCATGTAGCCAACCCAAATGTATGCGCTGACCGGCACCTCTCAAACGTAGCCTATGAGGGGCGAATATAGGGACGTCAGGCTGTCCTATCTCAAATCCGCTTCAAATTGACCAAGTCCACCAAATCGACCACCTCTCTCCCGCGTCAGTCATCCCTTTCCCGCGTTTGAGACATCTCCCTCCTCCACCCTTGCTCACTGTCTTCGCCGCCGTACTTGTCCACCGCCTGATTCCGCCATCCTGGATGTCGACACTGAGTACCCCATCCCACACTGCTGCCATGAACAATGCCTCTGCGGAGTCCGTGAGCATCCTGATTGTCCCAACTTCGAGAAGCAAGAGAAATATGCAAAAGGAGAGCTTGAAAATGCGACGACAATGTAAGGAATTGAGCTCGAGAGAGAGAAGTTGATGCTTGTGAGGAAACGTAGGAGTCAAGAATTGTGT
Source organism: Aegilops bicornis (assembly GCA_021605145.1). Classification (NCBI taxonomy): domain Eukaryota; kingdom Viridiplantae; phylum Streptophyta; class Magnoliopsida; order Poales; family Poaceae; genus Aegilops; species Aegilops bicornis. The sequence goes on along the minus strand of CM038674.1, from coordinate 565,465,842 downwards.
TATAGGACTAGCCTCTTGGATGAGGAAGATAAGAAGTGGTTCATCAACATGAAGAAGAGGATCAACAAGCGTAATAATGAAGACGTTTGATTCATCCGTGTATCACCTATTTATGTATGAATTATTGAATTTTATTTTGACATGTGTTGAATTGTTGACTTATGGTTTATTTCGCTTTGTTGAATTGATGATGAATTTGTGTTATATGATGGACGTGCATGATTTTGCAAGAAAATGGGAGTTTGGATACGAGGGGTGTGGTTGTTCAGAAGGAGAAATGAGGGTCCGTCCAGCACTGTCAGCCAATGTGTCCGAACGCTCCCGTGCATGGTTTGAGAGGTGGATTTGTCAAGTCTGATTGTAGATGGTCTAAGTAGTTGATTTTTCCCCTTTAAAACACATTGCAGAAGAGATCATTAAAAGATAATTTAATCCTACAAAGCAAATAATCCACAAAGATAAATCATAACAGTCTATCCTCCAAAACTCATAAGAAATCCTTTGAATCAAGGGAATCAAATAGACTAACATCTTTTTTTTGGAACATAGACTAACATCTTTTATTAAATACTAGCAAAAAAGGCCCGTGCGTTGCAATGGGAGAAAACAATTCCACTCATATCTCTAGCTGGGTCAGTTGGACAAACTGTGCGTGGCCAGTTGGTAGGTTATGAGATCGAATCCTTCCATCGGCAATTTTATTTTTCTTCGGACCTGGGTCACAGTGTGCTGCCAGACGGGTGTCCTCCGTTGGGCCAAAGTAACAAAACCAAATAGTGTACGCGAAATTAATTGAAATGGGACCAAAGGAAGCGGGACGAAACCAAGAATATCACCTCCCTTTAATAAGAGGTAGGTATAGATATAGAATGGATATAGATATAGATATAGAATAAAGTTAAATAAACTGAATTCAATCTTGGCCCTCCAATCTCCAATGAGAGCGTCACCGTTTTCTCTTCCTTCAGCCCCAAATCCCTATCCCAAATTTCCAAGGAATCATGGCGCGCTGCTCCCCGCCGCTGCTGCGCCGCTTCTTCTGCTGCGCCGCCAAATCTGCCTCGGCCACATCCGCCGCCGGCGGCACCAAGAAGAAGAACATCGTCTTCTTGGGATCTCCCCAGGTACCACCTCCCGCGAACTCCCAGCGTCCAGTTCAGTCTCTCATTCGAGGATTCGGATCGCACCTTAGGTGGCTGCCTCGGTCCTGGACACGTTGTTGGCCGCGTCCAGCTCCCCCGACTCCGCATTCCAGGTCGCTGCCGTCGTGACGCAGCCGCCGGCCGCCAAGAACAGGGGGAGGAAGCTGTTGCCGTCGGCCGTCGCGCAGCTCGCGCTCGAGCGTGGGTTCCCTGGCGACCTCATCTTCACCCCCGAGCGCGCTGGGGAGGTGCTTTCTTCAGAACCGTTCTCCTAGTCTTCTCCACATCGAGGCTATTGTGGTGCAGCTCACAGTGGTTTGTCTTGCAATGCAGGAGTCCTTTCTGTCTGACTTGAAGGGGGTGAAACCAGAACTTTGCATCACTGCTGCTTACGGGAACATTTTGCCACAGAGGTTTCTTGACATCCCACCATGTGGTAAGTCCAGAAATCTGTCTGTCAAATTGCGAGCATTGCCTTTGTTTTAGTTCAATTGTTGTGCTGCATGATGAACAATAATTACCTCACGTTCAAACAGTAATGCTAGTTCACTAGGAATCCAGCAACATTGGCTAGCGACTATTGTCTACTGGGATTTTGTTCTTGTACTTTACTACTTAGTTCACTATACATGTCTGCTTGACTTTGGTAGTTTTGTTGCAGTGGCTCAAAACCAAATCAGTTCTTTTTGTGCCTATTTCATATGGTATTGATACCGCACATTAACCATTTTTTTTAGGACGCCGATAACTGCCACACGTGTGGTGTATCGGGTGGTTGTGCCGCACGCATACATGTGGCACGGAGATGACCCTTCAGGATCACAGACGTCTGGTAGCGCAGCCACAGCCCAAGACGTCCGGTGCAGTAGCGCGATCGCCCCCGCCTGCAAGACGACGTCCGGTGCGGCGGCGCGTTCGCACGACCCGCCTCGGTCGCCGCCTCCCCGTCATGAGCCACACGCCTCGTGTCAAGAATCACGCGTCCGCCCGCGATTGCCATGGTCCCGGACCTCTTCGGTTGCCATGTTGCCATGTTCTTTGAAGCTGCGGTTGCCATGTTCTTTGAACTATAGCTATGCCATGTCGGACAACTACTTCTGATTTGCCATGGTTGCTCAAGCTGCTTGCCATCTTAGGTCAATCATAGCTGCCATCTTAGGTCAAGTGTCGGATGCCATTTTTGGGCAACTGCAGCTGTTGCCATGTATGGTCTGGTCTACTACAGTTACCATGATTTGAAAAATTTTAGGAGTTGCCACCTACTAACACTGGACAGTTGCCATGTAGCACTAAAAAAACATGGCAAAAAACATGTTTCGGGTAAGAAGAGAGTTGCCATCTGCTTACAAAAACGCTAGGGCAGTTGCCATGTACCCTGCAAAAACACATGGCAACCGATAGCTTTTGGTGTGTGGGAGAGGAGACGGGCATGTGGGCGATGATGGTATCTTTAGGAGTTGCCCACCTACTAACACTAGACAGTTGCCATGTAGCGCTACAAACAGACGTGGCAACAAAAACATGTTCGGGTAAAAAAGAAAGTTGCCATCTGCTTACAATCACAAATAGGGCAGTTGCCATGTACCATTCAAAAACATGGCAAATGACAGTTTGGGTGTGCGAGAGTGGGAGAATAGGCAGTCGTGGGAGATGAGGAACAGAAGTGGTGCGCGGCGTGCGGGCGCGACAACAGTTTCATCGCACGCCCCGACTGGCGAAACGTTGACCTCGGAGAGAAAACCGACATGCGGGCGTACTCCCTCACACGCCACACACACGAGTTGTCCCTCGTGGCACATAAAACAGCCTTTTCATGCCAAGATTAAGTGCAAAAAGGCGCTGGACGGCGATGGAGGCGTGTGGGCGAGTTGGCTAACGCCCACACGTGTGGGCGTTAGTGCTTTCGTTTTTTTAACGGTTGCAATATTTATGGAATCCACCCATTCCCCAAATATCCACTCCTCATATCAGCTTATTGCATGCTAGCATCATCATTCGTAGGACTAGGAGAATTAATGGTTACCAGAGAGTTGTCACCGATCACTCGATGTCCATACATCACCATTATTAGGCAATACATTTGCAACTAATTTCAAATCAAGCTTTGTCGGATGATGATTCATGCTAGATCTGATTCTGCTCTGGTTCCCCACAAACCGAACTTCCAGCCAGTACCTGTCAAGCTTAGGGGAACCAGTGTTACTAACCATACCCTGCCAGGATACAATATGTGGCACAATGAATTTTGCTACAAAAATGTTGTTTGGAAACTTTGAACCCTGATCATTTGTCATGTCTCCTTGTATGCCAGGTACAGTTAATATACACCCAAGTTTGTTGCCTCTATATCGTGGTGCAGCTCCTGTGCAGAGGGCATTGCAGGTCTGTATGATGCACCTGTTACAATTCTGAGCCAGTCAAATTACGACATATACCAAGTTATCAACTATGTCTGTAGGATGGTGTTGCAGAAACAGGTGTTTCCCTTGCATATACTATCCGTGCCTTGGATGCAGGTCCAGTGATTGCTTGTGAAAGGTTTTCTGTCGATGAATGCATCAAGGTAGATAATATTTGTTCTTGTGCCAGTTTGAGGGACCGTCTTGACTGCTATGCAAAAGCAGTTATGCAAGTCTTTGACACTGTCATATGTTTACTGAAATCATTTTGTGCTGATGCTAATAGTTAGAAAAACTGAGGCTTCTCGCTTGCTATTCTTTATAAATTATAACCATCATTTCGGGATTCCTTTCTTGGTAATGAAAATAGATGCTCGTTGAATGAAGATAGTTCGAATGCACTATCATATTTTTAGTGTGGTGTCTGTCTGTGTTCGTGAGGACTGATTAACATTGGAAACTTTTCATGGGAGCACCTTATTTAAACTGGCATGATATGTTATTTTTTTGCTAATTTACTTGATGATGCTTCTGTGCAAGGGTTGGGTTAGTTCATGTTAGAAGCTGAAGATAATTTAAATTTCAGATGATGCTGTGCTGTTTGATTATCAGCTTTACATAATGTCCCGTTTGATAAATCTTTTATAATTTTGTTTGTAGGCACCAGAGCTGCTTGCTATACTATTCAATATAGGTATAAACTCAAACTCATCATATTCCATCACCAAAGATATGTATATAGCTCTTCCATGGTCATTACATTGAGTTGGTCTTCCTACTGTTATACCTCTCCTAGATAGACTTGATTAGTTGATTACGCTTTACAATTCACAGAGAAACAGGTTGAATATTTTAAGAACATTTTAGGATAATTTTGAGCTATTCAGACTTGGTAATTTTGAAGTTGTATTAATAGGGTCCAAGCTACTGCTGGATGAACTACCATCCGTTCTTGATGGTTCAGCTAAGCAAAAGGCGAAGCCACAAGATGACTCCAAAGCTACACTGGCGCCCAAGGTAGTAATGGACAGGAGTGGCTACAAAGATATTTTTCTTATTTAATTGATGCAACTCAATTAAGTATTTTGATATGCAGATGGGTATAGAATTCCTCGGTACTAGTCTTTGTCAAAATTCACTAGGAAAAAAAATCTAACATCAAGCCTGATGCTATAAAGTTAATCATCATTGACCGAAATAAATAATAAACAAGTTGCATGAGCTTTGTGAAACGTCCTGCTACAGTTTAGTTCATATGCGACGACTTGCTAAAATCCTTATCAAATTCACTGTTTGCTTCCAAGTGCAGCTATAAGCTTATGTGGGGGGAATTGCAAGCGCATTTGTTGCATTCACCTGATCATTTCTCCACCCTGTGTTTCTAAAGATCATCTGTAACTCTATACGTGAAGTTCTCTTAGGGCATATTTCTTCCTATATTAGTATTTATATGGCTGTAACTAGCATTCGTTTTAATTTGTTCCAATAACGCATTCGCTGAGACTGAAACCCTAATCTACTGGCACTTCAAGTCAACTAATTTGTCATGAAAATATCTGTTTCCAGATGAATTCGGACGAGTCCTGGCTGACATTTGACGAAGAAGCTAAAGTTCTCCATAACAAGGTGAGTTTTCTGATTCTGTAATGTACTCATGGAAGCTATTGCCAACCAACTCTGGTAGGTAAGGTGCGAGCATTTGCAGGATGGCCTGGAACCAGCAAAATTGCTACTTATGAACCAAAATGGCGAACCTGATGTTCTAGACATCAAGGTTATCAATCTGAATGTTTCCACGTCCTGTGACAAAGTCGGAGACGAAAACGAAATACTATTCTCAGGGAACTCGCTGCTCGTTCCTTGCAGTGGGTCAACTTGGCTTGAGGTATGAACTCCGTTTGCCATAACAATGACATTCTGCTTGTTTTGCTCATGGCCTTCTCAAATTTGTCTGTTGTCATGTGCATATCAGGTCTTGGAGCTTCAGCTACCTGGAAAGAAGGTAACCACAGCTCGGGACTTCTGGAATGGTTTGCGTGGTCAGAAGCTGTTAAAATCAACATAGAGGGAAATCTGCATTCATTTTGCAGCACATGTGCAAAGGATGCAAATGCCACGACGGCCATATGCCGTGCTCGGTTTAGATGCATCTTGCAGGATTAAAGGGCTGTTGACAGGCTGTTGACATTTATCCTTAAGAGAAATTGCAGGGGAGCAAAAAGATGGTCTTAATTTTTATAAAGAAAATTATTTAGATTTTTTGCCCTCACTTTTTTTTACAAATCAATAATTTTCCAGATTGTCATGCTTGTCTGTACTGTTTCCAGCTCTAGTTACAATGTTACCTTGAATGATGGTGACAGAATAACGTTGGTTTCATCATTCGAGAATTCAATCATGATTTGGCTGTGATTGCTAGGATTCACAGACTGACAGTTGAAGCAACCAGGGGTGACAATGGCGAAGCATACGTTCAAGAAGCCGATAACAAAACAGTTGACAGCTCCAAGCGGCACTGTTGTATTCAGTTCAATTAGTATGTTTTCTGGTAAAACTGCAATAACCATTCACCTATTTAGAATCACTTAGAATCACAACAGGGACAACTTTCAACGGTCAGTTTGCTCAACAAATCTTACATTGAATTACTACGCAAAACATCGACCTGAACACAATGCTGCCAAATGTTACAACTGATACAATGTGTGTATGAGGAGAACAGCAGATGTGTAAGTATACAGTATTCAACATTTTAGCAAGGACTAACTTCATGTATTTGAATTCTGCCGCAACTTCTCCATCCTCTCTCTCCATGACATCTTTTGCATTGCCAGAACCTAACAGAACTTTGTTTCATTAGTATCTTTTGGCACACCCAAAATAAACAAAATGCATGGAAGAGCTAGGGGGAATTACTTCATCGCTAATGAGGGAACTGCTAGGTTGAGCTTCAACATCTTCAGCTTTCTTGCCTTCGCCATTGGTTTTAAGCTCATCCTCAGATGTTTCCGTATCAACATTCGAAGACATAGGTACACCAAACATAGCCTCATCATGTGCATCTCTGACTATGTTCTCATTCTTTGACTATGACATGCAAACAACAAGGCATATACAATACGGCTGGTTAGGAACAAGTTGGAAAATATTTAATATAGAATTGTAAATTCACTGTTTTATAGCACAAGTACCTCCACCATAGAAAGTCGGAAGCTCTTCCCTATGTGCTTAACCAGTGTAGCGTCATCATTAGCAACTAAAAAAAGGAGAGCAGGGACAGACAAATTATGGGTTATCAGACAACAAATTTTGACATGCCAAAACAAAGGGTTCAAACTTCTGTGTAGAATCATACACCAAAGCTTCTTACAAGCTCAAGGTACTAAATATCTTGCATAGTGTAGAACAAGAAATAGGCATTGCAATCCTTCAAAAGATGCATCCCAGTTCCAGTGGCCAAGGAAGAGCTCAATAAAGGTGTCGATCGAATAGTTGACTTATTGCACTAGCTGTTGTAAATTATCGTTAATACAAACTACAGAGTAAAGACACCACAGTATACTATATTCTCATATTCTGGGTGCTCCAAACCTGTATATTAACCAAGTGTAGCGCATTAACTCTATAGCAACAATACAACAACAACAACAACAACAACAAAGCCTTTAGTCCCAAACAAGTTGGGGTAGGCTAGAGGTGAAACCCATAAGATCTCGCAACCAACTCATGACTCTGGCACATGGATAGCAAGCTTCCACGCACCCCTGTCCATAGCAAGCTCTTTGGTGATACTCAATCCTTGGTCTCTCTTATCAGACTCCTCCCATGTCAAATTCGGTCTACCCCGCCCTCTCTTGACATTCTCCATGCGCTTTAGCCGTCCGCTATGCTTTGGAGCTTCGAGGCTGCGCTGAATATGCCCAAACCATCTCAGGGCAGTGTTGGACAAGCTTCTCTTCAATTGGTGCTACCCCAACTCTATCTCGTATATCATCATTCGGACTCGATCCTTCCTCGTGTGGCCACACATCCATCTCAACATACGCATCTCCGCCACACCTAATATTGAACATGCCGCCTTTTAGTCGGCCAACACTCAGCCATACAACATTATGAATTGAACCGGCCGTCTGTAGAACTTGCCTTTTAGCTTTTGTGGCACTCTCTTGTCACGAGAGAATGCCGTAAGCTTGGCGCCACTTCATCCATCCGGCTTTGATTCGATGGTTCACATCTTCATCAATACCCCCATCCTCCGTAGCATTGACCCCAAATACCGAAAGGTGTCCTCTTTGAGGGAACCACACAGCCATCAAGGCTAACCTCCTCCTCCTCACACCTAGTAGTACCGAAACCGCACATCATGTACTCGGTTTTAGTTCTACTAAGCCTAAACCCTTTCGATTCCAAGGTTTGTCTCCATAACTCTAACTTCCTATTTACCCCTGTCAGACTATAAATCGCCAACTAGCACCACATCATCCGCGAAGAGCATACACCATGGGATATCTCCTTGTATATCCCTTGTGACCTCATCCATCACCAATGCAAAAGATAAGGGCTCAAAGTCGACCCCCGATGCGATCCTATCTTAATCAGGAAGTCGTCAGTGTCGACATCACTTGTTCGAACACTTGTCACAACATTATCGTACATGTCCTTGATGAGGGTAATGTACTTTGCTGGGACTTTGTGTTTCTCCAAGGCCCACCACATGACATTCAGTGGTATCTTATCATAGGCCTTCTCCAAGTCAATGAACACCATATGCAAGTCCTTCTTTTGCTCCCTATATCTCTCCATAAGTTGTCGTACCAAGAAAATGGCTTCCATGGTCGACCTCCAAGCATGAAACCAAACTGATTTTTGGTCACGCTTGTCATTCTTCTTAAGCGGTGCTCAATGACCTCCAAGTATGGCTCATCAGCTTAATTCCACGGTAATTAGTACAACTCTGAACATCCCCCTTGTTCTTGAAGATTGGTACTAATATACTCCGTCTCCGTTCTTCTGGCATCTTGTTTGCACGAAAAATGAGGTTGAAAAGCTTGGTTAGCCATACTATCGCTATGTCCCCGAGACCTTTCCACACCTCAATGGGGATACAATCAGGGCCCATCGCCTTGCCTCCTTTCATCCTTTTTAAAGCCTCCTTGACCTCGAGACTCACGGATTACGCCGCACAAAGCGTATCTTTGGTCTCATCAAAGGAGTCGTCGATTCAATGGTAGAACTCTCATTCTCCCCATTGAAGCGACTTGTCTTGCATCCGCCATCTATGCTTAATCTCCTCGTCCTTCACCAAGAGTTGGCACCGCCCGTCCTTGATGCATTTGACTTGGCCAATGTCCTCGTCTTCCTCTCGGATCTTGGCCATCTTACAGATGTCCCTTTCGCCTTCCTTCGTACCTAACCGTTGGTAGAGGTCCTCATATGCCCGACCCCTTGCTTCACCAACAACTCTATAGCAACAATAACAACAACAAAGCCTTTAGTCTCAAACAAGTTGGGGTAGGCTAGAGGTGAAACCCATAAGATCTCGCAACCAACTCATGGTTCTGGCATATGGATAGCAAGCTTCCACGCACCCCTGTCCATGACTAGTTCTCTGGCGATACTCCAGTCCTTCAGATCCCTATCTACGGACTCCTCCCATGTCAAGTTCAGTCTACCCCGATCTCTCTTGACATTATCGGCACGCTTTAGCCATCCGCTACGTGACCGGCGCTTCGAGGCTCGAATATGCCCAAACCATCTCAGACGATGTTGGACAAGCTTCTCTTCAATCGGCGCTACCCCAACTCTATCATGTATATCACTCGGTCCTTCCTTGTGTGGCCACACATCCATCTATGCACATCTCCGCCACACCTAATTGTTGAACATGTCGCCTTTTAGTCGGCCAACACTCAGCGCCATACAACATTGCGGGTCGAACCGCCGTCCTATAGAACTTGCCTTTTAGCTTTTGTGGTACTCCCTTGTCACAAAGAATGCCAGAAGCTTGGCGCCACTTCATCCATCTGGCTTTGATTCGATGATTCACATCTTCATCGATATCCCCATCCTTCTGCAGCATAGACCCCGGATATCTAAGGTGTCCTTCTGAGACACCACCTGCCCATCAAGGCTAACCTCCTCCTCTTCGTGCCTAGTAGTACTGAAACCACACCTCATGTACTCGGTTTTAGTTCTACTAAGTCTAAGAGCATCTCCACCCGCCCCCCAAGACACCTTTTTAGGCTCGGTTTTAGGCTCGGTTTTAGGCTCGGACCACGCCCCCAGCGCCCCCCCCCCAGGACGTCAAAATAGCGCCGGCAAACCCAGGCGAAACCCAGCGCTTTGGGGGGCTCTTGGGGGCGCCGGCGGAAGCTTCGGCGAATCATGTCTCCCCACATGTTGCTTTTCTTGGTCCACTTAATCATTTCCCTCACAAAATTTTGGTTGGGGTGGGGTGTGGCTGGGAAGATGCCCTTCCCATGCACTTCTATTTCGGCCGAATGAAGCATTTGACCCCCCAAGACACCAACTTTTTTGGTTCGGTAGTGTTCTTGGGGGCTCCAACGGCTGGAGATGCTCTAAAACCTTTGGATTCCAAGGTTTGTCTCCAAAGCAGACATACTATATTCTAGGTGTGATCCAAACCCATTCTCAACTTTACATCAATAAAACCCTGATAGAACAATAGAACAATAGAACAAGAACAACTACGTACACCATTTGGTCTCTTCACTATGTGTACAAATATTAAGCGAAGATGGCAAACTATACACTTTCTCAGGTGGAATTATACACATTGTGACAATTAGCCATATTGCCTTCCTAGAGCAGAGTGCATCTTGCAACACAGGAAGGTAAATCGATAAAAAAAAGAATGTGCTGATGAGAAATTTGGCTAGGGTGTGTAAACATAATTAACTTTTCATGAGGGAAATTTGCTATATCCTAGGGACTTGCAATGTGGGCTACACCTCTGAAGCACCGATACGTAGAGAAATCGTGTATCCTCCCTGTCCAGGAGCAGCGCCCGTCTTTGCCGATGATCACGCGTATTGCCAGAGTATCATATTTTTTGATTTAAATTTTGTTTGAAAAAAAATGACGATACGGGCTGTTCACTATCCATGATACGGGGGAAAACGTCCAGCCCAGTAGAAGCCCAGTACCAAACCTAGCATCTGTCCCCCTCTCTCTTTCACTCTCTTCGCACGAAGGGGAGACGCGCATGAGCGAGCCGCCACAACCAACTGCCTGGACTCGCCTCGCTGCCGCCATACTGGCGCTCACCGCCTGTAGTGGTCACCGCCGCCGCCTGGAATTGGCTCGCTGCCCTGTTGACTCGCCAAGCCGCCGCCTCCACTGAATCGGTTTTCTCCGTCGCCGCCGTCAGTCGCTGCCATTCATCTCCAGCGAATTTTGCTCCTCTCTAGTTGATCTATCCATTCATCTGTTTGTCTTCAAGCATTAGTGGCTACTACTTGCTACTCCTTGTGTTGTTACTCCAAGCTGGAGTACGAATTGGGCTATGTGTGGCTGGCTCGTGGCTGCTTGTATAATATGTAGATTGACGTTGCTCACTGATGTTGCTGTGTTGCTGCTACTACCTACAGCTTGCTGATGTTGCTGCTTGGTGCTTGCTACAGCTTGGTTGCTTGGTGCTTGCTATTGCTTTGCTGCTAGCCTGCTACTGCCTAGTGCCTGCAGCTTGTTAATGTTACTGCTTGCAATTGCTTTGCTAATGTTTATGTTTCCACTTTTCACGCTTATCTATGTCAAATTATCAAGTCTAATATCATGTGATGTATTTTCTATTTTGCATACACCATGAGGAGTTGAGGACCTGGATGAAAAGAAAAGAGGCATGAAGGCAATCAGGCAACCAATGGGGCGACATTTTGACCTCATCTCACACATTTTATTATGTTTGTTTTTATTACATGTCATTTTATTAATTATTTTATTTATATATACTCGGCGTATTGCTGTTTCTAGAAATTGCCGTATCCCGTATCGCCATATCGGTGTTCCATAGGGCTACACCCTAAACTAGGATAGTAGGATTACAAAATCCTAGCAGAGCTTCATATTCAACTACCCAGCCGAACTTTCAGAAACTAATATTGGATCCATATGTGGGTGTCTAAAATGGTACAAGAACTCGCTACATATAGAGGGGATAATCAGTTCACTAAAAAAGGCAGCCATAAGAAGCCTGACCTTCAACATCATTGTCATCTTCATCAAGTGGAGCATCTTTGTTGAATTCAAATCTCCCCCAACCCACAGTGGCAGTTCCGAGGGTAGAATCCTTCGAAGCTGTCAAACATTGAAAACAAAAAATATAATCTTCACTTCAGAACAATGAAAAAAAGCAGCCATAAGGCACGAAGATCATACACAACCTACACAATAACTGTGTGTGTGCTGAACTACGAATTAGATGAATATAACAAAGGGTTTTCCCTAATGTATTTGAATACCATTTTACTCATGCGTGCAATAGTTGATTTATTTCACAATCAGACATATGAAGCACTACTGCAGGATCACACACTGTACTCGCTCTATTGGGCATAATCCATGGAATGCTCATTAACAGGAAAAAAGAATGTGGCAATACCTGTCTCTGAAAGCTGAAGCTTCATTTTTGCTTTGACTCTCTCAGCAGGAGTCTGCAAGAACATCAACAGCTCATCACTCCGAAAATACCACAGGTAAACAACACTGCTGCACAATCGCACAGTTACGAGGCAGTAATTGAAAGATGGAACCAACCATTCTATCGTATCCTTCAATGAGCCTTGAGTAGTCCACTTTACCGCCACCCGTACCGCCGCGCCCCTTCGAGCTATGACGGCTCTGGCCGCCGTCGTCGCGCCGCCGATCCCCATGCCTGTCACGCCGGCCTTCGGCATGTGAGCTCCTGCCACTCCGTCGAGACGGCGAGCGCGACCTCGACCTAGACCGGTGGTGCGACGCCCTGCGGTCCCCCCTCTCCCTCTCCCTCGACCTCGACCGGCGCCTCCGCTCCCTCGACCGGGACCTAGACCTTGACCGGCGCCGGCGCGAGCGAGACGGGGACCTCGACCGCGGCCGAGGACGGGATGGGGACGGCGAGCGAGAACGACGGCGCTGGCGGGACGGGGCCTCGGGAGGCAGAGACGGCCTGGTGGGGGTGGGGGTGGTGCCGGCACGGACGAAGCCGGAGAGGAACGAGGAGGAGGAGGTGGTGCTGGGCTTGGATGGGAAGGAGGCAGGTTGGGGGTCGTCGGAGGAGAAGCCGAGACCCTGCTTGAAGCGGCGGGCGCCCTCGCCCTTGCGGTTGAAGCTCGTCGTAGTACGCCGCCGCCTTCTCTTCCTCCATCCCGCTGGTCGGGACGCCGGCGAGTGGGCTGGGTTTACTCTTTGTTCTTTTCCTCCTACTAGGGAGATGCTTGGGCTGGGCTCAAAACCAAACGCGATAGGGCTTGGGCCCATACAGTGGGCTGGGTTTACTCTTTGCTTTTCGAAGACTCAAAGCCCAGCTCGCGCTTCGCGGCCGCGGCCCGCTCTCGTCTCCGACTCGAACAAGGTCAGGGAGAAGCAGAAAAGAAGAAGAAGCAGAGTCCCTCAAAAAAAAAAAAAAGAAGCAGAGGAGTAGGATCGGGACACCGGACCAGGAATAAAATCAGGGAGCCACCTCCTTGTACACACGACGTAAATAAGTTTTGTTATCTTGCTGGTGGCATCTCAGGTGCAAGAGCGGATCGACACGAGAACACGCCCGTCGATCGGCCATGTCGTCGTGCTGGTCGTCGGTGCTGGCCGTCCTCGGCGGCGCGGTGTCGGAAGAGGAGGCGCAGATGCGGGGCAGGCTGCTGGCCGTCAAGGAGGCCGTGGCGTCGGAGGCGGAGGCGGTCGAGAACCTAGAGGAGGAGGTGAAGGCCCTGGAGCGTGCCCTGGCCGCGGCGGAGACGGAGAGGGAGGCGGCCGAGGCGAGGAGGCGGGAAGCCGAGGAGCGCACGGGAAAGGCCGTGGCCGAGCTGCGGGCTGCGGAGGAGGAGCACGAGGGCCGCGTGGAGGAGCTCCTGCTGACGGCGGAGCAGTCGGACGCCGCGGACGCGCGCATCCGCGAGCGGGAGGAGATGATCAAGATTATCACCGGCATCACCGAGCGATGAAAGGAAGCGGCGCTTGTTCTTTTTAGCTTAAATCAAGCTTGCTAAAGCAAGAGGAAGAGTTTAAGTACGTGCTACGCAAGGCTTCAGACATGGTATACTTTGAGGTGTTACTACATCAAAATACTCCTGTAATTCAAGCAAAGTATTACCTCTATTTTTAAATATAAAACGTTTTAGCAGTTTAAATTGAACTGCCAAAACATCTTATATTTACGAACAAAGGGTGGACTTGTTGCTCAATGTGATTATGTGAATCATCACCTAGAAACTCTCGCTTTTGGAATGGATTACTAATAAGGAGATAGCATTGCCACCGCAAAATGTTAAAATTATGTATCAAATATTATGTGTGTGAATTGTGCTATGGTTGGATTTGTAATTAGCGGAAGGTTAGGTGTTTGAGTCGAACATGTGTAACCCGGGCTAATATAAGAGCACCATGGTAACCAAAAGTGACTAGGCATAAGTTGTAGACTAAGACAGATCACCAGAGGACGGTCCAAGCGCCCATGGCAAGGGTGGCCAGACTGGCCATGGCGGGTTGTCGGAGCACGGTCTGACGGCATCGGCAGGTTTATCCTCGGCTGTACTATGTTGATTTAGTAGTACATGAGGAACATCCATAGTCATGCCCGGGATGGATCCACGTTAACGAATTTCACTCTCGTGCTTGTACTTGTGTTATTGCTTGTCCTCGATGGATCGACGTGCACCCTCAGATTATTCTAGCAAAAAAGGATATAGTATCGTATAGTTATTGTAAGAGAACAGTTCATTATGATAAAAAAAAACTAGGTTTCGGAGGATATATGGTTTTTTTGGTATTCCTGGAGGATATATGGTTAACCGATAAACCTCCCATGTCAATTATTTCCAGAAATGTAAAGTTTCACTCGCAGACATCATGTTATTGTACCTAGAAATTTTAGGCAAAACTTTGATCGTGTTCATTTCCAGAGTATCAATTTTTCTTTGCCACGCCTTCCAGGAATGTGCTTCCATGATGAAAGTTTGCAAGATCTTGGAACATTTGTCACAAAACAAATTCAGATTTTTTTTTCAATTTTTTTTATTTTACTGTTCTTCCGAGCTCATCTGAGCTCGGACTGAGAAACTCCAGTTCCTGTTGACCCACACTGTAAGTCCAGTACATGTACTGCAGGCAAAGAAACAGAGGGATCACTTCATCAAACCATGAAAAAGGTGTCTCAATGAAAAAGTGGCCTGAACGACGAAAGCAGCTATTCTGAGGCCAAGCTCATCTATTCCTGCGTATGAACAGTAAATTCATAAGAAAAACCGATTCCTTTTCCGCATCCATGATGCTTAAGTGAGTAAAAGGTACGTGCAGATTTTTGTGGTGCTAGGACATTCGAGGAGGTCGTGACAAAAATACAAAATTTGGTTCTCAAAGAAACTTTGAAAAACACGCATTTTTGGCATGAGCTCCTCAAATGTCATTTGAGCACAAACTTTTGCACACTCCTAGAAAAGTCGAGCAACTTGGATGTACAAAAATAATCAATTTTTTGTTGCTATTTTTTTGAATTTACTGTTCATCGGGAGCACATGGGCTTGGGCAGCGTTGCGGATTTCCCCCCTGAGTGACCCCTTTCACAAAAGGAAAACCGTTTGTAATACCGACGGAGCCAAACCCGTGCATGTTTCTCGAAACTACACTGGGATAGTTGTTTCAGTTAGATTAGTATAAGATACGATTACTATCTTGACAACCGAAAAGAATGGAACGTTGCTTCGCTTTGCTGGACGTTTTGGATCCCTTATAAGAAGCTCGCTCTTTACCCGATCATTCAGAAGTTGTTCGGGAAACCTCCGCCAAATCCAAGAATCCACAGAGTACCTGTTTCCCTGCTCCATAAATTTGAACTGCGGCTCCGGCTGCTCCGGAGGTGGAGTCACGGAGCAGGAGGGACTCCGAACAACATTTTGTGGGCGGCGCAAGCTCTATTGCTGTGTAGCAATATAAGCCTGCTCATGCTGCTTTGGCGGCGCTTTCTCGCCTGGGGCAGGATAGTAAAGAGCTGATTCTGGGGAAGGCGTGTTTCCCTTATAGCTGGTTGACGGCTCTGGCAAGGCCGAACAGCCATGGATTCGAGGTTAGGGTGTTCCAGCCTTCCAGACGGGCGACTAAGAGAGCGGGAGCAGCAGCAGAGCAGGCTGGAATCGAGGTGTTTTGACCATAGTTTGCATCAAGACTCCAAAAAGCACGCGTATTTTCACCGCAGAATGAGGGTGCCAATCAGAATAACATCAATCAGCCAAATGTACAGATTTTGTGGCAGAAGGAGCGATAGATAGTCCTTCGTGCTGCAGACTGCTAAGACATTTGGTTCTCACCACTGCTATGATTTACTACAATTCATGGTCCATGAAAAAAGGTGTACATGCAACCAAGCAACGCACTTACAGAGGAATACACATAATTGTTATGCAATGGAACATACATGTTCATCGGGTCATGACGGCGAGTCGTCAAATCGTGCCTCCACAGCGGGAGTAGATCATTGAGTTGTAACTTTAACCTTGTTAACAAGCTCTGCTGCTGCACGGGCAGCGGCGGAGGCACGGGTGGCCGCAGCAATGGCAGCTCGGGCCTTTTCTAGCACGTCCGATGAGCCTGGGCCAGCCCAGGATGATCTCTCCGCAGCAGGGGGCTGATGCTCTTGACTGGCCACATTACTCTTGGTGGCAGCATATGCTCTTGAACTCACAGCAGGTGACTTTGGGGACTCGGGAGTTTTGTTTTGCTTGTGTCGTTGACAGGTAGAATAGATGGCTTATCTCTGGAAATGGAAGAGGCTGGAGAGCTCTCAATTGTAGGTGTTTGGCCTTGGCGGACTGATGATCCTGAATCATCCTGCAGACAAGCACATAACAAATGAAGTGAATTTCTAGTTTTTCAGATGAGCTAACTGTAGGCATAAACAGAGGCTTGAAATAAGTTCTCTGATTTCTTTGTTGCTATTTCTGAGGGTCTGTGATTTATTTTTATTCTTCTTGTAACTTTCCTTAATCAATTGCACCAAACCGTTCAAAATGTTGTTCCCTAGAGTCTTCCAGGCAAGCAACTGAAGAACTTTGTAGTCACCGTATAAGAATCAGAATCAACCTATACACTGTAGACTTCTATATACTCCCTCCGTTCCTAAGTATAAGTCTTTTTAGAGATTCCAATACGAACTACATACGGATGTATATAGACATATTTAAGAGTGTAGATTCACTCATTTTGCTCCGTATGTAGTCCATCGTGGAACCTCTTAAAAGACTTATATTTAGGAACGGAGTGAGTACACCTTAACTTTCACCTAGAGTAGCAATAGACCTCTTCTGTGAACAAGGACTACCGAGGCAAGGATGGGACCAAACAATGATACAGGAAGGGAATACTAGTTTACAAGACAGATAAAAATAAGTGCACAACATAATGCACCCGCCATGCAAAACATGATAGTAGACTGTGGAGCGTGCAGTCCAGTCTTAGATACCTAGGTGAAAGTTAAATCGCAAAATAAACATACAAAAAAACAAAAGGCTTCTCAGTATCTGTAATCATATGTCAGGAAGAGCATGTATACAGATTCTTTTTTTTAATTCAACTGAAACACTAGTGAGCGAGTCTAAACGGTCAGTGTACCCAGATGTCAAGTCCATCGAGATGTTAAAATGAGCAGTTCTTCCAGCATGACAGTTTATTTCATTTTAGGAAGTAGTGATAGAACACACAATTTTAAAACTCACTTATGAAACAGCACAGCCATTAGCATTTATGTCTAATAATTAGGAAATAAGCAAAAGGTTAGCATGTATTACCAGCAGATCTTCGTATTTCTTATTGAATTCTGCTTCAGTATTAGATGAATCCCAGTCAAGATTGTACTCGTGAGCAATAGCTTTCAAAACCTTCAACTTTGATTCCGCTGATGGAGCCTTAACTGAAAGCTTCTCAATTATCTGCATACACAATGCTCAAATTGTGAAATTGCACAAGACACTTGATTCGCAAGCAACATAACATGGATTTCTGAAGGAAAGATTATATTGGAGATCTTCTTACTGTGCGATTAACACCACAATCAGGGCGCAATTCCATAGCAGCAGCAACAAACTCCTTCCCATACTTGGTGGTAAACAAATTACGGAGATGCATTAGCTCAGGCAAGTCTGAGCATCTTCCTGATGCAAAGATTATACTAGCTATTGCTTCTCTCAATTCTATGGGGCATTCCCTGTTCCATCATAAAACCAGTAGCTGTTAATTATATTCTAAAAGTGAGAGAAAGAAAGAATCGTGATATCTACATAGTAACATGTATTTTACTAAGATCAGATTTGATAAATCACGACCTACTTTTGGGCCTCAACAATAGGGACTCGTGCCAGAACAAATTCACAGAAAAGCTCGACAATCTCATAGGCAGCCAATATATTTTGCTCCCGAATAATATGCTCAACCTATTATTAATAATGGCATGTTAGAGAACTGCACAAGGAGAAGATCGGAACCTTGGGAAACAATTATAGCTGTAATTGTAATTTCATCTCAATCCTCGCAATAGACTCCTGGCCTGTCTGAAGATACTGAACCATCTCTTTGCGCATATTTATCAGTTGCATCTCCCTCCTATTAGCGCAGCAACTTGATCCTCGAAATGATCAAATTCAAGCATGTTTTGCTACACAAAGTTGGGAACTTCTGTTAATTATGGGCATAAATAAAGCAAGACTGCCTCTCCGGTAACAATGTAAGAGCGGTGTGAAACATGAAATGGTTATGGTAAGAATTGACTAGTACTCCGTCCGTTCACAAATATAATGTTTTGGATATTTCAATATGGACTACATACGGACTGAAATGAGTGAACAAACACACTAAAATGCGTCTACATCCGAATCAGAAAAAAGTTAGAACATCTTATAATACTGAACGGGCTGATAGTCGATGGCTTCTTTCATTACTCCTATAGTAACTGTAAACTGTTATGCAAAACCACCATGGGACCCAGTGGGGATAACACGCCAATACTTGTATTTGCTCAGTTTTGTTAGCTCAATCCAGTTCTGGTGACTCTTATACTCATATATGACATGTATAAAACGAAACTGTCATATGATTTTTGCAATATTAAGCCTGATATGGATCATGTTACCATTTCAAAATTTGAAGCTCTAATATACCCCATCCAGCAACAGTAATTCACCGCCCAAGGATCCAGATGCCCCAGCGCTACTTTTTCCCCATCGCCACACAGGCCATCCGCCGAACATCTTCCTGAGCGGAATTCTAAATCTAGAACTCCTAATAATCACAGCGAAACCCGCCGATCCTAGGGTCGCTGACGAAAACCGATAATAGGAACTGTAGGAAAAGCGGGTAGTGATGGGATCTGAGAGGGAAGCGAACCATTTGGTGCCGAAGGGGGAGGAGCGGTTGAAGAGCGAGTTGAGGGACGACATCGTCAGTGCCGGCCGCTGATCCACCTGACACGGCGAAGACGAAGGCGAAGGGGAAAGAAAGCTGTTCCGTGTATATTTGCAGGTGTGCCCCTTTACTTGATTACTTTTAAAGTTTACACCATACGCCAGATCCTTTTCTTCTTTTCTTTAGGGGAAATTATGAAAGAGCTTTATTCAACAAAAGTATTCCTGGGGCAGTCTGCAAGAAGACTACTCACCAAGAACGAAGATGTAAAGTCTCGGCAATTGTCGGTTAATAAAAGTGAGCAAGCACGCTTCGTACACAGATAAATTTTGGCAAGTTAAACAGTTCTTATTACATGTTGAACCACAAAAAAAAATCAAAATCTAAGGCCAGCTCTCCAATTTCATCTAGGATCGATGCCACGACAGAACGGTCTATCTGCCGAGAATTCCATAAGTTCACTAATGCCATGCAGTCCGTCTCCAAAAATCACATGTGTGAGACCTCTTAATTTGGCGAATATGACTCCTTCCCGGAGAGCTAAGCGTCTCCATGATCAAACGCTCTCATCACCTCGTCATGTGGTTTACACCACGAGCCCAAAGAACGAGTAGCCGAGCACGCAACACCTCCTGCTCCTCCTTTACCGGACATAACATCGATGGCTCCATCACACCGATCTTTGCCATTCCATGCTCGAGGCGCCACCCATAACTCCGTAATATGGAAGCATGTTGCCTAGGCAGCTCAAGTAGTGCAAAAATCTTCCTTATCTTCCTCACAAGATTCCTGTGGTCAAGTTGTTGTTGATCATGGACCCATCTATTTCGAGAGTGCGGATAGCCCACATCATCAAGTTATGATTTTCGCTCGTTCATCATCCGAAAACCTGCAATCACATATGATGTCCCGAGACCAAGTATCCGGGAGCAGGCATGGTAGCTGAAAATCGAACAAAGCTTCAGCTTCTGTCCAGAAGCGTTTTGCATGTGAACAATGGATCAGTGCATGCATCAGATCCTCATTCGTTGCAAGGCATACGTTCCAGCGATCCAACTCTTTGATGTGTCGTCTTTTCAGAGTTTCTTCGGCTGGCAGTATCTTGTTAAGAACACGCCACCAAAAAACTCGTACTTTTGGTATAACCTTGAGCTTCCACAGAGAATTCCATAGCTGTTGTTCGGTCTGTGAGGTGCATGTAACCGTCCCTTCCTCTAGAGCAAACCACTCTTTATGAGTCATGAGAGTACGATACGCTGATTTGACAGAATAGTTCCATGTTGATGCAAAGGCCCAAGCCTAAAAATCCTCTCCACTACCACTGCATAACGGAATGTTCAATATTGCTTCAGCATCTGGTGCCAGAAAAGTTCCACGAACCAGATCATGTTGCCACGTCCAACTCTCCTAGTCGATCAACTCATTCACAAGTTGGAGTGTCGTGTTCTCTAGTTTGAATATAGGGGTCATCGAGATAGTATCGGGGATCCACTTGTCTTGCCAAATGGAGATCGTGGTTCCATCCCCAAGCCGCTTAATCAAGCCTAACTTCAGAGCCTCTCGGCCGGCCACAATTGCTCTCCACATAGGTGACGTTGTTTTTGGAACTATTGCAGCCATAAATTCCGAGTTAGGGAAATATCTGCTCTTCATAACCCAGGAGCATAATGTATTGGGATACAACATAAGCCTTCACCCGTGCTTCCCCAGCAATGCGATATTGAATGCCTCGAGGTCACGAATCCCATCCCTCCTATTTCTTTTGTAGACGCCAATTTCTTCCAGTAGAGCGAGTGCATCGATTTCCAGTCGATGTTACTGCTCCGAAAATACCTGTCCATGCAAGATGTAATGTTCTTGCACACCTTCTTTGTCAGGTGGAAGCATGTCATGCTAAATGTTGGAATAGCTTGGATGACAGATTTCAACAACACTTCACGACCCGCACATGCTAGATCTCTTTCTGAATAACCGAACAGTTTACTCCTTGCACGATCACAGATATGCTCAAAGGTGCCACTCATGATTCGTCCTACGGTCGTAGGTAGATTGATGACCCACAAGTATAGGGGACCAATTGTAGCTCTTTTTGATAAGTAAGAGAGTCGAACCCAACGAGGAGCATAAGGAAATGACAAGGGTTTTCAGTAAGGTAATGTCCGCAAGTGCTGAAATTGTAAGTAACAGAGTAGTTTGATAGCCAGATAATTTGTAACGGGCAGGTAATGATAGTAGTAACAAAAGTGCAGCAAGGTAGCCCAATCCTTTTGAGGCAAAGTATAGGCCAAAATGGTCTCTTATAGTAAGCAAAGCGTTCTTGAGGTTACACGGGAATTTCATCTAGTCACTTCCATCATGTTGGTTCGATTTGTGTTTGCTACTTTGATAATTTGATATGTAGGTGGATCGGTGCTTAGGTGTTGTTCTTACTTGAACAAACCTCCTGCTTATGATTAACCCCCTCGCAAGCATCCGCAACTACGAGAAAAGTATTAAGAATAAATTCTAACCATAGCATTAAACTTTTGGATCCATTCGATCCCTTACGGAATAGCGCATAAACTAGGGTTTAAGCTTCTGTCACTCTCGCAACCCATCATCTAACTACTCCACAATGCATTCCCTTAGGCCCAAATATGGTGAAGTGTCATGTAGTCGACGTTCACATGACACCACTAAAGGAATCACAACATACATACTATCAAAATATCGAACACATATCAAGTTCACATGATTACTTGCAACATGATTTCTCCCGTGACCTCAAGAACAAAAGTAACTACTCACAAATGATAATCATGCTCAAGATCAGAGGGGTATTAAATAGCATATTGGATTTGAACATATAATCTTCCACCAAATAAACCATTTAGTAATCAACTACAAGATGTAATCAACACTACTAGTCACCCACAAGCACCAATCTATAGTTCCGGTACAAAGATTGAACGCAAGTGATGAATTAGGGTTTGAGAGGAGATGGTGCTGTTGAAGATGTTGATGGAGATCGCCTCCCAAGATGGGAGAATTGTTGGTGATGATGATGACGATGATTCCCCCTCCGAGGGAAGTTCCCTCGGCGGAATCGCTCACGGAGGGCAAAAGTGCTCCTGCCCAAGTTTCGCCTCGAGACTGCGGCGCTCCGTCCCGAAAGTCCTCCCCTTATTTTTTTTCTAGGTTAAAATGACTTATATACTAGAAGATGGGCACCGGAGGTGAGCCTGGGTGAGCACAACCCACTAGGGCGCCCTTGGGCTCCCTAGCGCGCCCAGGTGGGTTGTGCCCGCCTGGTGGGCCCCTCCGTACTTATTGGCTCCAGATTCCTCAAATATTTCATAAAAAATGTCCGTGAAGTTTCAGCTTGTTTGAGTTGTGCAGAATAGGTGGCCTTTGACGTAGCTTTTCCAGTCCGTATTTCCAAATTTCTTGGAATTCTCCCTCCTTGTGTAAACCTTGCATATTATGAGAGTAAAGGCATTAGAATTACTCCAAAAAGCATTATTATACATAAAAACGTCATAAATAACAGTAGGAAAACATGATGCAAAATGGACGTGTCAACTCCCCCAAGCTTAGACCTCGATTGTCCTCAAGCGAAAACCGAAATCAGAAAACATGTCCACATGCTTAGAGAGAGAGGTGTCGATAAAAACAAAATACGGACATAGAAGCATCATGTTGATTATTATAACAGCAACAAATTTAAACATAAGACTTTTATCATACACTTCCCATGAATAAGTGACAATTCATCACACAATTGAAGTATAAAGCATAAACTCTATTAGAAACCAACAAACTACGTTCTCAGTCAACTTTGCAACTACAATTCATCATCTTTCCAGGAAGGGTCACATATCGTAGCCTTTAGGCAAGTCCACATACTCAACCATCATATAGTCTTCTATGATTGCTAACACTCACCGCATACACAAGAGCAAAATGTTTCAACCAGACACATAGAAAGATAGGGGCTTATAGTTTCACCTCCCAACGTATTCACCTCAAGGGTGATGTCAACAATAATAACTCATGACATCCATATTCAACTGGACATATGTGCCTAGATCTTTCCTCACCACATGATGCTTCCAAAGGAGAAAAATAAAAGGGATAGAGAAAAACTTTGACTCTTGCATAGAAGTAAAAGATAGGCCCTTCACAGAGGGAAGCAGAGCTTGCCATGCGCTTATTTGTTTGTATGCTCAACCCCTTAGTGCAAAAGAAAGTCACGTTGTATGGCCCCTTGTGATAGCAAGCTTCATTATGCAGTCTGTCGCTTTTATTCTTCACCATCACAAGTTTGTATAACGCTCAATTTTCTCTTACACTAAATGATCTCACACTTTTAGAGGCAATTTTTATTGCTTTACTGCACCGATGATAACTTACACTGGTGCGTGTCGGTGCTATACAAACTGTTTTAACCCCTTTCCGCGACGATATTTGGAACCGTCGCCAAGTGAGTGTGGGCGATGGGGGGTCCTTCCCACACGACCCAGAACCGTCGGGGATAGGGCCCCTATAGTACTCCTACTCGTTTCTACTCGCATTGCCATCGCAGTCGGTATTCTGTGGTGCTACGTTTACGATGCGTGGCCCATCACAAACGGTTCACTACTATAGAATGTGTATGATGCGCAGCCCATCACAAATGGTTCACTGTTAAGAAGATTAGCTAATTGTCGTATGAGTGTCGGACAGGATTACAAAACGTCGGACCGTCATAACATTGTCGTACACGACAACTATCGCACACGCTATTCTGTGGTGCAACGTTTACGATGCATACTTCATCAGAAACAGTTCATGGCAACTAACACAAACATTTAGTTTGCCCACACCGTTTGTGATATTGTCCGACATCGCACACGCTTTGCAAACGGCAACTGTGTGCATGCTTGCACACGGTTCCTCTCTGTGAACCATCTCAGATTATGGTGCATATCGCAAATGTTTGTGTTTTACCAACCGTGTGTGCCGTAACAACCTGGAGAGCGTAATTTCACCGTAATTTAATTGCTGCTTTTTCAAATTGTACCGGATTTGGATTTGAATTTGAATGTATGCTACAACTTTATTCATATCCATCAGGTTCAAACAACCAATGCATTATTCGGTTCATAGGTACATATGTTCAAGAATTACATAAGAATCAAATAAAGAATGATGAACCACAGTTGTATACTTGTACTATTAAAGACGGTAAAGAAAGAGGCGAAATATATCCTGGTTGCTGAACAAGGTGAAGCGGAATGCCCATATTGTGCCCTCCTCCATGCAGAAGGCACGCACAACTCTAGTCCAATCCCTTGTGATGGCCTGAAAGTGCTAGTTATCGACTAGAGGGGGGTGAATAGGAGATTTTTATGAAAATCTTCAAAACATGGGAGTTTCGAAGACAAACGATAGAAATGAACCTATTAACATGCAACGGAAGGTAGACTACACTAGGCAGGCCATAGTCAAGTATTCAATGAAGTGAAAGCACGAAGACTAATAGCGACTAGGTAGTAATGATCGGGATGGAAGATAGTGTGAAGCCAAACAACAATAGAAGTCACACAAAGTGAAGTCAAACAGTAACACAAGCGTGCAATGACTTCACAAAGACTAACTGTAAATAAAGAGAGGGAGAAGATAGAACCGATTAAGCTTGATGAGGACAAGGATTTGTTGGACGAGTTCGGTTGTTGTGACAAGCTATGCGTCTGATTAGGGAGGCTGAGATTTAACTCGTAAGACCGTGTCTTCACCTTATTCCCCTTGAGCTAAGGACACCGGTCCTCGCCCAATCACTCTGGTAAGTCTTCAAGGTTGACTTCCAAACCTTCACAGACTTTGTTCACGGCGATCCATAATGACTCTTGGATGCTCAGAACGCGACGCCTAACCTACCGGAGGATTCCACGATCCTCAAGTGTAACAAGTCTTCGTGTCACGCAGACGGAAAGACTTGATGATGCCTAACACTCTTTGGTTACAGGTGTTTGGGCTTTGTCCTCGCAAGGATTTCTCTCTCAAAAGCTTTGAGGTGGGTTGCTCTCAAACGACAAAAGCCGTGCACTAACTTCCTCGAGCAGCCACCAATTTTTGGTGTAGGGGTGGGCTATTTATAGCCACTAGGCAACCCGACCTGATTTGTCCAAATGACCTCAGGTTACTAAGGAACTGACACATGTCCCAGCAATTGATTTCAAACACGCGGCAGCTTGACTTGGGCTACAAGTAAAGCTGACTCATCCAGCTTCGGATAAGATTTGCTCTCATCGTCTTCGCTCGAAGTGTAACATCCCAAATTTTCAATTTGGAATGTTATACATTAGGTCATCATGCATATCATATTTCTCACATTTTCCGATCCTAGAAAATTTCACGCAACTCAAGGACCCTCGGAGAGAGTTGGAGATTTCATTATTTTCATATTTGGGATTTCTCAAATTTTGAAAATAGGATCATTGGATTTATTTAATTATCTTCATCAAGTTTTTCCGATAAAAAATTAAGAGAGGGAATAATATGACTTTCCCAACATTTAGGAAAAATGAAGATATTATAAATAAATCAAATTTGGCTTTTGAAGATTTATTTGCTTTAGGCAAAATGAGCATTTTAAAAAATATGCATACTTGCCGCTTTAAAAAGTTCATTTTGTTCGACTCATTTTAGGAGTCGTGGAAAATTTATTTTATTAAATTGAGTTCGTTTGGTATTTTTTAAATCAGTTTTGTTTTGTTTTAAAAAAAAGCTACCTTGGCCCTTTGGGCCAAGGCCCGGCCGCTTGACCCATCTCCCGTCTCCCTCATGCGCCATGGAGGAGTCCCGCCGCCGCCTCCTCCCGAGTTCGGCTCGGCCACCCCGCCGCCAGCCCCTCCCATGAGGCAGGACCCCACTCCTATTTAACCCCGCCTCCTCTCCCCTCACCCGAGCCGCGCCGCCCTCCACCCGAGCCGCCGCCGCTTAAGGCAGCCGCCGAGCCACCACCCCTCGCCGCCCCTTGAGCCTCGCCCGCCCCTCGCCCAGGCCCCCCCGGGCCCCAGCCGTGAAGCCACCGGAGGTAGCCGCCGCCACCGCCCGATCCGGTTTTCCTTAGAAAACCCGATCCGATTTTTGAAGATGTTGGTTTTTTAAAAAAAACCTAGATGGTTTTATTTTTTTGGTTTTCTTATTTAATGAACGTTCACCGAACCGCTCGTTTCAATGAATGTGTTCGTTGGATTAGTTCTGCTAACGAGCGTCGCCGCTTTAACTGCTCGCTGCTTTTCTTTTTAATCGGATTTAATCCGTTATTTTACGATTTTGATTTACGATTCGATTTTCAAATCTGCTTAATTTCTCGCTCGTTTATCGGAATCAGGTGATTCAAGCGCTGGAGTTTCAAGATTCTGAAACCGCCGTTCGATTAATCAACTTAAACAAAGTTTTGCTACTGTAAAATTTTGACTTAGTTTCAGATTGCTAAACCGAAGTCGTTCTCTCTCGAAGTTTCGACTTTCGATGCTTTATTTGATTCGATTCTTTTGCAACTGTGGTTCTTAAGTTGAACTTTCTGGTTAGATCTTTTATTCGAGATTTCCTGTGCATTAGATGAGTACTTATTGTATGCTTGTTGTTTGTCTGCGTTAGATCACTGAGTGCCGCTTGTTACTTCGAGTCTCTAGGTTTCATGATCGTCGACCAAGGCAAGTAACACTTTGATCATACTTTCTCATACCCAGTTTTATGCATTAGATCAATCCTCAAACACTTGCATGAATAGGATCTAATTAAATTGTGGGATGGGAAGTAGATTGAGGTAGTACCTATTACCTGTTTTACTTATGAAACCTCTGGGAGTTACTCTACGTTTGCTTATTATGCCATGCTATGCTAGTAGACGTGGATTGGGTGAGTGAATATCCATGACAGATGTGAGATTGATAATTAATGGTTTATCTAAGGTGGCAACTTAAACACACATCTGGGTGGATTGAGGCACCTGCTTTCAAGCGAGGACTTACTGTTTTTTTGGGACCGCCACCTGTGCTCAAAGGGATCATAAGATAATTCATACTAGTAACTTACGTGTGCAGCCACAAGCCACTATGGGCTCGCATAGTTGACTAAGTCGTGCGAACTCTTATAGCGGTGGACTAGCGGATGTAGGGGATGTAGGTGTACTGGGTCCACCCATCTTAAGGGCTAAGCGCTTACGAAGATCTGTGTCTCGGTCATCCGTCTCTCAAACACCATGCGGTCACGAGAAACCAAGCGGAGGCGATCGAGTCTTGTGGGGAAAAGTGCCAAACCTCTGCAGAGTGTACAAACTAATCATGATTAGCCGTGTCCCCGGTTATGGACAAATTTTGATTATCTAGTACTTGAATATCATGTGAATCTCAACATGTTACTTCTAATAAAAGTTATTGGGTTTAATGAGTATTTTTAATTGGGATTGAGGATGTCATCAACCATTCTCAATGTTTAACAACCACCATGATAGTTAAACAAAATTATTCCTTTGTTATAGGGAAAAAGCGGCTTTTCAAAAGCGTAACCATAGAGCTTTCCACCAGCCAAATATGCATGTAGTATAGGCGTATTGCTTCATTGCTCTCTATGTGTTACATTGCCAAGATATTCCATGTCTTGACCCGTTTTCGGGCTGCAACTTTCATGTTGCGAGACTTTTCGCATTGACGAGTAAGGTGTTTAGGTCGTGGTTCTATACTCGGTGATGCCGATGGAGTTGATGGACTCACTTATCTTCCAAGTCTTCCGCCGTTATCGTTATTAGATGGCCTTAAGCCATATTTATTGTAATAAGCCCTCTTACGGACAATCGATGTAATAAGTGTGTGATTGCTACTCGCTATAAATCCTTCGGCATCTTGTGTGGTGTCGGCATTCTTGATCCGGGGATGACACTGAGCACGAAGACTTGATCCATTCGGGTCTGGTCGCTACAGAGATGGTATCAGAGCACACGTTGACTGTAGGACACGACCACTAAGTTAAAGCCATAGATCACTACTCTCTTCTCATTTTCTAACTCCTCATCTTTTCTACTCTTTAGGATGAAGGACGCGAAGATCAAGTACACCCAACCGGATGAAGGCACACCTTTTGGATTTCACTTGAAGGAAGTTACCAAGTACCTGAACATTGGATTACCAAGTTTCACCGGAACTTTCAAGCCACTCTGCTCAAGAGGAGCGGGAAGATTCAAGCTCACGTTCAGAAGGACATTCGCCCCAATCACCAAGCCTATAGATAGTGTTTTCAGCGCACCAACTTGGAGTCTGGGAAAGAGCATGGCAGCTCATATTACCATGGGACGCATTGAAGAAGTTTATCAGGAAGACCTCAAGGACACTATCTACCAGATTTATGACGCCGAGATGACAAATGGGACATAGTCGGCACCAAGAAGGATAGATCCATTGCGGCGTTCATCCAGAGTTAAACCAAGACATTCGACGCCAGAGAATCGGATGTCTTGATGATATGTTGGAGTTGCGTAATGCAAAGGGAAGGATCATCGAACTTGAAGAAGAACTCAAGTCTACACGCAAGGACTACATGGACGAGGTCGAGGTCTAGCAAGACACAATAATGATCTTAAGTACGAGATTGAAGAACTCAAGAAGAAGTTGACACTCGTGAATGAAGACCAAAGATGTCGATCATCCAAGCGACTACATCAACATCGACGACACCGATTCGGATCCAAGTGAACCCGACTTTGAAGATGAAGTAGGAGCGGACATCATGGAATCTTCCACCGGTTCAAATTAGTAGAAGTCCCCACATATTAGTAGTATTACCTCCATGTAAACATTATAGTACACGCACTTTTGCGATAGTTAGATCGTTGTAAGCCCTTGTTTGATTGAATGAAGTGATTTTGTGTGCATTTGCTCATGTGCATTTGGGTAGTGTTTTCCCTTAGACCTCATTCTATTCTAAATTTCTCTTCTCTTCTAAACCCCTCCGATGCCTCCAGACGCGACCCGGTTGTTTTCTGCCAGAGATCACCCAACTGATTCAAGCGTTGAGAATACCCTGATTCAAACATTGGTGCGTAACTGTGGCAACAACAACAACAACAACAACAACAACCCACCACCACCACCACCATGGATCATTTGACTCTCGTTTCCTTAGACTAAATCCGCGGTGTATTCCAAAGAGCATCGAGCCGATTGTAGCGGATGATTGGCTCCGCAAGATAGGAAGGAGTTGACCACCGCGGGATGCACGGATGGAGAAAGAGTGAAGTTTGCAGACATCGCTTGAAGGACCCACAGCATGGTGGGAGAATTTACAACCACTTACCCCGTAGACACTGCCACATGGGATCAGTTCAACAAGCTTTTCGCCTTGCTCATGTTTCAGCAGGAGCTATGGCCATGAAGAAGCGTGAGTTTCGCAACTTACGCCAAGGAGGAAGGATCATTGGCCAAGACATAGATGATTTTAGTAAGTTAGCACGTTATGCCCCGGATGACATTGCTACAGATCACGGCTAAGCGGGAGAAGTTTCTGGAAGGACTGAATGATGAGTTGACATGCCGTTAATGGTAGCAAGTTTCAACAACTACCGTGAGTTGGTAGACCGTGCCCTCATGATTGAAGGAAAGCAATGACAAATTGAGAACCACAAGAGGAAGTATGGGCAAGGGAAGTATAACTCTGGAGCCCAAATGAAGCCCGTTATACCCCTAAGCGGGGAGTTGATTCGGCCATACCCATGGAGGAAGTAGTTCGCACAACCATAATGGCCACAAGAATAGTAATGGGAATGGAGGAAGCAATGGTCGAACCGACTACACCAACAACCCCAGCCAAGAAAGACTTGAGTCATGTCACCGTTACAAGTGTTCCAAGCCGGACATTATGCAAATGACTGCCCGTATAGGCCGAGAATGGAAATGGCAATGGAAGCTACTGGAAAGAAGCCCAACCCTTTCAACAGAGGGACGGGTGAACCACATTGATGTGGAGGAGGTTGAAGATCAGCCCGATGCAAAGAATCGGTAAGTTTTTGGTTAAGTCATTTACTGCGGTTGTTCTTTTCGACAACTGGTGCATCGCATTCATACATATCAAGGGATTTGTAGAAAAGTATAGTCTACCTACTCGGACTCTTAAAACCCCTATGCTAGTAAGCTCACCAGAGCGGAGTATATGGCCGCACAAGGATGTTTTCAAGTGCCACTAAGTATAGGAAGGCATGAGTTCCCGACGGATTTGATCATTTTGGAATCCCAAGGATTTGATGTGATTCTAGGTATGGATTGGCTGTCGATGTATGGAGGAAACATCGATTGCGCAAGTAAGACGATTTTACTCACCACTCGAAGGAAGAAGGATCAAATGCGTATCACGGCATGAGCCGAGGAGAGCTCATGTAAAGCGCTTATCGGGAGTTGTGCGGGAAGAAGTACCAGTGGTGAAGGATTTTCCGATGTATTTCCTAAGAGTTGCGGGGAATGCCACCGGATAGAGATATTGAGTTTTGATTGAGCTGCTGCGAGAACAGGCCCGATATCAAAAGCGACCATACAGATGCCCGCACAAGATTTGGCGTAAATCAAGAAGCGATTAAGGAGCTGTTGGATAAAGGTTATATACGCCCAAGTTCTTCACCTTGGGGATCACCCGTTTGTTAGTGGAGAAGAAGGATGGATCGTTAAGGATGGTAGTTGATTATCGTGAATTGAATGCAGTAACAATCAAGAACAAGTACCCACTACCAATGATAAATGATCTGTTTGATCGTTTGCAAGGAGCTAAGGTGTTTTCCAAGATCGACTTGCGATCGTGGTACCATCGATTGAAGATTCGGAGCAAGACATACCCAAGACAAAGCATTTACCACGAGATATGGATCTGCGAGTATACCGTTATGTCATTTGGATCGACTAACGCACCAGCCTATTTCATGAACACGATGAATAAAGTGTTTATGGAGTTTTGGATAAGTTCGTCGTGGTGTTCATTGATGACATTTTGATTTTCTCGAAGAACGAAGAGGAACACAAGGAACATTTGAGATTGGTTTTGGAGAAGCTAAAGAGAACATCGCTTATATGCCAAGTTCAAAGAAATGTGAGTTTTGGCTAAAGGAAGTTGGATTTCTCGGACATGTTATATCCGGAGAAGGAATAGCGATTGACCCCACGAAGGTTGAGACCGTAACCAAATGGGAAGCACCAACGACAGTTGGAGAGATCCGGAGTTTCCTTGGACTCGCAGGATACTACCGAAGATTCATTGAGAATTTCTCAAGGATTGCTAAGCCTATGACTGAATTGTTGAAGAAGGATAACAAATTCATATGGACTGAGGACTGTGAGGCAAGTTTTCAGGAGTTGAAGAAACGATTGGTTACCTCAGCAGTTTTGATATTGCCGAGATCGGACTAAGGATTATGAGGTGTATTACACGCTTCACGCCGAGGACTTGGAGCCGTACTTATGCAAGAAGGAAGAGTTGTTTCGTATGCTTCACGACAACTTAAGCCCCATGAGTTGAATTATGCCACTCATGATTTGGAGTTAGCAGCCGTTGTACATGCATTGAAGACATGGAGACATTTTCTCATTGGTAATCATTGTGAAGTATATACGGATCACAAGAGTTTGAAGTACATCTTCACACGTAAGGCCGAATCTCGGACAAAGGAGATGGTTAGAACTTAGCAAGGATTATGATATGAGATTGCATTATCACCGGAAAGGCTAATGTCGTAGGCGGACGCTTTGAGCCGTAAGAGCCACGTCAATACCCTAATGATGGGAGGAATACCCAATGAGTTAGCCGAGGACCTTCGAGAGCTATGTTTGGAAATAGTTCCGAGAGGCTATGTAGCGACATTGGAGATTCAACAACACTGATGGACAAAATCAGAGATGCCCAAAAGGCAGATAAGGAAGTTGCCTCTATAAAGGAGAAAATGAGCAAAGGAAAGGCTAAAGGATTTCGTGAGGATGAGCACGATACCCTATGGTTTGAAGATCGTGTTTATGTGCCCAATGACCCGGAGATCAGGAAGTTGATTTTGCAAGAAGCCCATGATTCACCCTATTCGATTCACCCAGAAATACCAAGATGTATTTGGATTTGAAGAATACTTTTCCGTGGACCGGAATGAAGAAAGATATTGCGAGTATGTAGCAATTTGCGATGTATGTCGAGAGTAAAAGCGAGCATCGAAGCGGCCAGGATTGTTACAACCATTGCCGATACCCGAATGGAAGTGGGATAAACTAGGCATGGATTTCATCACAGGATTGCCAAAGACTCGTTCAGGCTATGATTCGATTTGGGTTATAATCGACCGCTTGATTTAAGGTAGCTCATTTCATTCGATCAAGACTACCTATAGCAGTGCTAAGTTGGCAAAGATATACATGACCGTAATTGTGTGTTTGCACGGAGTTCCGAGGAGCATCGTATCGGATAGAGGAACCCAGTTTACCTCGAAATTTTGGAACCCGGTTACACGAAACATTGGGAACCAGACTGAATTCAAGATGACTTTCCACCCACAGACCAATGGACAGACTGAGAGAGTCAATCAGATTTTGGAGGATATGCTGAGAGCTTGTGCACTAGATTATGGATCTAGCTGGGACGATAATTTGCCGTATGCAGAATTTTCTTATAACAACAGTTACCAAACCAGCCTGAAGATGGCACCTTTCGAGGCTCTGTATGGAAGAAGGTGCAGGACACCGTTGTCATGGGACTAAACCGAGATCGTCGGTTGTTTGGACCAGATTTGATTAAGGAATCTGAGCAGAAGGTTAAGTTGATTCGCGATAGGCTCAATGTAGCCCAATCCGCATGTAAGAGCTATGCAGATTCAAAGCGCATAAGCGATTGAGTATGAAGTTGGAGACAGTATATCTTAGAGTATCCCCGCCGAGGAGTTAAGCGTTTTGGAGTTAAGGAAAGTTAGCACCCGTTTCGTTGGACCATATAAGATTTTGCAACGCATGGGAGAAGTTGCTTATAAGTTGGAATTGCCAGAAGGACTGTCAGGAGTTCATGATGTATTCCATGTTTCTCAGTTGAAGAAATGTCACCCTGAGATGGCGGAAGTACCGTTAAGAGATACGGTGCCGCTTGAAGCAATTCAGTTGAAGGATGATTTAACGTATGAGGAGAGACCGGTTAAGATTCTCGATTATGCTAGCAGAGTTACCCGCAGCAAGGTCATCAAGTTTTGCAAAGTTCAAAGGAGCCACCACACCGAGGATGAAGCCACACAGGAAAGAGAGGAAGTTTTGCTTAAGGACCACCCTCACCTATTTTCTAGCCAACCCGAATCTCGAGGGCTTAGATTCATCTTAAGAGAGGTAGGTTTGTAACATCCCAAATTTTCAATTTGGAATGTTATACATTAGGTCATCATGCATATCATATTTCTCGCATTTTCCGATCCTAGAAAATTTCACGCAACTCAAGGACCCTCGGAGAGAGTTGGAGATTTCATTATTTTCATATTTGGGATTTCTCAAATTTTGAAAATAGGATCATTGGATTTATTTAATTATCTTCATCAAGTTTTTCCGATAAAAAAAAATTAAGAGAGGGAATAATATGACTTTCCCAACATTTAGGAAAAATGAAGATATTATAAATAAATCAAATTTGGCTTTTGGAAGATTTATTTGCTTTAGGCAAAAAAATGAGCATTTTAAAAAAATATGCATACTTGCCGCTTTTAAAAGTTCATTTTGTTCGACTCATTTTTAGGAGTCGGGAAAATTTATTTTATTAAATTCGAGTTCGCTTTGGTATTTTTTTAATCCGTTTAGTTTTGTTTTAAAAAAAAACTTGGCCGCCCCCGGGCTAAGGCCCACCACGCCTGCCCATCTCCCGTCTCCTCACTTGGCCGGGAGGAGTCCCCGCCGCCTCCTCCCGAGTCCGCTCGGCCACGGCCCCGCCCCCTCCAAGGAACCGGACCCCTCCTATTTAACCCCGCCTCCTCCTCACCCGAGCCATGTGCCGCCCTCCACCCGAGTCACTTGTGCCAGGCCGCCGTCACCAGCCTTCCGCCTCGCCCTCGCCGCCCTTGAGCCTCGCCGCTGAGCCGGAGCCATGGCCATGGCCACGAGGTAGCCGCCACCATGCCCGATCCGGTTTCTTTAGAAAACCCGATCCGGTTTTTTTTGAAGATGTTCGGTTTTAAAAAAAAAACCTAGATGGTTTTATTTTTTTTCGGTTTTGTTATTTAATGAACGTTCACCGAACCGTTTGTTTCAATGAATGTGTTCGTTGGATTAGTTACATTAACGAGCGTCCGCCGTTTTAACTGTTCGTCGTTTTTCTTTTAATCGGATTTAATCCGTTATTTTTCGATTTTGATTTACGATTCGATTTTCAAATCTGTTTAATTTCTCGCTCGTTTATCGGAATCGGGTGATTCAAGCGCTGGAGTTTAGATTCTGAAACCGCCGTTCGATTAATCAACTTAAACAAAGTTTTGCTACTGTAAAATTTTGACTTAGTTTCATATTGCTAAACCGAGTCGTTCTCTCTCGAGTTTCGACTTTCGATGCTTTATTTGATTCGATTCTTTTGCAACCAGGGTTCTTAAGTTGAACTTTACGGTTAGATCTTTTATTCGAGATTTCCTGTGCATTAGATGAGTACTTATTGTATGCTTGTTGTTTGTCCTGCGTTAGATCACACAGGTCGCCGCTTGTTACTTGAGTCTCTAGGTTTCATGGATCGTCGACAAGGCAAGTAACACTTTGATCATACTTTCTCATACCCAGTTTTATGCATTAGATCAATCCTCAAACACTTGCATGAATAGGATCTAATTAAATTGTGGGATGGGAAGTAGATTGAGGTAGTACCTATTACCTGTTTTACTTATGAAACCTTGGGAGTTACTCTACGTTTGCTTATTATGCCATGCTATGCTAGTAGACGTGGATTGGGTGAGTGAATATCCATGACAGATGTGAGATTGATAATTAATGGTTTATCTAAGGTGGCAACTTAAACACACATCTGGGTGGATTGAGGCACCTGTTTTCAAGCGAGGACTTGCCTGTTTTTTTTTGGGACCGCCACCTGTGCTCAAAGGGATCATAAGATAATTCATACTAGTAACTTACGTGTGCAGCCACAAGCCACTATGGGCTCGCATAGTTGACTAAGTCGTATGAACTCTTATAGCGGTGGACTAGCAGATGTAGGGGATGTAGGTGTACCGGTCCACCCATCTTAAGGGCTAGCGCTTACAAAGATCGTGTCTCGGTCATCCGTCTCTCAAACACCATGCAAGGCGAGAAACCAAGCGGAGGCGATCGAGTCTTGTGGGGAAAAGTGCGCAAACCTCTGCAGAGTGTACAAACTAATCATGATTAGCCGTGTCCCCGGTTATGGACAAATTTTGAGTATCTAGTACTTGAATATCATGTGAATCTCAACATGTTACTTCTAATAAAAGTTATTGGGTTTAATGAGTATTTTTAATTGGGATTGAGGATGCTGTCAACCATTCTCAATGTTTAACAACCACCATGATAGTTAAACAAAATTATTCCTTTGTTATAGGGAAAAACTGGCTTTTCGCAAAACTGTAACCATAGAGCTTTCCACCAGCCAAATATGCATGTAGTATAGGCGTATTGCTTCATTGCTCTCTATGTGTTATATTGCCAGCATATTCCATGTGTTGACCCGTTTTCGGGCTGCAACTTTCATGTTGCAGACTTTTCAGACGACGAGTAAGGTGTTTAGGTCGTGGTTCTATACTCAGTGATGCCGATGGAGTTGATGGACTCACTTATCTTCCAAGTCTTCCGCCGTTATCGTTATTAGATGGCCTTAAGCCATATTTATTGTAATAAGCCCTCTTACGGACAATCGATGTAATAAGTGTGTGATTGCTACTCGCTATAAATCCTTCGGAAATCTTGTGTGGTGTCGACATTCGATCCAGGGATGACACCTGAGCACAGAGACTTGATCCATTCGGGTCTGGTCGCTACACGAAGACATAGGATTTGGTTGAGCATCACTTCAGTCACTCTAAGTTTGTTCACTTGGACCCCACTTAGCAGTACGGTGGTTCCTATGACTCAACAAAGAAGAAAATGAAACTACGAAACAACTATGTCTTCGCTCTCCAAAGTCTTCATGCGATGTCTTCTCATGTCATAGTCTTCAATGTGAATATCTTCACGTACCACCATTGTCTTCAATGTTTTCACACATTTTTAGGGGTCATCTCCGGTCGGTAAACCGAATCAATGAGGGACTACTACACATGTTATCCTCGCAATTCTCACAAACACATTAGTCCCTCAACCAGGTTTGTCGTCAATACTCCAAAACCAACTAGGTGGCACTAGATGCACTTACAATCTCCCCTTTTGGTGATTGATGACAAAGCGGTTGAAGTTTTCAACGGGATAAAATTATGTGAAATTGTAAAGGATTAAGATATTGTCTTCATAAGTAGCAAAAGGCTCCCCCTGAAGAT
Source organism: Aegilops bicornis (assembly GCA_021605145.1). NCBI lineage: Eukaryota > Viridiplantae > Streptophyta > Magnoliopsida > Poales > Poaceae > Aegilops > Aegilops bicornis. The sequence goes on along the minus strand of CM038674.1, from coordinate 565,429,204 downwards.
GTGCATATAAGTATTTTGCTTTTGGAATGCAAATGCACATGGCAGGTTGTACTTGTGGAGATCCTCTTCAACTTATGAAGGCAATTCATAATGCATGGAAAGATATAACGAAGATAATTACATGCATAATGAAAAATGGACGTCTGCAATATGACTTCGTGCGGGACTGATTATTGCACATGCGGAATTTATCATCGCATCATAGAATAGCAGAAAAAGTAGCAGACGACCATCAAGTTTAAGTGTTACAACTCAAAGAACCAAAAGTATCAAGAGCGAGAGTTGTAAGAACTTGGCAAAATATAAAGCAAACACCCATATGGAACCTCTTGAAGACTATCAACTCATATGCTTCTCCCCCTTTGTCGATGGGACCAAAAGGTTTAAAGACATAGAGCCTCTACTCGTTCCCATGAGGAGTAGGTGAAGCAGCAGGGTCATCGTTGAGGTTTGGTGGTGCAGAAGAACTTGGTGCAGTGTCGATACGCGTCGAAGTTGGAGGTGGTGAAGTAGCATCATCTTGGTCATCAATGACTCTGGCATTAACAGTTGTAGCTGAGGAGGAATAGTCAGAGTCTTCAAGTGAGGGAAGACAACATTCCTGGGAGGAGTGAAATCAAACTTGAATCTTTCAGTGAAGCCATCATCTTGAAGATCTGCTTTAGCACTGAGCAAGGTCAGACTCTTCCATGACCTCCGACAGGTTTCATGAGTGACAAATGCATTCTTGGTGGCAAGATTGCGAATGCGGTTGATGTCCACCAAGAGGCTCTGCATGTCGCTTCAGCCAGTAGTGATGCTTATCCTGTTTTTGATGTAGGGCGACGAGAAGCTCTCGGTCATTGAGAACACGAGATCGCTTCCGAGGCCTTTGAGCAATAGTGCTTTCAGTGGCTTCAGTATGGGCACGGTGAGGTGCACGTGTATTGCCAGCCAAAGGATAAACATGAGTGATGGCCCGAACTCCTTCAATGGGCTGTGTGAAGCTTTGGTGATCAGCATTGTGAAGATAAACAGGCTCTTTGGCAGGCTCTGGGTAGATGGCTTCAATAGACATATCAACCTCTGGCAAGAATATCATATGGTTGCGTGTAGAGGGCTGATAGTTGACAGCTGAATGAAGCTTGATAAGGCGCATAACCCATGGAGCGTAGAACTTCAGACCAAAGAGGTCAGAGCCAGATGCAGCCAATTGCACGATGAAGAAGTCTTGAGCATTGAAGTCGATGCCATTGAAGATATAAAGACCAATGTCTTCATTGCTCCTTCAAGCTTCATCGTAGAAGAATGTCCTTTGACAGTCATAGAGTTCGCCGATGATATGATAAATAGTGCAGGCGGATACTCTAGGTCTTCAACAAAGAATTCTCTTGGGTATTCAAATCGGCGTGGCAAAGTGGCTTCATCATGCTCAACATTTGGCTCATGATGGGCTCTGGCTTCTGAAAGATGCTCTCCAGAGCATTGCGGTGAAGCTGACAACCAGGCTCGAAGAGTTCACCTAGAGTGGGTAGGCCAGTTAGCTCAATGATATCAAGAGCTTTGGCTTCGTGATGGACATTACCTGTCATCCACTCAAGGATCCATGTCTTCGGATCCCTGTTGAAGCCGCGAATGTGGAGGGTAGCATAGAATTGCAGCGTAAGCTCTTCATTCCAATGCTCTTTATCACCACAAAGTTCAAGACCAGCATCACTAAGCGATCAAGGGCTTCTTCTAAGCGAGGCAGTCCAACAATAGCTTCACAGCCTAGACGCATATGTGGAAAGATGCGCCCTTGATCATAGAGAACACAAGAATAGTAACTGCGCTGCTGATAGCTCCAAAATCGATCAGATGAAATTCTTGGCTTGGAGTAGGGGTTCTTGGCACTATCAAAGAAGGTATTGTGTGCAATGAAACCATTTGCATTGAAAGATCCTGATGAAGTTGCGATTGCACTGGAAACCTTGGCAACCTTGGCTTAGGCTTACGGACCTGAGGCACGTGCTCTACATGATAGTCAAATTGCGGACCAAAGAGCGGTGGAGGAACTAGAATGGGCCATCCGACAAGAATCACCGGTGACCTCGATCGAATGCTTGCTCAATGGTGTTGTGGCCTTGGAGGCGGATACAGAGTAGTGGCATTGGCATTAACGTCGGTAGATTTGCTTGGTGCAGCATTGGCTTCAGGTGCAACTACTTCTGGCACTACATTAACTTCTGGCGCCACATCAGCTTCAGCCATGACAACGTCATCGGCTTTAGTAGTGTTGTTTGTGGCCGCCTCGGTATTGTTAACCTCCACTCGAGTAGCTGGAGGGCCGGACACGTTCTCCTCGAGAACAACTTCAGGGTTAGTTGGGGGTGTAGCAACACGTTCTTCTTCTGGTCTTGGTTCTTCTTGTTCATCGGCTGATGCAAATTAATGTCTTCAAAGAAGATTGGCTTCAGACTCGGAGATGTTCACAGTTGGAGAGGCTTCAGGAAATACTTGGCGAGATACTGATTGGTGCTCTTCTCCTTCTGGAACACTCGAAAGAGTGACTTGTGGCCTTGGTCCTTTGCGAAGCCTGCGAAACACTGGCGACGCTTGTGGAGATGGAGTTGTCTGGGCCACAAAGTCTTCATCTTCAAGTACCGGAGTGGTGACTTGAGTTGGGGGAGTAGTTGGTGTTTCTTCTTCACGGGGGGAGTCTTGAGGGTGATCAGCCCATGAATCATCCTGAGCAATTGGCGTCAAAGGACGACCAATGCTGAGGAGTTCGCTGTTCGTGAGAACAGGCGATGATACCACATTATGCTCGATCTGAGAAAGGACTTCATCATCTTCTACATTGTCTCGATGACCAATGTCTTTAGCTGCGGTGGGGTCAACAGCTGGAATCTCTTCAGTTTCAAGAGCCTCTGTGGTAGCAGGCTCATGAACTATCAACCGATGCTCTTGGTGTGCAGACGCAGGACGAGCAACTGAGATTGGCTCGATGACGAGGGGCTCTGTGGGAGCAGCTCAATCTTTCTTCTTGGTTGGTGGAGCTTCATCAGTGGTGTTCTTGGACTTGCGCTTTCTGGCTTCAGCTTCGGCTGTCCTTGTTTTCTTGAGATCTGAAGCCACTGTGGGGATCTTTGGCTTCACGCCTGTCATATTGTCAGGGAAGACAATGCGTGGTTCCTCTCGCCTGGATGCTTCAGCTTGGTCCACAGCAGGCTTCTTCTTCTTCTTGGCAGCCATCTTGGGGTCGATGCCAGGACGCCCAAGTGCCTTGCGCTTCTCAGCTTCATTGTAAGCTTGAACACATTTGGCAGCAAGGAGTTTCATGCGCTCGCGTGAACCTTTAGCTTCATCACGTTTCTTGTGAAACGCCTCCTTGAGCTCATGCATCATTTGCTTGAAGTTTTGGACATCACCACACCGAAGCTTGGCCATATGCTTCTTGAACTGAGCCTTTTCATAGTCAATTTTGTTCTTTAGCTCAACAATCCTTTGAGCTAGAGCCAGCTCAGGAGCAATGGCTCCATGGAATGAAACGCTGAGGCCAACAGGAAGCTGAGGTTTGGGCTATCAAACCATTCATCAATGAACTTGTTCAGGATATCCACATCGAAAAGGGGAAGACCATTGAAGATTTACGCCTCTTGCTTGCTCTTTATCAGCAACTCAAGAGCATCATCGCCAAGATCGTCGTCACTAGACAGATCAATGGCTTCGTTCTCATTCCTCAGAACGACAGCTGGGGTCAGTGCTTGACCAGTAGTTTGCATGGGCTTCTTCTTCTTCTCTGTCTTGGAGATGCGGGAGAGATCTTCAGAATGCACACTAGGTGCAGGAGGAGCAGTGGCCATAGGCTTCGCACGTGAAGCTCTTGGTGCAGAGGAGGGCTTTGAAGCCTTGGGTTTCTTCTGCTTCAGTGGTTTTGGTGGAGTAGGCGCTTCATCAGAGTCAGCGTCATCAGCAGAGTGCTCCACTTCTGCCCCTTGAACCATAATGTGAGTTATGAGACCTTCAAGGTTGTAGAAGGCCCCGACGATATTGGGTTCAGCATCGCGTGTGCCATCGGCACGAGGAGCAGAGGGACCGGGGTTGAAGTCTAATCCCATCGACTTCTTGTTCTTCACAGCAGAGTCCTTGGCAAACTTGTTGTTGCGCTTGAACAGATTGTCGTCACGACACCATAGTAGAGAAGATGGGTCAGCATTTTCTGGCTGTGGTCTGCGTACCATGCAAGGATAGAAGCCTTGATCAATGGCTTCAGTTCTGGACCCGGGTGGAAGATTTTTGTACAAGATATCTCCCCAGGGTCGCTTGATGGCATTCTTCTCAGCATACTCCTGGGTCACGAACCTGTATTTGAACCATTGCTCGGCCCAATATCTTCGAATCCATTGGATTCGTGTTTTGCGCTGATTGTAATCCTCTTCTGGATCTGTCTTGTACAACTCATAGAGGTCTGGTGGCAAATCCTTAGATGTATTCCCACGGCGCTGTCTGCCTCCCTTCCTTGCTGACTTTTCTATGGCCATATAGTTCAGACTGAATGGCTTCAACGTTGTAAGAGTCTTCCGTCTGCTGGTCAGACAAGAACTAGCTTCGGGAGAGTTAATGTGATGTCAGAAGAATTACGCAAATGAATGCGCACTATGAGAACCAAGGGATTCTCCCACGGACATGTACTGTGATGACATTAGAGATGCGAGGGAAGGGGAAGAGGTCATATGCATTCTCAGAAGATTTTGAAGATAAATCGGTTTAGAAGACATTGACCTCATAGCGCGAAGACATTCACTTATATGTTGAAAGTTGGTTCCAGATTTGTATGAATCCAAGAATAGGTACAAGTGAGGAATCTAACTACGTGTGAAGCATAAGTGAATATACTAGGCATAATATGAGATGTAGAACAGGATAGATCCAGATATGTGGAGGCAGAAACCACTTTTGGTGAAGAAAGATGAATCTATCGGATCAAAAAGACAGTAAAAAGAGAGTTATAATTACCACACGATGAACTGCTAGACGGAGTAGAAGAGGAGGCCGAGCAGTTCGATCTTCTGTGCCCTAACTTGGTGACGGAGGACACCTACAGCGGTGGCAAAGAAGACGAGGTCCGCGGCCGGCGTGAGGATGGCGTCTGTGGGGTCGCGGCAGCTAAGCGCTTCGTCACCGGCGTCGTCGAGAGCTAGCGGTGGCGCTAGGGTTTGTCGAGGTGGAGAGGTGGAAGAGAGATTTTGACCGCGATGTGATGTGCATTTATAGGGAGAGGGACAACACAACGCATTACGCAGTGTTCTCGGGCGGTTCACATCAGAGGGACACGTGGCGAACATGCAACACATTGGAAGTTGTTCCATGTTCCCACGCACGCCTGGACTGTCGGGTGGTCGTTCGGCTTCTCCGGGTTTCAGGCAATTTGGACTGAGCATTTAGAATAGATTTAATGTTTGTCTCTGTATCTTCTGCTGACAAGGACGCAGAGAAGACATTCGACAGCTTCAACAGAATGCATATGATTTGGATAGGTAGAGTTTGAGGTAGAAGCATAGAGAGGTTAGGGTCCGATCACATTCACTTAGTCCAAAAGGTTCAAACGAGAAGACATGGCTATAAGTGAATGCTGTAGAGGACAAAACACAAGTATATGAATATATATGCATAGATTTAAATCAACAAGGTGAAAAACATCGGAAGACAAATCAATGTTGAAGATAAAACAAATGCGAAGACTTAGCAAATGTAACGCCAGGAGAAACACTTCAAACAAGACTTTGGTGGTGGCGTTACCCGCCGTATAGGAAGTATTAGACCCAGACACGGCGCACAATTATCGTGGCGCTCCAAAGTCAAATTCTGCATTAGTGTATTCACACTCAGAGTGTATGTCTTCATTGATTGAAGATATACATTACTTCGTGTGTTGCACATCTAAGTCATCAACATGCATAAGTGTTAGGATGTGTGCCTGATTATAGGACATTCGAGGATTCCAAGATATTTAGCTCACACCGCAACTTGCAAAACCTTTTTGATGCGGAGCATCCTTCCATCATCCCCATGGACTCTACATCGACACATCCAACCCCACGAGGACCCATGACTAGGGCCCAAGCACGTGCCATCCAATCCGAGGTTAACTCTCTCCCTATTGAACTTCCCTTTGCCCCACTTGAGACATGGCTACTACCTCAAACGGAGATGCTCTGTGTACTTAGGTACCAAGAAAGTAACCAAGGAGAAGTTACGACGCAAGAGGAACATCGAGAGCATGTAGACGATCTGCCCAGCCTGTAGGACCGGTACAACCGCCCCTAACCGCCCGGGCGGAACAACCGCCAACTACCGCTCAACAACCGCCGCCTTCATGATCAAGCGGTGCAAGGCCGGTACAGCACCGGATGTACCGGTAAAACTCCAATGACCGGAACTACCGGCCCAACGACCGGTACAACCGCTGGAGCCCTCGACGACCATCCGCAGAAGCCAGCGCCTGACCCCAGCGGTAGTACCGCCTTTCTCGACCGGTACTTCCGCCCTCCCTGAGTCGCCAGCGGTACAACCGCCCCCTCGACCGGTACAACCGGCCTGTCACAAGATGTTGTTCGGGCCCGAGGCCCATGTACCCTTCACGTTGCCCCCGTTTGCACTAAGACTATAAATAGACCTCCTCCACCTCCTAGTTAGGGTTAGCATTGGTTTAGCTCATATTTCATGTGAGAGCCCTTGCTCATCCACTTGGTTACCTTCTCCTCGGAGATCGCGCCTCCTCGGAGAAGATCCTTCCAAGGGATTCAAGACCCCCTCTAGGGTGGACCCCATCAAGACCTCCTCACGAAGAAGAACGGCTACTCGTGTATCTTCCTTTTGTTGATTTTGAACCTTGTGCTACCTTATGTGTTCAGTGATCTAGCCCTTGTGTGATCAATATTTGTCGGTTTAGTGTTTCTCTTGTGTGCTTTACTTGTGTTCTTCTGCTCGTTCGTCGTGTTCTCCTCGTAGGATCCCTCCAAACGTGAAAGATCGTCCACATAGGGTTCCGCCCTACATCATCTTGGTATTAGAGCCACGTTGATCACGTTTTTGGAGCCCCTACCCCGTGTTTTCTAGCTTGATTTTGTTGTTTTCGTCCTAAATCCGAAAATCTCCACAAAAAATAGCCCCAATTTTTTTTTGTGATTTGTTAGTTTTGATGATGTTTTATTGATTTTGATCCGTGGATTTGCTTGGTTTCAAGTGGACCTAGCATCTCCCCAAATTTCCCCATCTTTCCTCCACAAAATCCATCCAATTTTCCCCCCGAAATCATCCATTTCCGCCCCAAAATCGCGCCCTCCCGACACGAGCGGTACTACCGCCCCTCCGAGCGGTACTACCGCTGAGCACCACAAGCGGTACTACCGCCCCACCAAGCGGTACTTCCGCCCATGCCAGTTTCAGCATTCTGAGTTTCACCGTTTTGCCCATAACTTCCACATCCGGAGTCCGATGTTCGCGTTCTTTAGCTCGTTGAGTAGCTATTGACATCCCCCATCCACCTAGATAGGCTACATCATCATTAGACACCATCTAATTTTCCAAACATTGGCATCTTTGCCTAGGGCTTTAACCACATCATCCGCTACACCACCTCCGCTTTCCGCTTCCGCCATTGTTACTTTTGGTCTTTGAGAATTTGAGTTGTGGTTCCCGTGTCCTATTGTGTTTCGGCTATATAGGTACGGTTCGACGTCAACATCACCACCGCTCATCTTCGCCAAGGACTCATCACCGCCAAGGAAGGTAACTTCGATTTACATCTTTGTCATATCTCGCAATTGCATTGATAACCATTATAGCCCATCTTTTGCGTTGCTTACCCATCGAGACTAGCCTTTGAGTATTGCCGCAACGTGACTTGTGCACATTAGTGATCATACTCCATAGCATACATACATACCAAAGTGGTGCAAATCTTGGCATCAACTTGTGTGTCACAAAGTTGTCATCGCATACACAATTGCTATCTTGGTTCGTGAAGTTTTGCAAGAGAAAAGAGCTCAAAAGAGAAAGAGCCAATCAAGCTTTTAAGCAAAAGAGAAAGATAAGAAAAGAGCTTATAAGAAGGAACCATAGCATCATACTACATTAAGATTGTCATATCCGATCATCTTGGATCATAGCACCGAAATACCATACATATAGCATACTTGGGATAGAGATCGTTGCATTTTTGCTTAGTAGGTTGTGCACAAGTTCGTATCCGCCTATTGTGCAATCGTGCTAGCGTCTCTCTAGTGTTGTGCAACAAGAGCATCTTGGTGGATTCCACACTTTGGCTCACCCTTGGTTGCCCAACCCCATATTATCTATTTGCGTGTGTGTTTCCGTGTACCATTTCTTGCTTGGTCTACTTGTTGCATTTGCGAATTTGCGAATCTTTTTCAACATCTTTGAGTCAAACTAACGATTGCAATCAATTTTGTGCCACTATCCTAACCAAGCTCCACCATAAGCTTTTACTTGTGTAGGTGTGAGAACCGACAAGGATTGGTACCAATAGTGCTATTTCATTGTCCACATTTGAGTGAACTTGATTCATCATCAACATCGGTCAAAGGTACATTGGTATAAGTTCTTCTCCTTCTAACACTCACATATTTTTGTTTGGAATGATGGATAGGCCAAGTACTTCTACGAACCCACTCTTCATCGAGCAAGACAACGACATGTCATCATACGTCACCAAGAGCCACCTCTTTGGCGCACAAAGAGCATTGCACCAAGAACAACAAGCAATGAGCGACCGCATCAACAACCTCGCCACCGACTTGCGACTCTCCGAGCAACGTACAAGAGACTACTTCGACAACAAGTTCGACGCTCACAAGCAAGAGAATGATGCAAGAATGGACGAGATCCGCGCCATGATGAGGAACCGGCATCACTCCACTTCTTCATCCTCAAGACGGAGCCGCTCGAGTCGACACTCAAGCGACACCTTCTACGACTCAAGTACACCGTCATCGAACACCCTTCGCCGAGCTGCGCGTCAAGACCGTCATGCATCTCGCAACCCGCTACATGACAAGCATTCACAAGAGCAAGTCGATGAGCAAGTCACTCGTCCTCAATCAAACCAAGCCGCTTTTTCCCAAGCTCAAGAACGACAACGACTACGGCGCCAAGAGGAAGAACGAGCGCGCCAACATCAAGATGCACAAGATGCCGAGGCACAACATCAAGAGCAACAACTTCGCGAAGCTCAAGCACTTGAGGCGCAACGTGCCCTTCAAAAATCAAGTCGAGCTATCGCCAACCGCAATCGCGAACGGCGCAATCAAGAGGAAGCCCTTCGAGAAGAAATCCAAGAGAGGAACTACCAATCATGTTTGCAACGTCAAGTTCCTCAAGCTCCTCCACAAACTCGTCAAGCTCCACCTCAACCTCAAGTTCAACAAGAGCAAGTTGATCATGGTCTCCCTCCACGCCAAGAGCAACATGAAGATGATTGCAATCCACGTCAAGGGCGTCATCATCACCATCGCCAACCCCACAATGAAGAGCAACGCTATGGAAAGCTAAAATTCACCATGCCCAAGTTCAACGGAAGCAATGACCCGAAGAGTACCTCTCATGGGCATTGAAGGTTGACAAAATCTTCCGGTTGCACAACTACGATGAAGAAAAGAAGATCGCTATGGCATCACTTGAGTTCCAAGACTATGTGCTCATATGGTGGGAACAAATCCTTGAGAGACGACAAGCAAGAGGTGAACCTCCAATCACCACTTGGGCTCAAATGAAGGATGTCATGCGAGCACGTTTTGTGCCAGCCTACTACAACCGCGACCTCTTCAAGAAACTCCAACTCCTCAAGCAAGGAACAAAGAGTGTTGAAGAATACTACAAGGAAATGGAGATAGCCATGATTCGAGCCAATGTCAAGGAAGATGATGAGCAAACAATGGCACGTTTCTTGAATGGACTCAATCATACCATCAAGAAGACCGCCGACTTCCAACCATACTCCAACCTCATTGAGCTCGTACATCAAGCTACCAAGGCCGAACGCCAAGTGCAAGACAACTTCAAGTACGCCAAGTACTCATCCAAGGCCTACGGTTTCTCCAACAACCAAGCTTCACCGACTCCAACATCTACATCAACCAAGCCTTCTCCAAGCAACGACGACAAGTCAAGTCACAAGAAAACTTCTACAAGTTCAAGTCGTCCTCCTCCTACAACAAGCACCTTCAAGCCGCGTGCTTCATCATCTACAAAGACCGATGAGACCATCAAGACAAGCTCCTTCAAGTGTTTCACTTGCGGCGGCCGAGGCCACAAGTCCTACGAATGCACCAACAAACGCACCATGATCCTCAACGACGATGGCACCTATGACTCCATGAGTGAAGAGGAGATGGAAGCTATTGAGCAAGTGGCCATGCACCGGCGAGTGAACGAAGATGAAGATGATCAAGTCTTTTGTGATGAGGATTCGAGCCCCGCTCTCGTTATCTCCAAGGTCTTGACTCTTCAACATCAACAAGAAGAAGACCAACGATGCCACATCTTCCACACAAAGGCCGACATCAATGGGAGGTCCGTCAAGGTCATCATCGATGGAGGTAGTTGCCACAACTTGGCAAGTGAAGAACTATGCTCCAAGCTGCAATTAGTCAAGAGGAAGCACCCGCACCCATACAAGGTTCAATGGCTAAGTGACTCCGGCACTATCCGCATTGAGCATACGGTCCAAGTCTCCTTCAAAATTGGTGCATAAGAAGACACTTTGGAGTGTGATGTGGTCCCAATGACCGTTTGCCACCTACTTCTTGGTCGACCATGGCAATTCGACCGTGGTGTCATCCACAATGGGCGTACCAATCACTATAGCTTCAAGATGAAAGGGAAGGAATATGTACTACGACCTATGTCTCCTAGTCAAGTGATAGCCGACAAGCAAGCCACCCACCATAGAGAAAAGAGTGAGAAAGTGATACACCAAAAAGTGAGCGAGAGCCACAAGCCAAACTTGAGCGCCTCTTCACCTAGAGAGAAAAACCTCATTCTATTTGCCACCAAAAGTGAGATGAGAGAAGTGTGTGAGAACCCATCGAGTGTGATGCACTTTGTCCTTGTGTGCAAGGATGGAGATCCAAAATCTAACACCTCTCACGAGCTACCTTTAGTGTTTCAATCTCTTTGCAGGAATTCCAAGATGTTTTCCCGATGAGCTACCTCCGGTCTACCTCCTCTTCGAGGCATTGAGCATCGCATCGACCTCATCCCCGGAGCACCTCTACCAAACAAAGCTCCATACCGAGTCAATCCCAAGAAACCAAGGAGATTCAACGGCAAGTACAACAACTCATCGACAACGGTCATGTACGTGAAAGCCTAAGCCCTTGTGCCGTTCCGTTATACTTGTGCCTAAGCCCGATGGAAGTTTCCGCTTGTGTTCCGATTGTAGACCTATCAATGCTATTACTGTTCGCTATAGGCATCCCATTCCTCGCTTAGATGATATGCTTGATGAACTTAGTGGAGCCAACTTTTCTCAAAATTGATCTTAAAAGTGGCTATTATCAAATTCGCATACAAGAGGGTGATGAATGGAAACCGGCTTTAAAAACCAAATTTGGCTTATATGAGTGGTTAGTCATGCCTATGGGTCTATCGGAAGCTCCCGGTACTTTTGTGCGTCTTATGCATCATGTGCTTCGAACTTATATTGGAGTCTTTGTTGTGGTTTACTTTGACGATATTCTTGTGTTTAGCAAAACCATGAAAGAACATCTTGATCATGTTAGGGCTGTTTTGCAAACCCTTCTAAGGAAAGTCTTTATGCAAACATGAAGAAATGCACATTTGGCGTTGACAAAGTAGTTTTCTTGGGTTTTGTTGTATCCTCAAAGGGTGTCCATGTTGATGAATCTAAAATTGAAGCAATTAAAACTTGGCCCCAACCCACCAATTGCAACAAGTGCGTAGCTTTCTTGGTCTTACGGGTTTTTATCGTCGCTTTGTGAAAGATTTTAGCACAATTGCCGCTCCTTTGCATGCTTTGAGCAAGAAGAATACTCCTTTTGTTTGGGGATCTTTGCAATCCACCGCTTTTGATGAGCTCAAGTCTTTGCTTACTCATGCTCCGATTCTTGCTTTGCCCAATTTTGACAAAACTTTTGAGGTTCATTGTGATGCAAGTGGTACCGAATTGGAGGAGTTTTGATGCAAGAAAAGCGAGCAATTGCTTATTTTAGTGAAAAACTCTCCGTGCTCAACTTAACTATCCCATATATGACAAAGAATTATATGCTTTAGTGCGTGTGCTACATGTTTGGGAACATTACCTTAGACCTCATGAGTTTGTCATCCATACTGATCACGAAACGCTTAAATACCTAAAAGGACAAACTAAGTTGAACAAGCGTCATGCCAAATGGAGTGAATTTATTGAATCTTTTCCTTATGTGATCAAGTACATTAAGGGTAAGGAAAATGTAGTTGCGGATGCACTTTCACGCATATGCATGCTTGTCACTCAACTTGAGTTGAATGTTATTGGTTTTGAGCATATAAAAGACTTGTATGAGAATGATCCTTCTTTTGCTACTCCTTATGCTAAGTGTTTGGCACACACATCTTGGGAACGATACTACATAAAGGATGATTATCTTATGAGAGCTAACAAACTTTGCATTCCAGTCTTCTCTTCGTTTGCTACTTTTGCAAGAGGCTCATGGAGGCGGACTCATGGGACACTTTGACGCGACAAGACATTAAATCACGCTCTCCGAGAACTACTTTTGGCCCAAGATGTTCCATGACGTCCAACGCTTCACCAACCGATGCTTTATATGTCGCAAAGCTAAGTCTAAAGCTCAATCTCATGGTCTTTACATGCCTCTTCCTATTCCATATCATCCTTGGGAAGACATTAGCATGGATTTTGTACTTGGTTTGCCTAGAACTCAAAATGGAAAGGATTATGTGTTTGTTGTTGTGGATAGATTTTCTAAGATGGCACATTTCATTCCTTGCAACAAGATAGACGATGCTTCACACATTGCAAATCTCTTTTGTAGGGAAATCTTGAGACTCCATGGAGTACCAAAGACAATCGTCTCCGATCGTGACGTCAAGTTCTTGAGTTACTTTTGGAAGACCCTATGCCAAGCTCTAATCAAGCTCTTGTTCTCATCCGCATACCATCCTCAAACTGACGGCCAAACGGAGGTGACGAACCGGACTCTCTCCACTCTACTTCGCGTATTGATCAAGAAGAACATCAACGAGTGGGAGACATGTCTACACATCGCCGAGTACGCCTACAATCGCGCGAGACACTCGACTACTGGCAAGTCCCCCTTCGAGGTCGTCTACGGCTTCAACCCGTTGTCCCCATTGGACATTCTACCACTTCCTCTCCAAGAGCGCACCAACATGGATGCGAGTGCACGAGCAAGCTACATCAAGAAGATGCATGAAGATACCAAGGAACGTCATCGAGCACCAAGTACAACGACTAGCAACCAAGCTCAACGTCAACAAGCAACCCATGACCTTCAACATAGGCGATCTCGTGTGGCTACACCTTCGCAAGGACCGCTTCCCCAACAAACGCAAGTCCAAACTTCTCCCTCGAGCCGATGGACCATTCAAGGTGCTAGCACGCTACAACGACAACGCCTACAAGATTGAACTCCCACGAGACAAGTACAACGTGAGCAACATCTTCAACGTCAAAGACCTCTCACCTTTCGATGGTGATGAAGATTTTGATCCGAGGTCGGATCTTTCCCAAGGGAGGGGAGATGATGCAGAGCATCCTTCCATCATCCCCATGGACTCTACATCGACACATACAACCCCACGAGGACCCATGACTAGGGCCCAAGCACGTGCCATCCAATCCGAGGTTAACTCTCTCCCTATTGAACTTCCCTTTGCCCCACTTGAGACATGGCTACTACCTCAAACGGAGATGCTCTGTGTACTTAGGTACCAAGAAAGTAACCAAGGAGAGATTCTGACGCAAGAGGAACGTCGAGAGCATGTAGACGATCTGCCCAGCCCAGAAGGACCGGTACAACCGCCCCACAACCGCCCGGGCGGAACAACCGGCCAACTACCGCTCAACAACCGGCCGCCCTTCTGTGATCAAGCGGTGCAAGGCCGGTACAGCACCGGATGTACCGGTAAAACTCCAATGACCGGAACTACCGGCCCAACGACCGGTACAACCGCTGGAGCCCTCGACGACCATCCGTAAGCTGGCCGACCCAGCTGATAGTACCGCCTTTCTCGGCCGTACTTCCGCCTCCACTGAGTCGCCAGCATACAACCGCCCCTCGACCGGTACAACCGGCTGTCTGCGCCAGATGTTGAACTCGAGGCCCATGTACCCCTTCACGTTGCCCCCGTTTGCACTAAGACTATAAATAGACCTCCTCCACCTCCTAGTTAGGGTTAGCATTGGTTTAGCTCATATTTCATGTGAGAGCCCTTGCTCATCCACTTGGTTACCTTCTCCTCGGAGATCGCGCCTCCTCGGAGAAGATCCTTCCAAGGGATTCAAGACCCCCTCTAGGGTGGACCCCATCAAGACCTCCTCACGGAGAAGAACGGCTACTCGTGTATCTTCCCTTTGTTGATTTTGAACCTTGTGCTACCTTATGTGTTCGGTGATCTAGCCCTTGTGTGATCAATACTTGTCGGTTTAGTGTTTCTCTTGTGTGCTTTACTTGTGTTCTTCCGCTCGTTCGTCGTGTTCTCCTCGTAGGATCCCTCCAAACGTGAAAGATCGTCCACATAGGGTTCCGCCCTACATCACTTTTCTCATCCAAGGGATTTGTGAAGATATCTGCCAATTGCTCTTCTGTGTTGACGTGAATGATATCAATATCTTCCTTCATAACATGATCTCTGAGAAAGTGATGGCGAATTTCAATTTGCTTTTTCTTTGAGTTCTGAACTGGGTTGTTGGCAATCTTGATGGCGCTTTCATTGTCGCAGAAGAGTGTTACATGCCTCAGATGGATGCCATAGTCCTTGAGTGTTTGCTTCATCCATAGAAGCCGAGCGGCAAGAAGATCCAAAGACAATATATTCAGATTCAACAGTGGAGAGAGATACAAAGTTCTACTTCTTTGAAGACCAACAGACAAGTGATCGTCCCAGAAAGTGACATGTGCCTGAAGTAGACTTGCGATCCACCTTGTCACCAGCATAATCCGCGTCTAAGAATCCAACCAGATCAAACTCTGAGCCCTTGGGATACCATAATCGTAGTGTTGGGGTGTAAGCCAAATATCGAAGAATTCGCTTCACAGCTAAGTGATGCGATTTGCTACCTCTTGAGCTTGCGTTGGATTTCCCCGAAGAGGAGAGGATAATGCAGCAGAGTAGCGTAAGTATTTCCCTCAGTTTTTGAGAACCAAGGTATCAATCCAGTAGGAGGCCACGCGCAAGTCCCTCATACCTACACAAAACAAATAGCTCAACGCAACCAACGCGATTAGGGGTTGTCAATCCCTTCACGGTCACTTACGAGAGTGAGATCTGATAGAGATGATAGATAATATTTTTGGTATAAAGATGCAAAGTAAAATAAAAAGCAAAGCAATAATAAAGTGATGGAAGATTGATATGATAGAGAATAGACCCGGAGGCCATAGATTTCACTAGTGACTTCTCTCAAGAGCATAAGTATTTTACGGTGGGTGAGCGAATTCTTGTTGAGCAATTGATGAGAATTGAGCATAGTTATGAGAGTATCAGGTATGATCATGTATATAGGCATCACGTCCGAGACAAGTAGACCGACTCACTGCTGCATCTACTACTATTACTCCACTCATCGACCGCTATCCAAAGATGCATCTAGAGTATTAAGTTAATGAAAACAGAGTAACGCCTTAAGCAAGATGACATGATGTAGAGGGATAAATTCATGCAATATGATAAAACCCCATCTTGTTATCCTCGATGGCAACAATACAATACGTGCCTTGCTGCCTTCACATCCTTTGGGAAAGGACACCGCAAGATCGAACCCAAAGCTAAGCACTTCTCCCAATGCAAGAACTACCAATCTAGTTGGCCAAACCAAACGGATAATTCGAAGAGACTTGCAAATATAACCAATCATACATAAAAGAATTCAGAGAAGATTCAAATATTGCTCATAGATAATCTTGATCATAAACCCACAATTCATCGATCTCAACAAACACACCGCAAAAGAAGATTACATCGAATAGATCTCCACAAGAGAGGGGAGAACATTGTATTGAGATCCAAAAAAGAGAAGAAGCCATCTAGCTACTAACTATGGACCCGAAGGTCCGAGGTAAACTACTCACACTTCATCGGAGAGGCTATGATGAAGTAGAAGCCCTCCGTGGTGGATTCCCCTTCCCATGAGCTCCTAACAGGTCCCAAGATGGGATCTCGTGGATACTGAAAGTTGTGGCGGTGGAATTAGGTTTTTGGCTCCGTGATTCGATCGTTCGAGTGCGTGAGGTATATATAGGAGGAAGAAATGCGTCGGTGGAGCAACAGGGGCCCACGAGGCTGGAGGCGCGCACTGGGAGGCGCGCCTACCTCGTGCCTTCCCTGTTGGTTGCTTGACGAGGGTCCAAGTCTCTGGATCATGTTCGGTGAGAAAATCACGTTCAGAAGGTTTCATTCCATTTGGACTCCATTTGATATTCCGCTTTCTTGAAACTCTGAAATAGGCAAAAACAGCAATTACAATTTGGGCTTCCGGTTAATAGGTTAGTCCCAAAAATAATATAAAAGTGGATAATAAAGCCCAATATGGTCCAAAACAGTAGATAATATAGCATGGAGCAATCAAAAATTATAGATACATTGGAGACGTATCAGGCATCCCCAAGCTTAATTCCTGCTCATCCTCGAGTAGGTAAATGATAAAAAGATAATTTTTGATGCGGAGTGCTACTTGGCATAATTTCAATGTAATTCTTCTTAATTGTGGTATGAATATTTATATTCGAAAGATTCAAGACAAAAGTTTAATATTGACATAAAAATAATAATACTTCAAGCATACTAACAAAGCAACCATGTCTTCTCAAAATAACATGGCCAAAGAAAGTTATCCCTACAAAATCATATAGTCTTGCTATGCTCTATCTTCACCACACAAAGTACTTAAATCATGCACAACCCCGATGACAAGCCAAGCAATTGTTTCATACTTTTGACATTCTCAAAACTTTTTCAATCTTCATGCAATACATGAGCGTGAGCCATGGATATAGCACTATATGTGGAATAGAATGGTGGTTGTGGAGAAGAAAAAAAGAGGGAAGATAGTCTCACATCAACTAGGCGTATCAACGGGCTATGGAGATGCCCATCAATAGATATCAATGTGAGTGAGTAGGGATTGCCATGCAACGGATGCACTAGAGCTATAAGTATATGAAAGCTCAACAAAAGAAACTAAGTGGGTGTGCATCCAACTCGCTTGCTCACGAAGACCTAGGGCATTTTGAGGAAGCCCATCATTGGAATATACAAGCCAAGTTCTATAATGAAAAATTCCCATTAGTATATGAAAGTGACAAGATGAGAGACTCTCTATCATGAAGATCATGGTGCTACTTTGAAGCACAAGTGTGGTAAAAGGACAGTAACATTGTCCCTTCTATCTTTTTCTCTCATTTTTTTATTTTTTATTTTTTTTATTTGGGCCTTTTCTCTTTTTTATGGCCTCTTTTCTTCCCCTTTTTATTTATTTATTTTTCATCCGGAGTCTCATCCCGACTTGTGGGGGAATCATAGTCTCCATCATCCTTTCCTCACTTGGGACAATGCTCTAAAAATGATGATCATCACACTTTTGTTTACTTACAACTCAACAATTACAACTCGATACTTAGAACAAAATATGACTCTATGTGAATGCCTCCGTGATGTCTGCAAGGATATGCAATGATTCATGAGTGACATGTATGAAAGAATTATGAGCGGTGGCTTTGCCACAAATACGATGTCAACTACATGATCATGCTAGCAATATGACAATGATGGAGCGTGTCATAATAAACGGAACGGTGAAAAGTTGCATGGCAATATATCTCGGAATGGCTATGGAAATGCCATAATAGGTAGGTATGGTGGCTGTTTTGAGGAAGGTATATGGTGGGTGCATGATACCGGCGAAAAGTGCACGGTATTAGAAAGGCTAGCAATGGTGGAAGGGTGAGAAAAGTGCGTATAATCCATGGACTCATCATTAGTCATAAAGAACTCATATACTTATTGCAAAAATCTACAAGTTATCAAAGAAAAGTATTACGTGCATGCTCCTAGGGGGATAGATTGGTAGGAAAAGACCATCGCCGTCACGACCGCCACTCATAAGGAAGACAATCAATAAATAAATGATGCTCCGACTTCATCACATAACGGTTCACCATACGTGCATGCTACGGGAATCACAAACTTTAACACAAGTATTTCTCAAATTCACAACTACTCAACTAGCATGACTCTAATATTACTACCTCCATATCTCAAAACAATTATCAAGCATCAAACTTTTCTTAGTATTCAACGCACTCAAAAGAAAATTTTACAAATCTTGAATACCAAGCATATTATTATTATTAAGCAAATTACCATGCTATTTAAAACTCTCAAAATAATATAAGTGAAGCATGAGAGATCAATAGTTTCTATAAAACAAATCCACCACCGTGCTCTAAAAGATATAAGTGAAGCACTAGAGCAAGACTATATATAGCTCAAAAGATATAACTGAAGCACATAGAGTATTCTATCAAATTCCAATTCATGTATGGCTCTCTCAAAAGGTGTGTACAGCAAGGATGATTGTGGTAAACTAAAAAGCAAAGACGCAAATAATACAAGACACTCCAAGCAAAACACATATTATGTGGTGAATAAAAATATAGCTCCAAGTAAAGTTACCGATGGAAGTGGACGAAAGAGGGGATGCCTTCCGGGGGCATCCCCAAGCTTTGACTTTTTGGTGTCCTTGGATTATCTTGGGGGTTCCATGGGCATCCCCAAGCTTAGGCTCTTGCCACCCCTTGTTCCATAATCCATCAAAAAATTGCACCCAAAACTTGAAAACTTCACAACACAAAACTCAACAGAAATCTCGTGAGCTCCGTTAGCGAAAGAAAACAAAAGACCACTTCAAGGTACTGTAATGAACTCATTCTTTATTTATATTGGTGTTAAACCTACTGTATTCCAACTTCTCTATGGATTATAAACTATTTTACTAGCCATAGATTCATCAAAATAAGCAAACAACACACGAAAAACAGAATCTGTCAAAAACAGAACAGTCTGTAGTAATCTATAACTAACGCAAACTTCTGGAACTCCAAAAATTCAGCCAAAATAGGAAGACATAGGCAATTTGTTTATTGATCAGCAGCAATTGGAATCACTATTTTACCACGTTCTGGTGATTTTTAACAATTGTTTTCGTGAACCGAAAGTTTCTGGAAATTACAGCAAGATCAAATAACTATCATCCAAGAAGATCCTATAGGTTTAACTTGGCACAAACACTAATTAAAACATAAAACCACATCTAAACAGAAGGTAGATGGATTATTTATTCCTAAACAGAAACAAAAACAAAAAAACTAAAAATAAAATTGGGTTGCCTCCCAACAAGCGCTATCGTTTAACGCCCCTAGCTAGGCATAAAAGCAAGGATAGATCTAGGTATTGCCATCTTTGGTAGGCAATTCTTCAACGAGGCATCTACCTTCTTTATAAATTTCTTTCTTTCTAGTAATTATCAAACTTTTAGGCAAAAGATCAAAAAATTCATTCGTAGCAAATGGTTCCTTAATGATAGCAAAAAGATTAGGATGAATACTTATAGATTTAAGATCCGCGGTTTCCTTACTAGAGGATTCACCCTTATTTTTAGGAACATACATGAGCTTAGCAACTTTAGTAGGTGGACTTGGAGTATTTTTTACGGAAGAAAAAGCGGGTCCCAAGTTGGTAATGATACCCTCAAGTTTATCGATTCTAGAGGAATCTTGATTATTTTATCATTAACTATGGGTTCCTTCTCCTTAATATTTTTCAAAGTTACTCCTACCTTAGATCCATATTGGGTAATTTGATTGTGGATCTTTTTATCTAAATTTTCAATTAACTCAATGGTAGAAACTTTATTTTCAATAATTTAAAGTCTTTGCATTAAATGCTCTAAAGTTAACATAGTTCCATTAACCAAAAGAGGTGGTGAGCCGAATAAATCTATCATAGCATTATAAGAATCAAAGTTATGGCTACCCAAGAAATTCCCTCTGGTAAAGGTATCAAGGATATATCTATACCAAGGATTAGCACCTACATAAAAATTGCGGAGAAGAACTGAAGTAGATTGCTTTCTGGTAGATCTATTTTGAGCATTGCAAATTCTATACCAAGCGTCTTTTAGATTTTCTCCCTCCCTTTGCTTAAAATTTAGAACTTCATTCTCGGGAGACAACGGAGAAGATATAAGACTAGCCATAACGACAAGCAAGCAATCCAACACACGAGCAAACAAAAGCAAGCGAGGAAAAAGGCAAACGGAAAAGAGAGGGCGAATAAAACGGCAAGGGTGAAGTGGGGGAGAGGAAAATGAGAGGCAAAGGACAAAAATGTAATGCCAGAGATAAGGGATTGTGATGGGTACTTGGTATGTTGACTTTTGCGTAGACTCCCCGGCAACGGCGCCAGAAATCCTTCTTGCTACCTCTTGAGCTTGCGTTGGATTTCCCCGAAGAGGAGAGGATAATGCAGCAGAGTAGCATAAGTATTTCCCTCAGTTTTTGAGAACCAAGGTATCAATCCAGTAGGAGGACACGCGCAAGTCCCTCGTACCTACACAAAACAAATAGCTCAATGCAACCAACGCGATTAGGGGTTGTCAATCCCTTCACGGTCACTTACGAGAGTGAGATCATGAGAGATGATAGATAATATTTTTGGTATAAAGATGCAAAGTAAAATAAAAAGCAAAGCAATAATAAAGTGATGGAAGATTGATATGATAGAGAATAGATCCGGCGGCCATAGATTTCACTAGTGACTTCTCTCAAGAGCATAAGTATTTTACGGTGGGTGAGCGAATTACTGTCGAGCAATTGACAGAATTGAGCATAGTTATGAGAGTATCTAGGTATGATCATGTATATAGGCATCACGTCCGAGACAAGTAGACCGACTCACCTGCATCTACTACTATTACTCCACTCATCGACCGCTATCCGGATGTATCTAGAGTATTAAGTTAATGAAAACAGAGTAATGCCTTAAGCAAGATGACATGATGTAGAGGGATAAATTCATGCAATATGATAAAACCCCATCTTGTTATCCTCGATGGCAACAATACAATACGTGCCTGGCAGCCCCTTCTGTCACTGGGAAAGGACATCGCAAGATTGAACCCAAATCTAAGCACTTCTCCCAATGCAAGAACTACCAATCTAGTTGGCCAAACCAAACGGATAATTTGAAGAGACTTGCAAAGATAACCAATCATACATAAAAGAATTCAGAGAAGATTCAAATATTGCTCATAGACAATCTTGATCATAAACCCACAATTCATCGGTCTCAACAAACACACCGCAAAAAGAAGATTACATCGAATAGATCTCCACAAGAGAGGGGGAAACATTGTATTGAGATCCAAAAAGAGAGAAGAAGCCATCTAGCTACTAACTATGGACCCGAAGGTCTGAGTTAAACTACTCACACTTCATCAGAGAGCCTATGATGATATAGAAGCCCTTCGTGGTGGATTCCCCTTCCATGAACTCCTAACAGGCCCCAAGATGGGATCTCATGGATACTGAAAGTTGCGGCGGTGGAATTAGGTTTTTGGCTCCGTATCTGATCGTTCGGGGGTACGTAGGTATATATAGGAGGAAGAAGTACGTCGGTGGAGCAACAGGGGGCCCACGAGGGTGGAGGGCGCGCCTGGGGGGGAGGGCGCGCCCCCCTACCTCGTGCCTTCCCTGTTGGTTGCTTGACATAGGGTCCAAGTCTCCTGGACCATGTTCGATGAGAAAATCACGTTCCCGAAGGTTTCATTCCGTTTGGACTCCGTTTGATATTCCGTTTCTTCGAAACTCTGAAATAGGATAAAAAAATAGCAATTCTGGGCTGGGTCTCCGGTTAATAGGTTAGTCCCAAAAATAATATAAAAGTGGATAATAAAGCCCAATATGGTCCAAAACAGTAGATAATATAGCATGGAGCAATCAAAAATTATAGATACGTTGGAGACGTATCATGGTTCCTTTGGTGCCGCTTGGAATCAGGCACACATGCAGACACTAAGCATTATATCTGGCCTAGATGCACATAGATAAAGTAAATAACCAATCATGGAGCGGTATACCTTTTGATCGAACTCTTTACCATTGTCGTTAGGACCCAGATGACTTTTAGTTGGCATTGGCGTCGTGTAACCTTTGCAGTCTTGCATTCCAAACTTCTTCAGGCGGTCTTTGAGATATTTTTCTTGAGATATGAAGATGTCGTTGCTTTGTTGACGAATTTGAAGACCAAGGAAGAATTTCATCTCACCCATCATGGACATTTGATATTGTTCTTGCATCATGTGTCCAAACTCATCATCAGATTTCTGGTTAGTGCAGCCGAAGATAATGTCATCCACATATATTTGGCACACAAACAGTTCACCATCATATGTCTTCGTGAAGAGTGTGGGACCCAGGGAACCAGGTTTGAAGCCTTTGCTCTTCAGGAAGTCTTTGAGTGTATCATACCAAGCGCGAGGGGCTTGTTTGAGGCCATACAGTGCCTTGTTTAGCTTGTACACCATATCAGGGTGTTTTGGATCTTCAAAGCCGGTGGTTGTGCAACATACACTTCTTCTTCAATCTTGCCATTGAGAAGCGTACTCTTCACATCCATTCGATACGTAGGATGTTGTGATCATTGCATAGGCTAGCGATGCGAATGGCTTCAAGCCTAGCCACAGGAGCAAATGTTTCATCGAAATCAATCCCTTCAACTTGAGTGTATCCTTGGGCAACGAGACGAGCCTTGTTTCTGACAACTTGACCATGCTCATCTTGCTTGTTGCGATATATCCATTTGGTGCCTATTATGCTGTGCTTGCGAGGGTTAGGACGCTTGACTAGTTCCCACACATTGTTCAGCTTGAACTGTTGAAGCTCTTCTTGCATAGCTTGAATCCATTTAGGTTCCATGAAGGCTTTAGCAACTTTCTTGGGTTCTGATATTGAGACAAATGCAAAGTGCCCACAGAAATTTGCTAGTTGTGTTGCTCTTGAACGGGTGAGTGGACCAGGTGCATTGATGCTATCAATTATCTTCTCAATCTGTACTTCATTTGCAACACAAGGATGAACTAGATGAAGATTTTGCTCTTGCTGATCATTGTCATCATTAGGAGGATTTTCTTCAAGCTGAGCATTGTCTTTAGGTTGATTAGGTGCAGAAATGATAAGTTCATCTTCAGCCTGAGCTTCAGACGGTATGATTTCTCCAGTTCCCATAAGCTTGATGGATTCACTAGGTGGAACTTCATCTATGACATTTGGCAGGTGCTCTCTTTGCGAGCCGTTAGTTTCATCGAACCGCACATCTACAGTTTCAACCACTTTATAGTGAAAGAGGTTGAAGACTCTATAGGAGTGTGAATCCTTTCCGTAACCAAGCATAAAACCTTCATGTGCTTTTGGTGCAAATTTTGGAGTGTGATGTGGATCCTTGATCCAGCAGCTAGCACCAAATACTCTGAAGTAACTGACATTTGGCTTCTTACCAGTTAGGAGTTCATAGGATGTATTCTTCAGAAGCTTGTGAAGATAAACATGGTTGATGACATGACATGCAGTATCAATGGCTTCAGGCCAGAGCTTTCTTGGAGTCTTGTATTCATCAAGCATCGTCTGAGCCATTTCAATGAGTGTTCTGTTCTTGCGCTCCACGATGCCATTCTGCTGAGGTGTATATGGAGCGGAGAACTCATGCGTGATGCCCAATGTATCCAGGTAAAGGTCAAGGCCAGTGTTCTTAAACTCTGTGCCGTTGTCACTTCTGATATGCTTGATCTTGACGCCATAGTTATTCATGGCACGGTTGGCGAAGCGTCTGAAGACATCCTGCACTTCAGTCTTGTAGAGAATTATATGCACCCACGTATATCTTGAATAATCATCAACAATGACGAAGCCATAGAGACAAGCAGTAGTAGTGAGAGTAGAGTAGTGAGTAGGGCCAAATAGGTCCATGTGTAGTAGCTCGAAGGGTTGAGATGTCGTCATGATTGTCTTCGAGGGATGCTTGGCCCTTGTCATCTTTCCAGCTTCGCAGGCACCGCACAAGTGATCCTTCTTGAACTTGACTCCCTCGATGCCTATGATGTGTTTTTTCTTTGCAAGAGTGTGCAAGTTCCTCATGCCAGCATGCCCTAGCCTTCGATGCCAACGCCAGCACTCTGAAGCTTTTGCTAGAAGACATACGGCCATCTGTGGTCCTGCTGAGAAATCTACCATACACGTATCATCTTTCGATATCCTTCAAAGACTAGAGACTTGTCGATTCCATTAGTACAAGGCAACGATATTTTCCAAATATCACAATCATGTTCAAGTCACAAAGCATTGAGGATCGACATTAAGTTGAAACCAAGGGATTCAACAAGCATCACTTTATCCATGTGCTAATCCTTTGAGATTGCAACTCTACCTAGACCCAATACCTTGCTTTTACCAGTGTCAGCAAATGTGATGTGACTCTTGTCAGATGGACTTAATGTTGAGTCCATGAGAAGACTTCGATCACCAAATATATGATTAGTGCATCCGCTGTCCATAATCCATTCTGAAGACTTTGGTGTCATACCCTACAGTACAGTTAGGGGGATAGGCTTCACCAAGAGTATTGTGAAGCATAAACATTTGACGGACAAGAGAATTATCAAAGCTCAGATCAAGGTTAGGACTTATAGGATGTTTGGCAAGTGATTCAGGAACAAAATACATAGTGAGACCATTTGGGCATTTTATCTTACCCTACAAGATGTTTTAGGCCCTGACAATAGCATCGGACGCCTTTGATTTACAGTCGAGACCTTTCCTGCAAAGAAAGTTAATTCTTCTTAACCACCCACATCTTCGTGGGGTGGCTTAGAAGCAATGAGTCTACGTGCACCATCTGAGAACTTCGGCTTTGGAGCCCTAGCAAATAGCCTTGCAGGAGGAGAATAATACTCATATGAATAAGCAGAAAAGTTATTGGTCTTATGAACATAGCGGTTTGAGGAAACACACTCATATTCATACATTTGAGTATGATTTCCCTACAAAACATTGGCGTTAGGGTAACTCAGGTGAGTCCTGTGTCTGTATGAAGCCTTTGGACCATATGAAGCCTTTGGTCTGGGGTTTATCTTCTTCCCTTGTGTTGTCATGATGACATTCACAGGAAGATTCTCAAGACAGCTTTTGGGTACCCGGATCTTCTTCATAGGTGGCCCATTCCTGCGATTAGTACCAATATACCGCAAACACTTCACCATTCTGATTCTTAAACAATTTATAGTTTGCATCAAAGGATTCATCAATGATAACGGGTTAGCACAAGTGAAGCCGGATAAGGTGGATGGATCCACTGAAGGTTCCTTTGCAAAGAACCCATTTGGTTTTGGGTACTGCTCGAGGTTTCAAAGAAGAACCATCAACATTCATTTTCCTCTCAGACCCAACACCCTCTTTCCTAGGGTTTCGGTTCGAGAATCTGCTTTTTGAGGACATCGAGCGATTAATGCGATGCCCTTTGAGACTTCAGACATCCCTGTTTCAAGCAATGTCTTCAACCTAGCATTTTCATCGGCAATAGTGGTGGCATCCTCGGCAGAGGGGTTAGTTACCACATCGTGATTGAAGATATTGCAACAAAGAGCGATGAGAACATTCAGCAATGTAAGTAGTGTTATCACGCTCAAGGCATTTTAGACATGGTGGTTCAAATCCTTCCTGAGTGGGACTGATCTGTTGAGCGCTTGATGACTCATTCTCTTTTGAAGATCTTCATGAGCCGCTCTCAATTTCTCAAGTTCTTACTTCCTTTGAAGATAATCGTAGGAAAGCTTTTCATGAGTTGTTGAGAGCGTTTCATGACGACTTTCAAGTTCCTCGTACTTAACATGAAGATTTTCTATGTCTTCAATTAAGGACTGAGATCGGGTCATTTCTGCGTCCAACGGTCATCGCTTTTGTCTAGCAGTTTTGAATATGTTCCATAGCTTTACATTGTTCAGTTGCAATTTTAGCAAGTGTTTTGTAGCTGGGTTTGGATTCACAATCAGAGTCATATTCACTTGATTTTTGAAAGTAAACATCGCGTAAGTTTACCTTGGCACCGCGTGCCATGAAGTAGTAGGTGGGAGCGGAGTCGTCCTTGTCATTAGCATCAGCGTTGGTGGCGAGCCATTGTCTTGATGTTGAAGATGGAATTGGCAACATAGGCTGTAGCTAGAGCGGACTTTTGCGCCGAGTCGGACTCCTCCTCAGACTCCACCTCCGCCTCCTCAGAAGCAGACTCCTCCTCTCAATCCATTTCCTTGCCAACAAAAGCACGAGCCTTGCCAGATGAGCTCTTCTTATGTGATGAAGACTTGGACGAAGACTTGGAAGAAGACTTTGAGGATTTCTTCTTCTTGTTGTCATCAGAATCATATTCCTTGCTCTTCTTCTTCTTCTTCTTCTTCTTCTTCTTCTTCTTCTTCTTGTTCTCATTGTCCCACTAGGGACACTCAGAGATGTAGTGTCTAGGTTTCTTGCACTTGTGACATGTTCTCTTCTTGTGGTCATGAGTGGAAGCTTTATCATTTCTTGAGCTGCATCGTGAAGACTTTCTGAAGCCTTTCTTCCTAGTGAACTTCTGGAAATTCTTCACAAGCATAGCAAGCTCCTTTCCAATATCTTCAGGATCACCAGAACTGCAGTCAGATTCTTCTTCAGATGAGGAAACAACCTTTGCCTTCAAAGCGCGAGTTCGGCCATAGTTGGGACCATAGATATCTCTTTTCTCAGATAGCTGAAACTCATGTGTGTTGAGCCTCTCAAGTATGTCAGACGGATCGAGAGTCTTGAAGTCAGGGTGTTCTTGTATCATCAGGGCAAGGGTGTAGAACGAGCTGTCAAGTGATTTCAGGAGTGTCTTGACGATTTCATGCTTGGTGATTTCAGTAGCGCCGAGAGCACGAAACTCATTTGTGATGTCAGTGAGGTGATCAAACGTGAGCTGGACATTCTCATTGTCGTTTCTCTTGAAGCGGTTGAAGAGGTTGGGAAGAACACTGATCCTTTGATCTCTTTGGGTTGAGACGCCTTCGTTGACCTTGGAGAGCCAGTCCCAGACAAGCTTCGACGTTTCCAGAGCACTCACACGGCCATACTGTCCTTTGGTCAGATGACCGCAGATGATGTTCTTGGTAGTAGAATCCAGTTGAATGAACTTCTTGACATCAGCAGGGGTGACACCTTCACCAGTCTTGGGAATGCCGTTCTTGATGACATACCAGAGGTTGACATCAATGGCTTCAAGATGCATGCGCATCTTATTCTTCCGATAGGGATATTCGTTCCATCGAAGACAGGGCACAGCGGAGACTTTGATTAGCCTGCGATCGACATAGCTAAAACTCCTGTGGTTAAACTGAATCACACGAACAAGGGAGTACCTTGCTCGATACCAATTGAAAGTGCTAGTTATCGACTAGAGGGGGGTGAATAGGCGATTTTTATGGAAGTCTTCAAAACATGGGAGTTTCAAGACAAAGCGATAGAAATGAACCTATTAACATGCAATGAAGGTAGACTACACTAGGCAGGCCATAGTCAAGTATTCAATGAAGTGAAAGCACGAAGACTAATAGCAGCTAGGTAGTAATGATCAGGATGGAAGATAGTGTGAAGCCAAACTACAATAGAAGTCACACAATGAAGTCAAACAGGTAACACAAGCAGGCAATGACTTCACGAAGACTAACTGTAAATAAAGAGAGGGAGAAGATAGAACCAGTCGCTTGACGAGGACAAGGATTTGTTGGACCAGTTCGATTCTTTGTGACAACCGTGACGTCTCAGATTAGGGAGGCTGAGATTTAACTCAAGACTGTGTCTTCACCTTATTCCCCTTGAGCTAAGGACACCCAGTCCTCGCCCAATCACTCTGGTAAGTCTTCAAGGTAGACTTCCAAACCTTCACAGACGGTCGGTGTATAAAAGAGGGGGGCGCACCTTTGTACCCCTTTACATGTGCACGGACAGTCGGAGCCGCGCCCGCGGCCACACCAAGCAGAACAAGGGAGGTGAACCAAGGTAAAACCAAAGCCCAAGACAGCCAAGGCAACGCCAAGGCCAAGAACACAAAGAAGCAGAGAGGTGAAGCAGGTTCCCCCGGCAAGATCCTTGCCGGGGGCAGCCTCAGCGGCCCCGGCAAGACCCTTGCTAGGGAGGCTCGCCCACACCAGCGGAGTGAGCCACCCTCGAGCCCACGGGTTCCACCTCAACCAACCACGTTGGAACTAGGGCTCGGGAGGCACCTCCATGGTGGCATGCAGATCTTTGTCAAGACCAAGGAATGTTCAAGATCAGATGAGGATTAAAAGACAACGGTCCTCGGCAAGATCCTTGCCGAGGAGGCCACAAGACCCCCGGCAAGATCCTTGTCGGGGATCGACAACCAGCCTGGCGAGACCCTTGCCGGGCCACCCGGCAAGGCCCTCACCGAGGACGCCAGCAGGGCCACTGCCAGGCCCGCACCAACCAAGTCTCCACCGCCGTTCGCATGCAGCTACCAGCTCAACCAGCTGAGTAGGCACCTGCGTGGCAACATGCAGCTTCCAGGCCAACTCAGCACACACCTGCGTGGCGGCATGCAGATCTTCGTGAAGGCTCCACCACCGTGCCACCATAGCTGCCTGCCTGCCTACATGGCGCCGCACGCATCGCTGGCCAGGGCGCGTGTCGAAGCGGGGAGGAGCGGCAATGGATGGGACGGGCCTTGCTCCTGCCCCCGATAAAGCTAGGGGACACCTCAGCGGCGCATTAAATGCATCTTGTCCTGTAATACGGGCGATAAGCTCAGGTAATCTTGACGCCTTTCCACCTCACATGTGCCACTGTGGCAGCCCCTTTCGACTATAAAAGGAGGCCATGGCGTACTGGAGAGGGATTCGGCTCTTTGGAACCACACAACCACCATAGCTAGTTCGAGAGCTCAAGAACTCTCTGAAATACATCCACCAAAGCAGGACTAGGGTTTTACGATCCTCGCGGCTTTGAACACAGGTAAACGATCCTTGTGCTAATTACTAATCCTGCTCTTCTCACAACCCTGCGCCCCGGCAACCGTAGTAGGGATTCTTGTGATCCCATAGGTGTCGTTCCACACCGACACAGACTTCGTTCACCGGCGATCCACAATGACTCTTGGATGCTGAGAACGCGACGCCTAACCGGCTAGAGGATTCACAATCCTCAAGTGTAACAAGTCTTTAGGTCACGCGGACAGAAAGACTTCAGTGATGCCTAACACTCTTTGGCTCTGGGTGTTTGGGCTTTGTCCTCGCAAGGATTTCTCTCTCTCAAAAGCTTCGGAGGTGGGTTGCTCTCAAACGATAAAAGCCGTGCACTAACTCTGAGCAGCCACCAATTTATGGTGTAGGGGGTGGGCTATTTATAGCCACTAGGCAACCCGACCTGATTTGTCCGAAATGACCCTGGGTCACTAAGGAACTGACACGTGTCCCAACGATCAGATTTCAAACACACGCGGTAGCTTGACTTGGGCTACAAGTAAAGCCGACTCATCCAGCTCTGGATAAGATTTGCTCTCATTGTCTTCGCTCGAAGACATAGGATTTGGTTGAGCATCACTTCAGTCACTCTGACTTTGTTCACTTGGACCCCACTTAACAGTACGGTGGTTCCTATGACTCAACAAAGAAGAAAATGAAACTACGAAACAACTATGTCTTCGCGCTCCAAAGTCTTCATGTGATGTCTTCTCATGTCATAGTCTTCAATGTGAATATCTTCACATACCACCATTGTCTTCAATGTCTTCACACATTTTTAGGGGTCATCTCCGGTAGGTAAACCGAATCAATGAGGGACTACTACCTGTGTTATCCTGCAATTCTCACAAACACATTAGTCCCTCAACCAGGTTTGTCGTCAATACTCCAAAACCAACTAGGGGTGGCACTAGATGCACTTACATGGCCGACCACCCATCCTTCACGGTCTTCATGAAAACATCTAGATAATCACCGTGTTCTGGTAGAAATACTTTAACCTTTGTATGCCCACCAATCATGTAGTTTGAGAGGTAATCTTGAGTAAACCGCTTTGGCAACCACTGCAAAGGAAAAGGATTCGACATTGTCATCTAACACAACTCATTATGGGCGGTAAAAAGAAGGCTGCAGAGTTCTTACTTACCATCCAATGAGTCATTGTTGTCTTGGATAAAGTGTAAACAAATAGTTTAATTGCCATCTTTGGACCCATTTTACTAACAATCTTTATCGGCTTCCTCGATTGATGCTTTGGTTCATCGATATCTCATTGCCCCATACGCAGAAAGAATTCGAGGCGCCGGATCTTTACCAATGACATATGTACCTAAAAGCACCAAGTTAATATTAGAAGCTAAACAACAATTGCACAATGATGTAGTACAACACTCTTTTATAATATGCCTATATACATCCGTATGTGGTAGTCCATTTGAAATCTCTAAAAGACAAATATTTAGGAACGGAGGGAGTATCTTATAACATCCAATATACTCACATATTAGATGAATTAACATCTTATATTATGGTAGAAAGGAGTTTAGTGCATTCTTACAAATTATCGGTGATTAAGTGTTGTTGTATCCATGGGTTACGATTAGTTTGAGCTAGTTCGGCTCAAATAGCCCTAAAGTATATCTAAACATGAGGGCTAGTTTGAGCTAGTTGCATCTATAACCCACCAAAAAAACTATCATACCCAAGAGGTGCTAATTGGAGCTCGTTCTCCTAGTGCATTTATTGTCAATCTAACCCTGCCATCTAAACAACTCTTTGGATGAAGTTAGTTCAGGGTTAGTCATGAGCTAGAAACTAACTCTAACCTCTAGCTAAGTTGAGTATCCAAACAGGGTTGTGTTGTTGTTGTTGTTGTTGTTGTTGCTGCTGCTCTTCTACATATATCTAGACATCATTAGAACATTAATGTAACACTCTTCCTTGTTGCTATGTAGCCTAGGATTGCATATTTAGACATTAAGTACAGTGCATGTTGCTATGTAGACTCAGATATATTACATATGGCCCAAGTTAACCTAACGATAAATGGGTTGCAGATATATTCAGTTAAAAGTCCAATTCACCAATTAGTCCCTTATCAGTCGCCGGCCTATATGGTACCAGCTACCGATATCCTGAATAGTGAGTAGATATAAGCCATGGGATGAAACTAACCTTGATGGAAAACAACAATGTTCCCAAAATTGTCGTGTGTAGGTACATTGAGAAGCATGTTAAGCACAACAGGCTAAACATCAACCAAAATTATCCATGGCGAGACAAAATAATCTCCAAAAGATAGCTTCAGCAGTGTGTTTAAGCACGCTAGTAAAGAAAAACAAGTGGAAAGGTGTGCTAAGCATAATAAAGCCTAACATTTAACAACAAGCAAGCATAGTCATTCAAACTGGTATTGTGCGGTCTAAGTACCTTTGGTTATTGTTAAATAAAAATGGAAAGGCGTGTTAACTACAAGATGCATCAACCAAATGTAGTCATTCATAGTGGTATTGTTGAAACTAGTACTGATGAAATCGAACTGCACAATTCATACTTGCACATATAGAACATCACGTTGTGAATAATTGGAATAAACAAGGCATACTACGAACAATCAAAGATAGCATTTGAAACTGGACATATGCTAACTACAAACAACCGAACAATCAAAAAACTTTAAAAGAGGCATATGCTAGCTATAACAGGCTTAACAACAAGAAAATATATGCATTCCTATCGGTATGTTAAAACTGGATTCATGAAATGTACTGCACAGTAAATAATTGCACATATAGAGCATCACATTGTGAAAAACTGAAATAAACAAGGCATACTGCAAACAACCAGATATAGCAATTAAAACTGGACATATTCTCACTACACTACAAAAAGGACTCGGCAAAACAAATCATGGGTTTCCCCCTGTGAAGAGGCACGGCAAAACAAATCATGGGTTTCCTCACTTGTCACATATGGGCTCGTTCCCGTGGGAAGAGCACGGACCCTGGATGCGCTTGATACGTCTCCAACATATCTATAATTTTTTATTGCTCCATGCTATATTATCTTCTGTTTTGGACATTATTGGGCTTTATTATTCACATTTATATTATTTTTGGGACTAACCTATTAACCGGAGGCCCAGCCCGAAATTGCTATTTTTTGCCTATCTCGTAGTTTCACAAAAGTAATATCAAACGGAGTCCAAACGGAATGAAACCTTCGGGAACGTGATTTTTGGAACGAACATGATCCAGGAGACTTGGACCCTAAGTCAAGGAAGCTTCGAGGAAGCCACGAGGTAGGGGGCCGCGCCTACCCTCCTAGGGCGTGCCCTCCACCCTTGTGGGCCCCCTGTTGCTCCACCGACGTACTCCTTCCTCCTATATATACCTCATTGCACCCCAAGCGATCGATCACGGAGCCAAAACCTAATTCCACCACCGCAACCTTACATGCCCACGAGATCCCATCTTGGGGCCTGTTAGGAGCTCACTTGGGAAGGAATCGATCACGGAGGGCTTCTACATCAACACCATAGCCTCTCCGATGATGTGTGAGTAGTTTACCTCGGACCTTCGGGTCCATAGTTATTAGCTAGATGGCTTCTTCTCTCTTTTTGGATCTCAATACAATGTTCTCCCCCTCTCGTGGAGATCTATTCGATGTAATCTTCTTTTGCGGTGTGTTTGTTGAGACCGATGAATTGTGGGTTTATGATCAAGTTTATCTATGAACAATATTTGAATCTTCTATGATTTCTTTTATATATGATTGGTTATCTTTGCAAGTCTCTTCGAATTATCAGTTTGGTTTGGCCTACTAGATTGATCTTTCTTGCAATGGGAGAAGTGCTTAGCTTTGGGTTCAATCTTGCGGTGTCCTTTCCCGGTGTGGTTGGGGCAGCAAAGGCACGTATTGTATTGTTGCCATCGAGGATAACAAGATGGGGGTTTTATCATATTGCATGAATTTATCCCTCTACATCATGTCATCTTGCTTAAGGCGTTACTACATTCTTATGAACTTAATACTCTAGATGCATGCTTTGGATAGCGATCGATGTGTGGAGTAATAGTAGTAGATGCAGGCAGGAGTCGGTTTACTTGTCTTGGACATGATGCCTATATAATTGATCATACCTAGATATTCTCATAACTATGCTCAATTCTATCAATTGCTCAACAGTAATTCGTTCACCCATCGTAAAATACTTATGCTCTTGAGAGAAGCCACTAGTGAAACTATGGCCCCCGGGTCTATCTTCATCATATTAATCTTCCAATACTTAGTTATTTCCTTTGCTTTTATTTTACTTTGCATCTTTATCATAAAAATACCAAAAATATTATCCTATCATATCTATCAGATCTCACTCTCGTAAGTGACCGTGTAGGGATTGACAGCCCCTTATCGCGTTGGTTGCGAGGATTTATTTGTTTTGTGTAGGTACGAGGGACTCGCGCATAGCCTCCTACTGGATTGATACCTTGGTTCTCAAAAATTGAGGGAAATACTTACGCTACTTTGCCGCATCACCCTTTCCTCTTCAAGGGAAAACCAATGCAGTGCTCAAGAGGTAGCAAGAAGGATTTCTGGCGCCCGTTCTTGGGAGGCCTATGCAAAAGTCAACATACCAAGTACCCATCACAAACCCTTATCTCCCGCATTACATTATTTGCCATTTGCCTCTCGTTTTCCTCTCCCCCACTTCACCCTTGCCGTTTTATTCGCCGTCTTCCCGTATGCCTTTCTGTTTGTGTTTCCACATGCCTTCTATTTGCTTGCATCTTTGCTTGTTAAAAATCTATTGATATGGATCCACTTAAAGTGTTTTACTTGGATCATCTTTGATCCTTATCTTTCGTCTTTGAAACCCCAACTAGCCTAGTTGTTGGGAAATCTTTAGATGAGCATGCTCATTTTGTGCGTCACTGTTTGTCTGAAAAAGGGAGACTGTTATGGAATCAAATAAACAAATTGCTATGCTATGTTTGGAATCTTTGTGAAATGTGTGATTTTACTTGTTGCTCTAAGAACCCTAAAAAACACCTTCCCTACCTATGTGAGTTCAATGATAATGAAATCTTATCTTCTTATGCAAAGGGTGTTTATAGTTACTATGATATCGAACAAATTGAAGAATTTGTCGCTTTTAAGTGTTCATGAAGTTGCTTCTTTGATTGAACAGTATGATTTTACTCTCAACAAATCTGAAAATTCTGTCATACTTAAATATTGCAATGAAAACTTTGCTCATAATGTCTATGTCCAAGAATTTATTGAAAGAATGACCGTTGCTTTGGAAGAAAATAATGATATGCATGAACCTATAGATAATGATGATTCCGATGATTTGGTTGAAATATCCCTTGATGAACATGATGCTTGCTATTCTTGTGGCCATGATGCCAATATTTATGAAGACGAATTTGCTATAATTCCTTATGTTAAAAATGAGATTGTTGCTATTGCACCCATGCTTGATAGTTCCCTCGATGAAAAGCATGATTTCAATGATTTTACTATAAGTTCTCTTGATGTCAATTGTGCTAATAATATACAAAACCCTAAGCTTGGGGATGCTAGTTTTGCTATGTCTACTACTTGTTGCAATGATCATGATTGGGGTGATTCTTCCTATGATCTTGAAAATTTATTTAATCCCCATGATGAATATGAGATTGATAATACTATTTGCAACAATATTGAAAGTGGGTTTGGAAGAGTGTCAACTTTAGATCCCACATATTTGGAGAATGTTCAATCTTATGAATTTTTTGATAAAAGTGGGTTTGGAGAGGTCATGACTTTAGTTAATGTTAATCCCACTATTTCGAAAGAGTGTCAACTTTGCATGCATGTGGATCTTGTTGAAAATATTTTATATTATAGCTATATTGTTGAATTTGCTTATGATCCTACATTTAATTATTATGAGAGAGGAAAATATGGTTGTAGAAATTTTCATATTACTAAATTACCTCTCGTTATGTTGAGATTGCTATCGTTTCTTTCCGCTTCCTTACATATGCTAGTTTTTGCTTTCCTTGATAATTTGTTTGCCTATAAGATGCCTAAGCATAGGAAGTATGTTAGACTTAGATGTGCTTTACACATGATATATGATGCTATCTTTGTGCTTCAATTCTTTTCTTTACTGTGAGCATCATCGAAATTATCAATGCCTAGCTTTTTTTTCGAAAAGGGGAGACAGCCTCTGCATCAGAACGATGCATACGGCC
The DNA here is from genome assembly GCA_021605145.1 of Aegilops bicornis. Classification (NCBI taxonomy): domain Eukaryota; kingdom Viridiplantae; phylum Streptophyta; class Magnoliopsida; order Poales; family Poaceae; genus Aegilops; species Aegilops bicornis. The sequence continues at coordinate 565,393,615 of CM038674.1, read as the reverse complement.
ATCTTATCAAAACAAATAAATAAGTTCCAACAAGGTCTCAAAGTCTCCAAATGAAAAGTAAAAATAAGCTCACACAAGCCAAAAAGGGCTAGAAACACAAACTAGCCAAATAAAAGGGCGCCACAACCGGCTGGCAAAAGAGAGATAGGTAAACTAATTGCCTATCCTATTACATGACCGCCATCCAAACCGGTTGAAGATATCCCGAGCTACCATCTCCTGGCGGATAGATCCAGTAACCAAATGCTCCCTGGCCTCCGTCGGAGTGATTAGCGACCACGAACGGATCAACGCCGTGGCTCTGAAAATAACCTGCAAAAAATGAATGTGTGTTGTCCTGTTAAAAATCAAATCATTTCTGCAATTCCAAAGCGCCCACAACAAGGCGCAGACTCCTACACGAATATGTCTCGCTAACTCGGGCTCTACCCTGTTAAGCCACGTTTCAAATAACGTGTTTGACAGAACTCGGTGGAGTAATATTAAAAGCAATATGGACCGTCCTGCACAAAACTTTGGCTAGTGGGAAATCAAGAAAAAGGTGCTTGATCATCTCATCCCGATCACAGAAACTACACCTAGTAGGTCCTGTCCAATTACGCTTTGTCAAGTTGTCCTTGCTAAAAATAACTTGTTTATGGACAAACCACATAAACGCTTTGATTTTCAAATGGACTTTGATAGCCCAAACATGTTTGGAACTAGGAATGCTTGAATTGATAACATCAACATACATTGATTTAACTGTAAATACTCCAGACCTAGTAAACTTCCAGCGTAATTCATCGGGTTGTTGGGAAAGGTGAACCTCCATCAGTCTACTTACTAGATGTAGCTATTCTTCCCAATGATTACCCACTAACGCCCTTGTGAACTGAATATTAAGGGGGGTAGATTGTAATACCGTTGCAACAAAAACCTCACGTCGTTGAACAATACGATACAAAGACGGGTATTGGATGGCTAAGGGTGCCTCTCCGAGCCAAGTATCCTCCCAGAATCGCGTACTGGCACCGTTACCAACAATAAACTTTGTCCTATTAAATAGGGAAAGCTTAACTTTCATAAGACCTTTCCAAAAGGGTGAATCAGTCAGTCTTACTGTCACCTGAGACAATGTTTTGGTTTGAAGATACTTGCTACGGAGGATTTGTGCCAAAGTGGCGTCAGTCCCACTTGATAACTTCCACAACCACTTGCTGAGAAGACATCTGTTCTTAACTTCAAGATTCTCAATACCAAGACCCCCTTGGTCTTTCGGTCTACAGATGATATCCCATTTGGCTAAACGGTATTTTCTTTTTAGCTCATCACCCTGCCAAAAGAAACGCGATCGATAAAAGTCCAGTCTTTTCCTAACTCCAACTAGGACTGTGAAGAATGACAAAAGAAACATAGGCATACTCGTGAGAACCGAATTTATCAGAATTAATCGGCCTCCGTATGCCATGAGCTTGCCCTTCCAAAGACCTTTCGGTTTCTTTTCAAATCGGTCCTCGATGCACTTCCATTCTCTGTTTGTCAGCTTACGATGGTGGATTGGTATTCCTAAGTAGGTGAAATGTAAAGCCCCCAAATCACACCCAAACAATTGCCTATATGCCTCTTGTTCATCATTAGTTCTACCAAAGCAGAACAACTCGCTTTTGTGTAAGTTAATCTTTAACCCAGTCAATTGTTCAAATAAGCATAACACCAGCTTCATATTTCTCGCTTTGGCCAAGTCATGCTCCATAAAGATGATTGTATCATCGGCGTACTGGAGGATGGACACACCTCCATCAACGAGATGAGGTACCAGGCCACCCACTTGACCAGCCTCCTTAGCCCTTCCTATCAAAATTGCCAACATATCAACTACAATGTTGAACAGGATAGGGCTAGCTAGTGGCGTTAAACGATAGCGCTTGTTGGGAGGCAACCCAATTTTATTTTTAGTTTCTTTGCTTTTTGCTTCTGTTTAGGAATAAATATTTGATCTAGCCTCTGGTTAGATGTGTTTTTATGTTTTAATTAGTGTTTGTGCCAAGTTAAACCTATAGGATCTTCTTGGATGATATTTATTTGATCTTGCAGAAATTTCCAGAAACTTTCTGTTCACGAAAACAATTGTTAAAAATCACCAGAACGTGATAAAACACTGATTCCAATTTCTGCTGATGAATAAACAAATTGCCTAGGTCGTCCTATTTTGGCTAATTGTTTGGAGTTCCAGAAGTTTGCGTTAGTTACAGATTACTACAGGCTGTTCTGTTTTTGACAGATTCTGTTTTTCGTGTGTTGTTTGCTTATTTTGATGAATCTATGGCTACTAAAAGAGTTTATAAACCATAGAGAAGTTGGAATACAGTAGGTTTAACACCAATATAAATAAATAATGAGTTCATTACAGTAACTTGAAGTGGTCTTTGTTTTCTTTCGCTAACGGAGCTCACGAGATTTCCTGTTAAGTTTTGTGTTGTGAAGTTTTCAAGTTTTGGGTGAAAGATTTGATGGATTATGGAACAAGGAGTGGCAAGAGCCTAAGCTTGGGTATGCCCATGGCAACCCAAGATAATCTAAGGACACCAAAAAGCCAAAGCTTGGGGATGCCCGGAAGGCATCCCTCTTTAAATCTACTTCAATCGGTAACTTTACTTGGAGCTATATTTTTATTCACCACATGATATGTGTTTTGCTTGGAGCGTCTTGTATGATTTGAGTCTTTGCTTTTTAGTTTACCACAATCATCCTTTCTGTACACCCCTTTTGAGAGAGACCCACATGATTCGGAAATCATTAGAATACTCTTTGTGCTTCACTTATATTTTTTGAGTTATATAGTTTTGCTCTAGTACTTCACTTATATCTTTTAGAAACCGCATTGGTGGATTTGTTTTATAGAAACTTTTGATCTCTCATGCTTCACTTAGATTATTTTGAGAGTCTTAAATAGCATGGTAATTTGCTTAAATAATCTTAATATGCTAGGTATTCAAGAATAGTAAAAACTTTCTTATGAGTGTTTTGAATACTAAGAGAAGTTTGATGCTTGATGATTGTTTTGAGATATGGAGGTAGTAATATCAAAGTCGTGCTAGTTGAGTAGTTGTGAATTTGAGAAATACTTGTGTTGAAGTTTGCAAGTCCCGTAGCATGCACGTATGGTAAACGTTATGTAACAAATTTGAAACATGAGGTGTTCTTTGATTGTCCTCCTTATGAGTGGCGGTCGGGGACGAGCTATAGTCTTTTCCTACCAATCTATCCCTCTAGGAGCATGCGCGTAGTGCTTGGTTTTTGATGACTTGTAGATTTTTGCAATAAGTAAGTGAGTTCTTTATGACTAATGTTGAGTCCATGGATTATACGCACTTTCACCCTTCCATCGTTGCTAGCCTCTTGATGCAGTGCATTGCCCTTTCTCACATTGAGAGTTGGTGCAAACTTCACGGTGCATCCAAACCCCGTGATATGATACGCTCTTTCACACATAAACCTCCTTATATCTTCCTCAAAACAGCCACCATACCTACCTATTATGGCATTTCCATAGCCATTCCGAGATATATTGCCATGCAACTTTCCACCATTCCGTTTATCATGACACATTCATCATTGTCATATTTCTTAGCATGATCATGTAGTTGACATAGCATTTGTGGCAAAGCCACCATTCATAATTGTTTCATACATGTCACTCTTGGTTCATTGCATATCCTGGTACACCGCCAGAGGCATTCATATAGAGTCATACTTTGTTCTAGTATCGAGTTGTAATCATTGAGTTGTAAATAAATAGAAGTGTGATGATCATCATTCTCTAGAGCATTGTCCCAAGTGAGGAATAAAAAAAAAAGAAAGGCCATAAAAAAATGAGAAGGCCCAAAAAAATGAGAGAAAAAGAGAGAAGGGACAATGTTACTATCCTTTACCACACTTGTGCTTCAAAGTAGCACCATAATCTTCATGATAGAGAGTCTCTTGTTTTGTCACTTTCATATACTAGTGGGAATTTTTCATTATAGAACTTTGCTTGTATATTCCAACAATGGGCCTCCTCAAGTGCCCTAGGTCTTCATGAGCAAGCAAGTTGGATGCACACCCACTTAGTTTCTTTTGTTGAGCTTTCATACATTTATAGCTCTAGTGCATCCGTTGCATGGAAATCCCTACTCCTTGCATTAACATCAATCAATGGGCATCTCCATAGCTCATTGATTAGCCTCGTTGATGTGAGACTTTTTCCTTTTTTGTCTTCTCCACATAACCCCCATCATCATATTCTATTCCACCCATAGTGCTATGTCCATGGCTCGCGCCCATGTATTGCGTGAGGGTTTATAAGTTTGAGATTACTAAAGTATGAAACAATTGCTTGGCTTGTCATCGGGGTTGTGCATGATGAGAGCATTCTTGTGTGACGAAAATGGAGCATGACTAAACTATATGATTTTGTAGGGATAAGCTTTCTTTGGCCATGCTATTTTGAGAGGACATAATTGCTTAGTTAGTATGCTTGAATTATTATTACTTTTATGTCAATATTGAACTTTTATCTTGAATCTTTTGGATCTGAATATTCATACCACAATTAAGAAGAATTACATTGAAATTATGCCAAGTAGCATTCCACATCAAAAATTATCTTTTTTATCATTTACCTACTCGAGGACGAGCAGGAATTAAGCTTGGGGATGCTTGATACGTCTTCATCGTATCTATAATTTTTGATTGCTCCGTGCTATATTATTTTCTGTTTTGGACATTATTGGGCTTTATTATTCACTTTTATATTATTTTTGGGACTAACCTATTAACCGGAGGCCCAGCCCAGAATTGCTTTTTTTTTTGCCTCTTCCAGAGTTTCGCAAAAAAGGAATATCAAACAGAGTCCAAACGGAATGAAACCTTCGGGAACGTGATTTTTTTAACGAACATGATCTAGGAGACTTGGACCCTAAGTCAAGGAAGCTTCGAGGAAGCCACGGGGTAGGGGGGCGCGCCTACCCCCCTAGGGCGCGCCCTCCACCCTCGTGGGCCCGCTGTTGCTCCACCGACGTACTCCTTCCTCCTATATATACCTACGTACCCCCAAACGATCAGATACGGAGCCAAAAACCTAATTCCACCGCCGCAACCTTGTACCCACGAGATCCCATCTTGGGGCTCGCTCGAGCTTCACGGAAGGGTAATCGATCACGGAGGGCTTCTACATCAACACCATAGCCTCTCCGATGATGTGTGAGTAGTTTACCTCAGACCTTCGGGTCCATAGTTATTAGCTAGATGGCTTCTTCTCTCTTTTTGGATTTCAATACAATGTTCTCCCCCTCTCTCGTGGAGATCTATTCGATGGAATCTTCTTTTTGCGGTGTGTTTGTTGAGACCGATGAATTGTGGGTTTATGATCAAGATTATCTATGAACAATATTTGAATCTTCTCTGAATTCTTTTATGTATGATTGGTTATATTTGCAAGTCTCTTGAATTATCAGTTTGGTTTGGCCTACTAGATTGATCTTTCTTGCAATGGGAGAAGTGCTTAGCTTTGGGTTCAATCTTATGTGTCCTTTCCCAAAGTGATGAGGGGCAGCAAGGCACGTATTGTATTGTTGCCATCGAGGATAACAAGATGGGTTTTTTATCATATTGCGTGAATTTATCCCTCTACATCATGTCATCTTGCTTAAGGCGTTACTCTGTTCTTATGAACTCAATACTCTAGATGCATGCTGGATAGCGGTCGATGTGTGGAGTAATAGTAGTAGATGCAGGCAGGAGTCGGTCTATTTGTCTCGGACATGATGCCTATATACATGATCATATCTAGATATTCTCATAACTATGCTCAATTACATCAATTGCTCAACAAGAATTCGCTCACCCATCGTAAAATACTTATGCTCTTGAGAGAAGCCACTAGTGAAACCTATGGCCCCCGGGTCTATCTTCATCATATTAATCTTCCAATACTTAGTTATTTCCTTTGCTTTTATTTTACTTTGCATCTTTATCATAAAAATACCAAAAATATTATCCTATCATATCTATCGGATCCCACTCTCGTAAGTGACCGTGGTAGGGATTGACAACCCCTTATCGCCTTTGTTGCGAGGATTTATTTGTTTTGTGTACGTCACGAGGGACTCACGTAGCTTCCTCTTGGATTGATACCTTGGTTCTCAAAACTGAGGGAAATACTTACGCTACTTTGCTGCATCAGCCTTTCCTCTTCAAGGGAAAACCAATGCAGTGCTCAAGAGGTAGCAGCGCTCCATGTTGTCGTAGATGGGCTCCTTCCCCTTGGAAGAGCACGGCTGTAGGGTGCCCTCCCTGATGTTGCAGATGGCGCTTTCCCCTTGGAAGAGCAGATGGGCTCTGTCCCCTTGGAAGAGCCAGAGAGGGTGCCCTCCTCATGGTCTCCGTCGATGAGGTCTGACTTGGAAGCTGTGGATCCCAAGCCAGCGTCACAGAACATGTCCTTCAGAAATGACAAAAGGGGCTCGATGGCGATGTAGAATGGCAAATTGTTGACATCAAGCTAGAGGAGATCAGTGGCAGGGCCATTGACGAGATGGACGGGCGGTTGAAGCGGAGGGGTTGGGGTGGGCCACTTAACTCCTGTGACATAGCCCGCCTCGGGCCGTCATTGTCGATGACCTCGATGTCGTGGCCGTGGCCGAGACATGCCCGCATACTCTAGCCCGGCTGCTTGAGTGCCTGCCCTTGATAATGGTCGTCGGCTTCCTCGGGGCGTTGGGTGAAGAGACCGCTATACACCTCTTTTGGGCCAGTCGCTCCTCGAGCTCCACGGGAAGCGTAGCCGGGCTTAGGCTGCAATGCTCTGGACTGGTGGATGGGGATGGGGATGTAGATCTGTGGCAAAGGGGTGTTTGGCAGGCGTCATCTAAGAAACTCAGGGCGGCCTGGGTATGGAGATCGGTGGGTAAGCTGCATGGGCAAACCGGCTGATATTGACAATGGAGGCCTTGCGGCGGCGACAGCGGTGGCGGGGACCTTGCTAGGGTTTCGAGCGAGGGAGGGGGGTGTGTGTGTGCGCACGCCCGAGGAGGTTTTGGTGTGTGTGTGTTTTTTGTGTGTGTGTGGAGGGGGAGGGGCGCGGGTGTTTGAGGAAATGATGCGGGTACTGAAAATTTTACTATGCTGGAGTGAAATGTCGGGCTATTGAAAATTTTGATGATAGTGCATCACACACGGTCCGGAGATAACAACCGTGTGTTATGAAACAGAAAAGCCCTCGAGGCAGGCAGATATTTTCTAGGGATGCAGGCGGGCTTGGGAACAAGAAACATCGCACACGGTCCGGAGATAACAACCGTGTGTTATGAAACAGAAAAACCCTCAAGGCGGGTAGATAATTTCTAGGGATGCAGGCGAGATTGGGAACAAGAAACATAGCACACGGTCCATAGATAACAACCGTGTGTTATGAAACAGAAAAACCCTTGAGGTGGGCAGATATTTTTGAGAGGGGGAGCCTCGTGGAGCTCAATGTACTGTGAGGATGTGTGCGTGACACGGGCACCAGCGTGGCACACGGTTAGTTTGAGTGAACCGTGTCTATTGTGTCATCCGACTTGTCTAATGTTCATAAATTTGGTGAAAAATGACGCGGGAGAGGGTCAGAACACGAACACACTTGCATGTGGACCAAATTTATGTATCGAAAGGGTGGTCTGATTTTCAAATACCAAATGCAACTTCGATGTGGCACCTCTCTCGCAAAGCGCGCATTGCTTGCCCCACCCCCTCGTGGTCGGCACGAAGGGAATCCTAAGCTATGAATGCATGCCCCTCCCCCAACCAAGGTTCATCTAGCAAAGTGTGAAGTAGCTAGCAGCCCTCCTCCTCCCTCGTGGTCAAAGACGAAGGAATCCTAAGCTATGAATGCATGCCCCCAACCGAGGTTCATTCACCTAGCAAAGTGCGAAGTAGCTAGCCCCCCTCGTGTCGGCCGTCGCCCACGGGTGAGCTCCTCCTCCTCCCATGGCCGTCCACGGCCTTGTCCTCCATGCCACCCGGCCTGTCGGCCTCCTCGGCAAGTTCGCCTTCCTGCATTGGCGACGATGTAGTCGACTCCGCTTGGGTGGTGTCACTGAACGAGCGGTACGCTCGGTGTCGGCGTTGACGTATCCCTCATGCAGAGTATCAAAGAACTCCTGCACTAGGACGTCCTCCGGCTCGACCCAGCTCGGGTCAGGGCCATGCGCGTTGCAGTCCGGCATCATGGCAATGATTTCGGTCCGGCGCGAATTATTGCACAGCAGGACCACTCCCGCCGGCAACTTGAACAAGGGCCCCTTGAAGACCTTGTCGGCCTTCCTGGCGGCCCTCGCGACCTTGCCGGTTCGCTCGACCTCGCTGTCGCGGCCCTCGCGACCTTGCCGGTTTGCTCGACCTCGCCGTCGCGGCCCACATCGAGCTGGAAGAGTCGCTGGCAGAAATGGGCATGCCCCATCACTGTGAAATTGTGGTCGAGGCCGGGGCGAAGCCGCATGATATCAGCGGGGTTCGTGAAGAGCCAGGCCGGCCTCCCCTTGTTGTGCAGTGGAGCGATCCGGTGGCGGATGAAGTCTGTCCCAATCATCTCAAGGGTGAGCCCGGCCTCAGTGAGCCGAAGGATCCTGGTGGTAGCGGCCGAGAGCTCCTCGTCGTCGGCATCGACGTCGCTCCAATCGCCTCTGCGGACCAGCGGCGCCCGGCGAACTTCACAGAACGCCGGCAGGTCCTTCTCTTCGATCCAGCACCACCAACCCCGCCATTCTTCCCACCTCTCCTTCATGGCACCATCCGGGTACGCTCCCTTGGACCTTGGGATCCAGGTGATGCAACCAGAAATGGCGCCTCCCATTTGGATCCGAGGGAAGAAGTAATGGCGGAAAAGCGCCGTGTTGGGGTGCACCCCGGTGAAACCTTCGCAGAGGTGCGCAAAAAGGACCATGCATGCCACAACATTTGGGGTAAAATCCAAAAGGAGAAAGCCAAAAGTGTGCATGATGTCGCTGAAGAAATCGGAGAAGGGAGGACAAAGCCCGCGGGAGAAATAGTCGACAAAGAAAGGGTACCGATTCGGGGCAGCCTCGGCGCAGTTGGCGGGGATGACGCGCGTGGCTGGGTGCCCCATCTTCTCTCCCCCCGTATTCACGCCCCACAGGGGCTTGAAGGCGTCCCGGAGCTCGAACACATCAACTGTCAAGGGGAAGAAGGCGGACTACGTCCGCTGCACTGCCAGCGCACTCTCTGGCGGCTCCGCCGCTCCGGCATCCTTGGCCACTCCCTTGCCCTTGGTGGATTTGGGCGCCATGGCGGCTGGGGGAGGGGGTCAAGAAACAGAGGGCGGCGAGAACGCGATGGCGGTGAGCAAGAATGAATCTTAGGGAGGAAGGAGAAGGGGGCGGCGGCTCTGAGATTGGAAGAAGGCGCAGAAGGGGTAAAGTGAGCAGCGCGCCCGCGGTTATTCCTTTTTACGGGGAAGGCGCGGGCCGCCTCCTTTCCCATTAACCACGATGTGACGCATGCGTGCGGAAATCGCCCCATGCATGCCGCCCATGTCACGCGCACCCCTCCACATCGCGCATTCAACGCGGAACGTGGGAAGCGCGTGGCCGAAAAGTTTTACGGTAAAAACCGCCTACCTTTGCCAGCGCACCGTTTTGGGCCTAGCCCAACAACGTGTCGCGCGTATGTGTGGCCCAGGCTTGGGGGAAAAAAATATCATCTTCATCAAACATAGCTTCCCCGAGCTTGTGGCTTTGCATATCATTAGCATCATGGATATTCGAGGAGTTCATACTAACAACATTGCAATCATGCTCATCATTCAAAGATTTAGCGCCACACATTTTAATGCATTCTTCTTCTTACACTTTGGCACAATTTTCCTTTCCATCATACTCACGAAAGAGATTAAAAAGATGAAGCGTATGAGACAAACTCAATTCCATTTTTTTGTGGTTTTCTTTTATAAACTAATCTAGTGCTAAAACAAGAAACAAAAAGATTCGATTGCAAGATCTAAAGATATACCTTCAAGCACTCACCTCCCGACAGCGGCTTGAGAAACTAGCTTGATGTCTACTATGCAACCTTCTTCTTGTAGACGTTGTTGGGCCTCCAAGTGCACGAGAGGTTTGTAGGACAAGAGCAAATTTCCCTCAAGTGGATGACCTAAGGTTTATCAATCCGTGGGAGGCGTAGGATGAAGATGGTCTCTCTCAAGCAACCCTGCACAAAGAGTCTCTTGTGTCCCCAACACACCCAATACAATGGTAAATTGTATAGGTGCACTAGTTCGGTGAAGAGATGGTGATACAAGTGCAATATGGATGGTAGATATAGGTTTTTGTAATCTGAAAATATAAAAACAGCAAGGTAACAAGTGGTAAAAGTGAGCGTAAGCGGTATTGCAATGCTAGGAAACAAGGCCTAGGGTTCATACTTTCACTACTGCCAAGTTCTCTCAACAATAATAACATAAATGGATCATATAACTATCCCTCAACATGCAACAAAGAGTCACTCCAAAGTCACTAATAGCGGAGAACAAGCGAAGAGATTATGGTAGGGTACGAAACCACCTCAAAGTTATTCTTTCCAATCAATCCGTTGGGCTATTCCTATAAGTGTCACAAACAGCCCTAGAGTTCGTACTAGAATAACACCTTAAGATACAAATCAACCAAAACCCTAATGTCACCTAGATACTCCAATGTCACCACAAGTATCCGTGGGCATGATTATATGATATGCACCACACAATCTCAATTCATCTATTCAGACCAACACATAGAACCTCAAAGAGTGCCCCAAAGTTTCTACCGGAGAATCACGACGAAAACATGTGCCAACCCCTATGCATAGGTTCATGGGCGGAACCCGCAAGTTGATCACCAAAACATACATCAAGTGAATCACGTGATATCCCATTGCCACCACAGTCATACGCATGCGGCAAGACATACATCAAGTGTTCTCAAATCTTTAAAGACTCAATCCGATAAGATTACTTTAAGGGAAAACTCAATTCATTACAAAGAGAGTAGAGGGGAGAAGAAACATAAGATCCAACTATAATAGAAAGCTCGTGATACATCAAGATCGTGCCAAATCAAAAACACGAGAGAGAGAGAGAGAGAGAGAGAGAGAGAGAGAGAGAGATAAAACACATAGCTCTTTGGTACATACCCTCAGCCCCGAGGGTGAACTACTCCCTCCTCGTCATGGAGAGCGCCGGGATGATGAAGATGGTCACCGGTGAGGGTTCCCCCCTCCGTCAAGGTCCCGGAACAGGGTCCCGATTGGTTTTTGGTGGCTCTGGAGTTTTTGCGGTGGCGGAACTCCCGATCTAATCTCCGTTCTGGAAGTTTTAGGGTACGCGGAGTTATATAGGCAGAAGAAGCATGTCAGGAGAGCCACGAGGGCCCCCACGAGGCGGTGGCGCCCTAGGGGGTGGGCGCCCCCACCCTCGTGGCTTCCTTGTTCCTTCCTTGACGTGGGGTCCAAGTCCATCCGTAGCTTTCCTTCCAAAAATAACTTCTCAAGTTGATTTCGTTCCGTTTGACTCCGTTTGATATTCCTATTCTTGAAATCTTGAAATAGGCAAAAACCGGCCAAATGCAGGCTGGGCCTCCGATTAATAGGTTAGTCCCAAAAGTAATATAAAAGTGGAAAATAAAGCCCAATATTGCCCAAAACAGTAGATAATATAGCATGGAGCAATCAAAAATTATAGATACGTTCGAGACGTATCAAGCTTCCAGGCCAACCCAAGAGGTGCTAATTGGAGCTCGTTCTCCTAGTGCATTTATTGTCAATCTAACCCTGCCATCTAAACAACTCTTTGGATGAAGTTAGTTTAGGGTTAGTCATGAGCTAGAAACTAACTCTAACCTCTAGCTAAGTTGAGTATCCAAACAGGGTTGTGTTGTTGTTGTTGTTGTTGTTGTTGTTGTTGTTGTTGTTGTTGTTGTTGTTGTTGTTGTTGTTGTTGTTGTTGTTGTTGTTGTTGTTGTTGTTGTTGTTGTTGTTGTTGTTGTTGTTGTTGTTGTTGTTGTTGTTGTTGTTGTTGTTGTTGTTGTTGTTGTTGTTGTTGTTGTTGTTGTTGTTGTTGTTGTTGTTGTTGTTGTTGTTGCTGCTGCTGCTCTTCTACATATATCTAGACATCATTAGAACATTAACGTAACACTCTTCCTTGTTGCTATGTAGCCTAGGATTGCATATTTAGACATTAAGTACAGTGCATGTTGCTATGTAGACTCAGATGTATTACATATGGCCCAAGTTAACCTAACGATAAATGGGTTGCACATATATTCAGTTAAAAGTCCAATTCACCGATTAGTCCCTTATCGATCATTAAGCCTATATGGTACCAGCTACCGATATCCTGAATAGTGAGTAGATATAAGCCATGGGATGAAACTAACCTTGATGGAAAACAACAGTCGTTCCCAAAATTGTCGTGTGTAGGTACATCGAGAAGCATGTTAAGCACAACAAGCTAAACATCAACCAAAATTATCCATGGCAGACAAAATAATCTCCAAAAGATAGCTTCAGTGTGCAGGTTTAAGCATGCTAGTAAAGAAAAACAAGTGGAAAGGTGTGCTAATTGTAACAGGCCTAACATTTAACAACAAGCAAACATAGTCATTCAAACTGGTATTGTGCTTGGGTCTAAAGTACACCGGTTATTGTTAAAAAAAATGGAAAGGCGTGTTAACTACAAGATGCATCAACCAAATGTAGTCATTCATAGTGGTATTGTTGAAACTGGTACTGATGAAATTGAACTGCACAATTCATACTTGCACATATAGAACATCACGTTGTGAATAATTGGAATAAACAAGGCATACTACGAACAATCAAAGATAGCATTTGAAACTGGACATATGCTAACTACAAACAACCGAACAATCAAAAAACTTTAAAAGAGGCATATGCTAGCTATAACAGGCTTAATGACAAGCAAATATATGCATTCCTATCGGTATGTTAAAACTGGATTGATGAAATGTATCGCACAAGAAATAATTGCACATATAGAGCATCACATTGTGAACAACTGAAATAAACAAGGCATACCGCAAACAACCGGATATAGCAATTAAAACTGGACATATTCTCACTACACTACAAAAAGGACTCGACAAAACAAATCATGGGTTTCCCCCTGTGAAGAGGCACGGCAAAACAAATCATGGGTTTCCTCACTTGTCACAGATGGGCTCGTTCCCGTGGGAAGAGCACGGACCCTGGATGCGCTTGATACGTCTCCAACATATCTATAGTTTTTGACTGCTCCATGCTATATTATCTTCTGTTTTGGAAATTATTGGGCTTTATTATTCACTTTTATATTATTTTTGGGACTAACCTATTAACCGGAGGCCCAACCCAGAATTGCTGTTTTTTGCCTATCTCAGAGTTTCACGAAAAAGGAATATCGAACGGAGTCCAAATTTAATGAAACCTTCGGGAACATTATTTTTGGAACGAACATGATCCAGGAGAATTGGACCCTAAGTCAAGGAAGCTTCGAGGAAGCCACGAGGTAGGGGGCGCGCCTACCCCCCCAGGGCGTGCCCTCCACCCTCGTGGGCCCCCTGTTGCTCCACCGACGTACTCCTTCCTCCTATATATACCTACGTACCCCCAAACGATCAGAGACGGAGCCAAAACCTAATTCCACCGCCGCAACCTTCGTATGCCCACGAGATCCCATCTTGGGGCCTGTTAGAGCTCATCAGAAGCGACCCGACCGAATGGATCAAGTCTACGTAGCTTAAGTGTCATCCACGGATCGGTATCTTTGACACACACATTACTCGAGGATTTATAACAGAGGTAAATCACATGTATCAAATAACGTAAATACAATTACCTCAATCCAAAATAGCGGAAGTAACCAAGGTTGTGGATTCCCATCAACACCAACGGCTATAGGGTTATTCTCCATGTGATCCTCCATGTTCTGAATCCATCGGTCTGTCTCCAATTGACTCATCGGTCCAGAAAATATAAGCTCATCTCCATTCATCCTCTATTGGGTCCATGGGTTTTGGGGTGGGATAAGAGAGATAGAGAGGGATGCACACATTACAAACAAAAGTTTTGAAAATACAGATTTTATTGTGGCTGTCGGAAAAACAACAAACAAATGACAGCTCACAATCGTCGCATCTAACATAGGTATGTAACAGGGGTTTGGTCTTCTAAAGGTCAATGTCGTCAAACTCTTCAAGTCTTGTTTATGTCTCTGGTGGCTCCTTCTGATCATGCTTGTCCTTCTCAAGTTCTTTTGCCAAATCATCTATTGACGCAAAGTCTCTAGTGACATCTTTTAATATTTCTGGAGTTGCGTTCCAAACTTCTGGGTTTCAACATCCGTGGCATGAACCATGGTCCTAATGTCCTTCAGTTCCTGAAAAATCTCCGGTACCTCGGGGTTTTGCTTCTCCAGCTTGGCTACTTCAGCTTCTGGGTCCTGAGTTTCTTCACGAAATACTTCTTTGTCGAATATAGCTTCCTGCAAGTCCATCTTAAATTCCTTGATGTCTTGCTCCGGATCCCCGTGATACACCAAAGAATGTTAAAATTGCATCCTTCGCTGGCAGATGCTCCTTCAGCCTTCTACCATCCAATCCTTCCATGCATATGCATGCTTAACTCAGCATGGTGACAATAGCATAAGCGGGCAATAACATCATGGATAGCCATGTCTATGCCCATGTTATTGCCATGAGCTGTAATTCCATAATTGATCTCTCATGTCTTGGGTTTCCTGACAAAAAATTTGAGTTCTAATGCTCCATGTTCCGGTCTTTCTCCGATACACCTTGATCTCGGGTATTGATAACTTCCATAGTCTGTCAATTCCATAAGCGTAACCTTCCTAGGTCATAAAATCTGGGAATTCTTCAGAGCCTTCAAAATCTCCTAGTCTTCGGAGTCTTCAACAGTTGTAGTTTCCATTTACACGGTAAAATCCTCTTCATTCCAAATGGTCTTAGTTGTCCAATATCTTGTATCCTTGGAGTGGTCTCATTGGTTGAATCTTTGAGTGGTCAAAAGGGAAAAGGGGTATGGTCTCACTAAAAGGGAATATTTGAATAAGCTCAGAAGAGAAGAGAGGTAAAAGATCTTTTGAAAAGAAAGTTGTAGAGGAAATCTTTCCTATGGGCTTGTCAGTTTCTAGGGTCATGTCCTCATACCAACATGTGCTCGATACCATTTTGTAGCGAATTCGACCGAATGGATCAAGTCTCTGTGCTTAAGTGTCATCCCTGGATCGGTATGCTGACACACACAGTACTCGAGGATTTATAACAGAGGTAAATCACATGTATCAAATAACGTAAATACAATTACCTCAATCCAAAATAGCGGAAGTAACCAAGGTTGTGGATTCCCATCAACACCAACGGCAAAGTTGAGTGTAGAAACCGTAACCCTAACGTATCACTTACTCGTCGTCTGAAAAGTCTGCAACATGAAACGTTGCAGCCCGAAAACGGGTCAGCACATGGAATATGCTGGCAAAGTAACACATAGAGAGATAATGGAATAAGCTATACTACATGCATATTTGGCTGGTGGAAAGCTCTATGGTTACAGTTTTTGCGTAAAGCCAATTTTTCCCTACTGCAAAGGAATAAATTTATTAACTATCAGGGTGGTTGTGAAACATTGAGAATGGTTGACAGCATTCTCAATCCCAATTAAAAGTACTCATTAAAACCCAACAATATTAATTAGAAATAACATGATGAGATCAACAGGATAATCCAAGAACTAGATACTCAAGATGTCCATAACCGGGGACACGGCTAACCATGATTAGTTTATACACTCTGCAGAGGTTTGCGCACTTTTCCCCACAAGACTCGATCGCCTCCGTTTGATTTCTCGCACTACATGGTGTTTGAGAAAGCGGATGACCGAGACATAGTCTTTCGTAAGCGCTAGCACCTTACATGTGGGTAGACCGTACCACCTACAACCCCTACATCTGCTAGCCTACCCGTAAGAGTTCGCACAACTTAATCAACTATGCCAGAGCCCATAATGGCTTGTGGCTGCACACGTAAGTTTCTAGTTTGAATAATCTCATGATCCCTTTGAGCACAGGTGGCGGTCCAAGAAAAACAGGCAAGTCCTGATAGAAACCAGGTGCCTCAATCCACCCAGATGTGTGTTTAAGTTGCCACCTTAAATAAACCATTAATTTACAGTCTCACATCTGTAATGGAATTCACTCACCCAGTCCACGTCTACTAGCATAGCATGGCAATAAGCAAACGTAGAAGTAACTCCCAAGGGTTTGATAATAAAACAGGTAATAGGTACTACCTCAACTACTTCCCATCCCACAATTTAATTAGATCCTAATCAATGCAATGTTTGAGGATAGATCTAATGCATAAAAACTTGGTAGTAGGAAAGGTATGATCAAAGTGTTACTTGCCTGCAATGTTGATGAAGATGATTCGCACTCAAAACTCTTGATAGTTCTACTCGTCACACTCCGGCCAATCTATCGTAATCAAGCAATAGTAACCACACATAAGCAATCACTCAAAAGATCGGAAAGATCGACGAAACATCAAAAACAAGCAATTAACTCTTGTAACATAAAACAATTTCTAACAGTACCAAAATTATGTGAATTTGGCCTTATCAGAAAGTTTAGGTCAAGAGCTTCGATTTGCAAAAAGAATCAACTAAATCGGAGTTACGAAACTCAAGTTATGATCAAACGAAGTTCAAATACAAATCTGTTTGAAAACAAATTTTAAAATCTTCAAAAACATGTTTAAGTTAGATTACTGGATAGAGGAGATTACTGGATAGAGAAGAAAAAAAAAACTAGATCTAATCCGGGCCGTTCATTTGAGATCTAACGGACGAGGGAGTTCGGCTTACCAAGGGCGGCGCGTCGCTTGGGCCGAGAAGACGGCAAGGCGGGCGGCCTAAAAGTAGCGGGCGGCTGTCTGGTGGTCTCATGGAGTCATGGGCACAGGAAGGCGCGGTGCGATGCGGCGGTGACGGCGGTGGTGACGGCAGCGGCAAGGGCGCCGGAGTGGAGCGGGCGGCGGCGGTCGGATCTCGGCGGCGGCGGCTCTTTCCGGCGAGATGCGAGGAGGAGAGAGAGGGGTCCGGGGCGGGCTACTTATGGAGGGGGCGGCCTCGGTGGCGTGGGAGAGGGGCAAGGGAGAGGCGGCGCGAGGAGTCCGCGGCGAGGACGGCAGCCATGGTGGCGGCGGTCTCAAGGCGTCGCTGGACTCCGTCCCGAGCCGAGGGCGGGCGGATTGCCGGCTGGCCTGGCCTGCCTGGCTGGCTATTAGGCCGCCTACCAGTCGGAGAGCGGGAGAGAGAAAGAGAGAGAGAGAGAGAGAGAGAGAGAGAGAGAGAGAGAGAGAGAGCAGTGCTGGGCTTCGGCCCGGCACTGTTCGAAGAGTTTTTTTTTAAAACAAAATTTTCAGAGAACTAAAATAATAAAAAAAAACTAAAACTTTTATATAGGCATATAATATACCAAAATTTGCAGAAAAAGATTTTCTACAACATGAACATTATTATAATGC
This sequence comes from Aegilops bicornis, assembly GCA_021605145.1. Classification (NCBI taxonomy): domain Eukaryota; kingdom Viridiplantae; phylum Streptophyta; class Magnoliopsida; order Poales; family Poaceae; genus Aegilops; species Aegilops bicornis. The sequence goes on along the minus strand of CM038674.1, from coordinate 565,376,024 downwards.
CAAATAAAATCCACACAAAATCAAATAAAGCAAAGAGTGCTATTGATCTAATAAAATCCAACAAAAAATATTTTAAAAATACCAAAATGACTTCAAATTAATTTCTCTCCAATTTTCTGATGTAGGGAATCATGTTACCCTATTTTCCATGTATTTTATTTTTGGAGAAAAATAATTTGAATAAAACTCAAATAACTCCAAATTGAAAATAAATTCAAAAGAACTTTGAATTTAATTCTTTGAAACTCCCAACTCATATTTCATATGTTTTGAAGAAGTCATTTTATCTTCGCTCGTGAAAATCATTGAGTTGCATAAAGTTCCGAATTAGAAATATTCTCAAATGAAATTCAAATATTTTCAACACCCTTGTCATTTAAATAAATGGAAGAAGTCATGTCATCTTCTCTCCGTGGTTTTGTGATGAAAAGAATTTGAATTCCCGAAGAACATAAAAGCAAAATGAAAGTTTGGGAAAGTCCTTTTATTCCCTCTCATTTAACTTTCAAAAAGTTTTGAATTCACTCACTTTCAGTCAATCAATCAAACAATCAACCAAATCTATCTATTTGTTTATAACATTCCAAAATTTAGAATTTTGGGATGTTACACCACCGGAAGGCAAATCGATCACGGAGGGCTTCTACATCAACACCATAGCCTCTCCGATGATATGTGAGTAGTTTACCTCAGACCTTCGGTTCCATAGTTATTAGCTAGATGGCTTCTTCTCTCTTTTTGGATTTCAATACAATGTTCTCCCCTCGCTCGTGGAGATCTATTCGATGGAATCTTCTTTTTGCGGTGTGTTTGTTGAGACCGATGAATTGTGGGTTTATGATCAAGTTTATCTATGAACAATATTTGAATCTTCTCTGAATTCTTTTATGTATGATTGGTTATATTTGCAAGTCTCTTCGAATTATCAGTTTGGTTTGGCCTACTAGATTGATCTTTCTTGCAATGGGAGAAGTGCTTAGCTTTGGGTTCAATCTTGCGGTGTCCTTTCCCAAAGGATGAGGGGCAGCAAGGCACGTATTGTATTGTTGCCATCGAGGATAACAAGATGGTTTTTTTATCATATTATGTGAATTTATCCCTCTACATCATGTCATCTTGCTTACATGCGTTACTCGTTCTTATGAACTCAATACTCTAGATGCATGCTGGATAGCGGTCGATGTGTGGAGTAATAGTAGTAGATGCAAAGGTGAGTCGGTCTATTTGTCTCTCGGACATGATGCCTATATACATGATCATACATAGATATTCTCATAACTATGCTCAATTTCATCAATTGCTCAACAGTAATTGCTCACCCACCGTAAAATACTTATGCTCTTGAGAGAAGCCACTAGTGAAACCTATGGCCCCCAGGTCTATCTTCATCATATTAATCTTCCAATACTTAGTTATTTCCTTTGCTTTTATTTTACTTTGCATCTTTATCATAAAAATACCAAAAATATTATCCTATCATATCTATCAGATCTCTCTCTCTCGTAAGTGACCGTGTAGGGATTGACAACCCCTTATCGCGTTGGTTGCGAGGATTTATTTGTTTTGTGTAGGTATGAGGGACTCGCGCGTAGCCTCCTACTGGATTGATACCTTGGTTCTCAAAAACTGAGGGAAATACTTACGCTACTTTGCCGCATCACCCTTTCCTCTTCAAGGGAAAACCAACGCAGTGCTCAAGAGGTAGCAAGAAGGATTTCTGGCGCCGTTGCCGGGGAGTCTACGCAAAAGTCAACATACCAAGTATCCATCACAAACCCTTATCTCCCGCATTACATTATTTGCCATTTGCCTCTCGTTTTCCTCTCCCCCACTTCACCCTTGCCGTTTTATTCGCCGTCTTCCCATATGCCTTTCTGTTTGTGTTTCCACGTGCCTTCTATTTGCTTGCTAAAAATCTATTGATATGGATCCACTAAAAGTGTTTTACTTGGATCATCTTTGATCCTTATGCGCTCGTGCTGAAACCCCAACTAGCCTACTTGATGGGAAATCTTTAGATGAGAATGCTCATTTTGTGTGTCACTGTTTGTCTGAAAAAGGGAGACTGTTATGGAATCAAATAAACAAATTGCTATGCTATGCTTGGAATCTTTGTGAAATGTGTGATTTTACTTGTTGCTCTAAGAACCCTAAAAAACACCTTCCCTACCTATGTGAGTTCAATGATAATGAAATCTTATCTTCTTATGCAAAGGGTGTTTATAGTTACTATGATATCGAACAAATTGAAGAATTTGTCGTTTTTAAGGGTGTTCATGAAGTTGCTTCTTTGATTGAACAGTATGATTTTACTCTCAACAAATCTGAAAATTCCGTCATACTTAAATATTGCAATGAAAACTTTGCTCATGATGTCTATTCCAAGAATTTATTGAAACAATGACCGTTGCTTTGGAAGAAAATAATGATATGCATGAACCTATAGATAATGATGATTCCGATGATTTGGTTGAAATATCCCTTGATGAACATGATGCTTGCTATTCTTGTGGCCATGATGCCAATATTTATGAAGACGAATTTGCTATAATTCCTTATGTTAAAAATGAGATTGTTGCTATTGCACCCATGCTTGATAGTTCCCTCGATGAAAAGCATGATTTCAATGATTTTGCTATAAGTTCTCTTGATGTCAATTGTGCTAATAATATACAAAACCCTAAGCTTGGGGATGCTAGTTTTGCTATGTCTACTACTTTTTGCAATGATCATGATTGGGGTGATTCTTCCTATGATCTTGAAAATTTATTTAATCCCCATGATGAATATGAGATTTATAATACTAATTGCAACAATATTGAAAGTGGGTTTGGAAGAGTGTCAACTTTAGATCCCACATATTTGGAGAATGTTCAATCTTATGAATTTTTTGATAAAAGTGGGTTTGGAGAGGTCATGACTTTAGTTAATGTTAATCCCACTATTTCGGAAGAGTGTCAACTTTGCATGCATGTGGATCGTGTTAAAAATATTTTATGTGATAGCTATATTGTTGAATTTTCTTATGATCCTACACGTAATTCTTATGAGAGAGGAAAATATGGTTGTAGAAATTTTCATATTACTAAATTACCTCTCGTTATGTTGAGATTGCTATCGTTTCTTTCCGCTTCCTTACATATGCTAGTTTTTGCTTTCCTTGATAATTTGTTTGCCTATAAGATGCCTATGCATAGGAAGTATGTTAGACTTAGATGTGCTTTTCACATTCTATATGATGCTCTCTTTGTGCTTCAATTCTTGTCTTTCCTGTGAGCATCATCGAAATTATCAATGCCTAGCTTTTTTTTCGAAAAGGGGGGAGTCCCCAGCCTCTGCATCAGAACGATGCATACGGCCATCTTATCAAAACAAATAAATAAGTTCCAACAAGGTCTCAAAGTCTCCAAATGAAAAGTAAAAATAAGCTCACACAAGCCAAAAAGGGCTAGAAACACAAACTAGCCAAATAAAAGGGCGCCACAACCGGCTGGCAAAAGAGAGATAGGTAAACTAATTGCCTATCCTATTACATGACCGCCATCCAAACCGTTGAAGATATCCTGAGCTACCATCTCCCAAATGGATAGATCCAGTAACCAAATGCTCCCCTGCCTCCGTCGGAGTGAGTAGCGACCACGAACGGATAAACGCCGTGGCTCTGAAAATAACCTGCAAAAAATGAATGTGTGTTGTCCTGTTAAAAATCAAATCATTTCTGCAATTCCAGAGCGCCCACAACAAGGCGCAGACTCCTACACGAATATGTCTCGCTAACTCGGGCTCTACCCCGTTAAGCCACGTTTCAAATAACGTGTTTGACAGAACTAGGTGGAGTAATATTCACAACCACTTGCTAATATTCACAACCACAGAACTCGGTAGAGTAATATTCACTACACGAATATGTCCCACTTGCTAACTTCCACAACCACTTGCTGAGAAGACATCTATTCTTAACTTCAAGATTCTCAATACCAAGACCCCCTTGGTCTTTCGGTCTACAAATGATATCCCATTTGGCTAAACGGTATTTTCTTTTTAGCTCATCACCTTGCCAAAAGAAACGCGATCGATAAAAGTCCAGTCTTTTCCTAACTCCAACTGGGAGTGCGAAGAATGACAAAAGAAACATAGGCATACTCGTGAGAACCGAATTTATAAAGTTAATCGGCCTCCATATGCCATGAGCTTGCCCTTCCATCAACTCAGTTTCTTTTCAAATCGGTCCTCGATGCACTTCCATTCTGTGTTTGTCAGCTTACGATGGTGGATTGGCATTCCTAAGTAGGTGAAAGGTAAAGACCCCAAATCACACCCAAACAATTGACTATATGCCTCTTGTTCATCATTGGCTCTACCAAAGCATAACAACTCGCTTTTGTAAAAGGTAATCTTTAACCCAGTCAATTGTTCAAATAAGCATAACACCAGCTTCATATTTCTCGCTTTGGCCAACTCATGCTCCATAAAGATGATTGTATCATCAGCGTACTGGAGGATGGACACACCTCCATCAACGAGATGAGGTACCAGGCCACCCACTTGACCAGCATCCTTAGCCCTTCCTATCAAAATTGCCAACATATCAACTACAATGTTGAACATGGTAGGGCTAGCTAGGGGCGTTAAACGATAGCGCTTGTTGGGAGGCAACCCAATTTTATTTTTAGTTTTTTGCTTTTTTGCTTATGTTTAGGAATAAATATTTGATCTAACCTCTGGTTAGATGTGTTTTTATGTTTTAATTAGAGTTTGTGCCAAGTTAAACCTATAGGATCTTCTTGGATGATAGTTCTTTGATCTTGCAGAAATTTCCAGAAACTTTCTGTTCACGAAAACAATTGTTAAAAATCACCAGAACGTGATAAAATACTGATTCCAATTGCTGCTGATCAATAAACAAATTGCCTAGGTCTTCCTATTTTGGCTGATTGTTTGGAGTTCCATAAGTTTGCCTTAGTTACAGATTACTACAGACTGTTCTGTTTTTGACAGATTCTGTTTTCCGTGTGTTGTTTGCTTATTTTGATGAATGTATGGCTACTAAAAGAGTTTATAAACCATAGAGAAGTTGGAATAAAGTAGGTTTAACACCAATATAAATAAATAATGATTTCATTACAGTAACTTGAAGTGGTCTTTTGTTTTCTTTCGCTAACGGAGCTCACGAGATTTCCTGTTAAGTTTTGTGTTGTGAAGTTTTCAAGTTTTGGGTGAAAGATTTGATGGATTATGGAACAAGGAGTGGCAAGAGCCTAAGCTTGGGGATGCCCATGGCACCCCCAAGATAATCTAAGGACACCAAAAAGACAAAGCTTGGGGATGCCCCGGAAGTCATCCCCTCTTTCGTCTACTTCCATCGGTAACTTTACTTGGAGCTATATTTTTATTCACCACATTATATGTGTTTTGCTTGGAGCGTCTTGTATGATTTGAGTCTTTGCTTTTTAGTTTACCACAATCATCCTTGCTGTACACCCCTTTTGAGAGAGACACACATGATACGGAAATCATTAGAATACTCTTTGTGCTTCACTTATATTTTTTGAGTTATATAGTTTTGCTCTAGTACTTCACTTATATCTTTTAGAGCACGGTGGTGGATTTGTTTTATAGAAACTTTTTGATCTCTCATGCTTCACTTAGATTATTTTGAGAGTCTTAATAGCATGGTAATTTGCTTAAATAATCCTAATATGCTAGGTATTCAAGAATAGTAAAAACTTTCTTATGAGTGTTTTGAATACTAAGAGAAGTTTGATGCTTGATGATTGTTTTCAGATATGGAGGTAGTAATATCAAAGTCGTGCTAGTTGAGTAGTTGTGAATTTGAGAAATACTTGTGTTGAAGTTTGCAAGTCCCGTAGCATGCACGTATGGTAAACATTATGTAACAAATTTGAAACATGAGGTGTTCTTTGATTGTCCTCCTTATGAGTGGCGGTCGGGGACGAGCGATGGTCTTTTCCTACCAATCTATCCCCGTAGGAGCATGCGCGTAGTGCTTGGTTTTTGATGACTTGTAGATTTTTGCAATAAGTATGTGAGTTCTTTATGACTAATGTTGAGTCCATGGATTATACACACTTTCACCCTTCCATCGTTGCTAGCCTCTTGATTGCACTGCATTGCCCTTTCTCACACCGAGAGTTGGTGCAAACTTCACGGTACATCCAAACCCCGTGATATGATACGCTCTTTGACACATAAACCTCCTTATATCTTCCTCAAAACAGCCACCATACCTACCTATTATGGCATTTCCATAGCCATTCCGAGATATATTGCCATGCAACTTTCCACCATTCCGTTTATCATGACACATTCATCATTGTCATATTGCTTAGCATGATCATGTAGTTGACATAGCATTTGTGGCAAAGCCACCATTCATAATTGTTTCATACATGTCAGTCTTGGTTCATTGCATATCCCGGTACACCGCCGGAGGCATTCATATAGAGTCATACTTTGTTCTAGTATCGAGTTGTAATCATTCAGTTATAAATAAATAGAAGTGTGATGATCATCATTCTCTAGAGTATTGTCCCAAGTGAGGAATAAAAAAAAAAGATAAAGGCCATAAAAAAACGAGAAGGCCCAAAAAAATGAGAGAAAAAGAGAGAAGGGACAATGTTACTATCCTTTACCACACTTGTGCGCCAAGTAGCACCATAATCTTCATGATAGAGAGTCTCTTGTTTTGTCACTTTCATATACTAGTGGGAATTTTTCATTATAGAACTTGGCTTGTACATTCCAACAATGGGCCTCCTCAAGTGCCCTAGGTCTTCGTGAGCAAGCAAGTTGGATGCACACCCACTTAGTTTCTTTTGTTGAGCTTTCATACATTTATAGCTCTAGTGCATCCGTTCCATGGCAATCCCTACTCCTTGCATTAACATTAATCGATGGGCATCTCCATAGCTCATTGATTAGCCTCGTTGATGTGAGACTTTTTCCTTTTTTGTCTTCTCCACATAACCCCCATCATCATATTCTATTCCACCCATAGTGTTATGTCAATGGCTCGCGCTCATGTATTGCGTGAGGGTTTATAAGTTTGAGATTACTAAAGTATGAAACAATTGCTTGGCTTGTCGTCGGGGTTGTGCATGATGAGAGCATTCTTGTGTGACGAAAATGGAGCATGACTAAAGTATATGATTTTGTAGGGATAAGCTTTCTTAGGCCATGTTATTTTGAGAGGACATAATTGCTTAGTTAGTATGCTTGAAGTATTATTATTTTTATGTCAATATTGAACTTTTATCTTGAATCTTTCGGATCTGAATATTCATACCACAATTAAGAAGAATTACATTGAAATTATGCCAAGTAGCATTCCACATCAAAAATTATCTTTTTTTATCATTTACCTACTTGAGGACGAGCAGGAATTAAGCTTGGGGATGCTTGATACGTCTCCAACATATCTATAATTTTTATTGCTCCATGCTATATTATCTTCTATTTTGGACATTATTGCGCTTTATTATTCACTTTTATATTATTTTTGGGACTAACCTATTAACCGGAGGCCCAGCCTGTAATTGTTGCTTTTTGCCTATTTCGTAGTTTCGCAAAAAGGAATATCAAAGGGAGTCCAAACGGAATGAAACCTTCGAACGTGATTTTGGAACGAACATGATCCAGAGACTTGGACCCTAAGTCAAGGAAGCTTCGAGGAAGCCATGAGGTAGGGCGCGCCTACCCCCTAGGGCGCCGCCTCCACCCTCGTGGGCCCCTGTTGCTCCATCGATGTACTCCTTCCTCCTATATATACCACGCACTTCAAACGATCGACACGGAGCCAAAACCTAATTCCACCGCCGCAACCTTCTGTACCCACGAGATCCCATCTTGGGGCCTGTTCCAGAGCTCCGCCGGAAGGGGAATCGATCACAGAGGGCTTCTACATCAACACCATAGCCTCTCCGATGATGTGTGAGTAGTTTACCTCAGACCTTCGGGTCCATAGTTATTAGCTAGATGGCTTCTTCTCCCTTTTTGGATCTCAATACAATGTTCTCCCCCTCTCTCGTGGATAACTATTCGATGTAATCTTCTTTTGCAAAGGTGTTTGTTGAAACCGATGAATTGTGGGTTTATGATCAAGTTTATCTATGAACAATATTTGAATCTTCTCTGAATTCTTTTATGTATGATTGGTTATATTTGCAAGTCTCTTCGAATTATCAGTTTGGTTTGGCCTACTAGATTGATCTTTCTTGTAATGGGAGAAGTGCTTAGCTTTGGGTTCAATCTTGCGGTGTCCTTTCCCAGTGATGGTAGGGGTAGCAAGGCACGTATTGTATTGTTGCCATCGAGGATAACAATATGTTTTTTTTATCATATTGCATGAATTTATCCCTCTACATCATGTCATCTTGCTTACATGCTACTCGTTCTTATGAACTTAATACTCTAGATGCATGCCGGATAGCGGCCGATGTGTGGAGTAATAGTAGTAGATGCAGCAGAGTCGGTCTACTTGTCTCTGACATGATGCCTATATACATGATCATACCTAGATATTCTCATAACTATGCTCAATTCTCACAATTGCTCAACAAGAATTGCTCACCCACCGTAAAATACTTATGCTCTTGAGAGAAGCCACTAGTGAAACCTATGGCCCCGGGTCTATCTTCATCATATTAATCTTCCAATACTTAGTTATTTCCTTTGCTTTTATTTTACTTTGCATCTTTATCATAAAATGCCAAAAATATTATCCTATCGTATCTATCGATCTCACTCTCGTAAGTGACCGTGTAGGGATTGACAACCCCTTATCACGTTGGTTGCGAGGATTTATTTGTTTTGTGTAGGTACGAGGGACTCACGCGTAGCCTCCTTCTGGATTGATACCTTGGTTCTCAAAAACTGAGGGAATTACTTACGCTACTTTGCTGCATCAGCCTTTCCTCTTCAACGGAAAACCAACGCAGTGCTCAAGAGGTAGCAGCGCTCCATGTTGTCGTAGATGGGCTCCTCCCTCGTGTCGGCATGGAGGGAATCCTAAGCTATGAATGCATGCCCCCCCAACCGAGGTTCACTTAGCAAAGTGCGAAGTAGCTAGCAGCCCCCCTCTCTCGTGTCGGCATGAAGGGAATCCTAAGTGGTACGTCTCCAACGTATCTATAATTTTTGATTGTTCCATGCTATTATATTATGTGTTTTGGATGTTTAATGGGCTTTAATATGCTCTTTTATATTATTTTTGGGACTAACCTATTAAACGAAGGCCGAGTGCCAGTTTCTGTTTTTTTGTGCCTATTTTAGAGTTTCGCAGAAAAGGAATACCAAACGGAATGAAACCTTCGCGATGATCTTTCTTGGAATGAAAGCAATCCAGAAAACTTGGAGTGGAAGTCTGGAACGCCACGAGGCGGCCACGGGGCAGGAGGGCGCGCCCAGGGGGGGTAGGCGAGCCCCCACCCTCGTGGGCCCCTCGTAGCTCCACCGAGGTACTTCCTTCGCCTATATATACTCTTATACCCTAGATCGATCAGAGAGAGCCACGAAACAACTTTTCCACCGCCGCAACCTTCTGTACCCATGAGATCCCATCTTGGGGCCTTTTCCGACGATCTGTCGGAGGGGAAATCGATCACGGAGGGCATCTACATCAACACCATTGCCTCTCCGATGAAGCATGAGTAGTTTACCACAGACCTTCGGGTCCATAGTTATTAGCTAGATGGCTTCTTCTATCTCTTTGATTCTCAATACAAAGTTCTCCTCGATGTTCTTGGAGATCTATTCAATGTAATACTCTTTTGCGGTGTGTTTGCCGAGATCCGATGAATTCGGGTTTATGAACAAGATTATCTATGAATATTATTTGGTTCTTTCTCTCAATTCTTATATGCATGATTTGATATCTTTGCAAGTCTCTTCAATTATCGGTTTAGTTTGGCCTACTAGATTGATCTTTCTTGCAATGGGAGAAGTGCTTAGCTTTGGGTTCAATCTTATACCGTCCTTTCCCAAAGGATGAGGGGCAAAGAAGGCACGTATTGTATTGTTGCCATCGAGGATAAAAAGATGGGGTTTATATCATATTGCTTGAGTTTATCCCTCTACATCATGTCATCTTGCTTAATGCGTTACTCGTTCTTATGAACTTAATACTCTAGACGCATCTTTGGATAGCGGTTGATTTGTGGAGTAATAGTAGTAGATGCAGAATCGTTTCGGTCTACTTGACACGGACGTGATGCCTATATTCATGATCATTGCCTTAGATATTCTCATAACTATGCGCTTTTCTCACAAAAAAATACACTTCCGTGATGATACGTGTTTGTCACAAGAGGGTCACGTTTTACATCATGCATGTACATCCATGAAAAATTTATGATGTAATCAAGATAGTCATACCTGTCAGCCATAAAGTGTTCCATGACATTACCAAAATTATCATCACGAAAGTGTCCACTTCCATGACGATAAATTGCGCGCCATAGAAGTGCTTTCGTCAAGGGTGACCGATACGTGGCATCCACCGCAACGGAACACCGTTAAGCTATCGGGTCCGGTTTTGGATCCGATAACCCGTTAACAGCCCCGACCAATGGGGATTTTCCACGTGTAAAATCATCTTTGGATGGAGGAAACACGTGTCAGCTCACCGCTGGGACAGACATCATCCACTCATTGGATCCAAAGCGCCTATGATACGTCGACACGTGGCACGGCCCAACAGAGGCTCATTCCTGTGAAAAGGCCGGTCCGTTTGACTTGGTCAAAAGGTGGCGGTCGCCCACTAAAGCCCGTTAATCGGCCTGCTCGCATATAGCCCATTTACAGCCCGCTAACCCAGGCCCGCTTTCGCCCTATCCGAATTAGGCCCAAAGAGCGTCATCTCGGGCCGTCAATATAATTCCACCGCTTTTAACTTCCGCCCATGTATGGCCCATGACATCTTTTGGCCCATATGAGGCTCTTAGTAACCCTCGGCCCATTAACGGCTGTGGTAAAACCGGCCCGTAATGAACAAAGGCATCACTTTATACCCATTAACGGCCCATTATTCCGCTAATGCTTCAAATTTCATGTTATCTTTCGTCCTTCTTAGGGCCCATTTATTCTTGGGCTCATTTCCAAAGATTCGCTTACTTTTCGGTCCGTTCACATCGCTATTTTTCGCTTATGGGCCAAATACCGTGGTTACAATGATCGGCCCTTTTGTGGCCCATTAATACGTTGGGTCGTTTTCATAGCGTCATCAAATACAGCCTATTAACGACGGCCCTTTATGGTCGGCCCATGAACGGATGATTTCAACTCTAGCCCATTTACGGCCATAATGTGGTCTGTTATTGGCCCATGTTTGGCCAACCGATTATACGGCCCGTAGAAGGCCCATTGATGATACGGCCCGTAGAAGGCCCATTGTGTCTACGCCCCGTAGAAGACCCATTGTGTCTACGCCCCGTAGAAGGCCCATTGTTTCTACGGCCCTTAGAAGGCCCATTGTTTCTACGGCCCGTAGGAGGCTCATGTTAACTATAGTAAATATGTAGCCCATTGTAATGTGGCCTAGTTTTAAAAAATAGGTTATTCCGGCCACTAGCAAACCGCGGAAAAGAACTGCATCGACTACAAGAAAACAAATAAACAAGACAACGGAAATAAATAAGCAAGTAACTTACGCTTAGGCTATCACGACTATTACACATATTACATCCATCTGGCATCAAAGTTCGCCACAAATGCAAATATAGGGAACAAAAGCGACATATAAACGCCGCAGCAAAACAAGTCCGTAATCGAAACCACTTCGTAAGAGCTCAAGAAACAATATCCTCGGTTACCCATAATGTCGGCAAGATGCTTAGCAAGCTTATTAAATTTCTCTTGTTTGGCACTTAAATCCTCCAAAGACTTGTCAGTTGCACCGTAAAGTATGCATCTTAATTCGCAGGACTTCTCGGTCCTTGGCTTCGTCGCATAACATCGATCGATGTCTTTCAACTTGAAGTTGAGACTCAAGAAGCCGAACTGATTCAGCAATGAAAGTACAAAGAGTCGGGTGCCAAAGTGATAGTAGCCAAGAATCCTAACACTACATCAAGACATGACTTTGGGGTTGTCTCGGTGTCTTCAATATAGTTTTTATCAGCTTTCTTGGAGAACAACAGGATGTCTCACTACTTGAACCTGATCTGCATTACTTCCTTTACCATTGCATAACGGGGTACTCTTCTCCAATATTTTATCCATGTTCTAAAGGAGAAACAAACAAACACATCACATGTTTACAATGTAGTATATGAAACTCATTTTGGTAAACCAATTCAAGAGTAAGGTGGACAGATAACAACATGAAACAAACATATATCTATGTAGTATGGTCACTTTGTATGGTCTATATCATTCTAGTTTATGTTGCCAAATCAAGATAGATACAGTTCGAATCATATCTATTTAAGACAAAGCAAAGCATAGACAGAATATAAGTGTGGGAAACTACACAAGAACAACAACACTTGTAATGTGCATGGCATGAGAACATAACTGTTTATTCAATTGAAACTGAAATCAACATAGAGCAAGTTACAATAGCAAACACGTTAAAGAAACAGGTTTAAAACATACCTGTTGCGCCATTGGAGTTCCAATTGCATCCTTCAAATTTGAAATTAGTTGGTATGAGTAAATACAGTGATGCAAGAGCAAAGTAGTATGAACCATAGCTATGGAACTGACACGAGAACAATTCTTCTTCTCGCTTTAAGCATTGACTTGGGGTTCGGAGTGGTGGTCCTCGTGCTTTGGGCACTCGCAGCTTGCCTTACTAACTGCTTCGTGTTTGGGTGCTCGTGGTGGAGACGGTGTTGTGTCAATGGGAACTGGGTTACTATCTGCTGGGGTTGGGGTTAGAAGGGCTGTAGCTGGTTCTCTGTCTAACCGGGTAGGGGTACAATCATGCGTGAGTCTGCAGGTTATGTGTGGTGGGGCTGGTTCTTGGGCAAGTACAACCGGGGTTCTATCTCCATCGACAGTGTAGCACGATCTTTTTCAAGACCGTGTTTTTACTCCCACAGATACTGCCATCACCCCTCCAATTGAAATGGTGATAAACAAGAAAAGTAATTGAATGCACGTATATTGTAAGATAGACAGTGCAATGGATAGTAGGGAAGAAAACAGGCATGAAATAATTCACATTTATGTTGTCTAACCAAATGTAATAGCGTGACATAATTTCAAATATATGATGGCTAATTAAATAGGACAAGATGACACAATTTCACATGTATGATGGCTAACTAAACAGGATAGAATGACATACTTCAAAATATGATGACTATGTAAATGTGGATGACATGATATAACTATACGATGTGTCTATTAAAGTGGTTGGCATGCCATAAATCACAAACATGCCGTCGATGGAAACATGATGACATGATATAATTCACGGATAGAATGACATAATTCAAAATATGATGACTATGTGAACAGGATGAGATGATATAACTATATTATGTCTTTAGAAAATGGGTTGGCATGCCATAATTCAGATACATGCTGTCTATGTAAACATCATGGTATGATATAATTCAAATATATGATTTATATACTAAGGAAGTGAGCAGAGGGCAATCGCATATATGATGTGTCAACTAAGGAGATGGCATTCAATATTGTGTATATGATGTAAAAACTAAGCATTGCAATACAACATATGCATTATATGAGTAATATAACCCTGCCAAGTTTGAGCATACACCTCGGGGGATAATAGGACTGGTCATCCGCCTCTGAATCCTCCTCTCAAGAGCTATCTATAACCAGCAACATATCTCGCTTCACCGTGTAGCATTGTCCGCTCTGAAGACCTTGTTTTCACTCCAGTTTCTCCATCACCAATTCAAATGGCTGATGCATGTGAAGAGCGATTGAATATACAAACATTGTCAACAAAAGCAATGAGAAATACAAAAAAAAGGACGACATGATATAATTCACATATATGACGCTTGGCTAAACATCATGGCATTGCATAATTCACATATATAATGCCTTGCAACAAGATAGCATTGCATAATTCACATATATAATGTCTTGCAACAAGATGGCATTGCATAATTCAGATATATAGTAATTAGACACTAAATAGGTGGCATTCACACAAATCATGTCTAAACTAAGCAAATGACATAGCAATGCAAGATACCATACATACGATATGAGCAACATAACCCCGCCAAGTTAGAGCATGCACCTCGGGGATAGGACTGGTCATCTGCCTCTCAATCCTCCTCCGAGGAGCTATCCGTAACCAATGAGATATGCGCTTCGTCAGATAGCATAGTCTGCTCAAGACCTTGTTTTCACTCCTGCATTTTCCATCACCGTGTCAAATGGCTGATGCAATACGAAGAGTAGTTGAATGTACTAACATTATTGACAAATGTAATAATGTAACGAAAAAAAGGATGGCCTGATATAATTCACATATAAGATGACCTGCTAAGGTGATGGCATTACAAAATTCACATATATGATGCCTGGCTAAACAAGATGGCATTGCATAATTCACATAAACGATGAATAAACTAAACAGATGGCATTCACACAAAGCATGTCTAAACTAAGCAGTTGACATATTTGATGTATAAAGTAAGTAATGCAAGGCACCATATGCATGATATAACCAACATCAACATGCCAAGTTAGAGCGAAGACCTCATGGGGTAAATAGGAGTGGTCTTACATACGAATTCCCCTCAGAACAATTATCTTCCTCTTGATTAAAATCCGAAATGGGTGGAGGGGGGCTGCCTTTGCGCCCACCATGGAGCGACGTTTGCATGAAATTTTATTGCCACACAAGGCTCGTCTCTTTTGCTCTACATGTTCAGTTCCATTGTGTACAATAACCCATATGCATAGGAATAAAACAAGGAGATTATGTAAGGAGTGCATGCACAAATCTAGAGTGATGGTAGCAAACTGTGGATAGACCCAAAACCAATGATAGCAGTGATAATAGCTTTATTTAAAAAATACAGATAATGGCTCCTTTAATGTTTGTTTGCACCCAACATGAAACTCATAGTAGACACCGAGATTAACCAGATAGTAGATGATAGTACTTATTGCTGCCCCAATATGTACTCCACAACCATTTAAAAACTCAAGTTTCAAAGATAAGTTTGGACCTGAAGTGAGTCTAATAGGTGAACACGATGATAAAGTAGCATGTCATCATATTAAGCGATGCATAACGTAGCGGAACCACGGAAGAGTGCGACCTCTCTTACGGACTCGTGTAGTCCTCAAGGTCATCTGCTCGATTGATGATGGTAATGCATTGTCGTGGCTGCCGGTGGCGGGAAGAAGATCTGAGGCGGCGAAGACACCTGGAGAGCGGATCCCTGCTGTGGTGAACCCTTCCGTCATTGGAGCAGCTGAAATGGGTGGAACACAAAGACCGCAGAGCGGTGACAAACGACACAAGGTTTTCTTTGACACATATTTGTAATGTAAGTAATCGTAAGGGCTTGTTTGAATTTGAGGATTCTAACAATGCAGGATAGGAAATAGACAGAATAGGATAGGAATGCACGTGCAAAACAGAGAATTTAAAACACAGGATTTACGCTTAACTGGGTGTTTGGTTCTACAAGAATTGGAAGATCACATGATGCAAAGAAGCATGGTGAGATTAAGTCAAACCACAAGAAGTGTACAACCTCTTTGGCGAAGCCATGTCGATCTCAGCGTGATTGGGTTGGCTGGTGAGGATGCTCCGGCTGACTTGGCTGTCGGAGGAGGGGAAGAAGATCTTAGGCGTCTGGAGATGGAGCCCGAGGTACTGCTCCGCTGTGATGGAGGGTTTCGTCGTTGGAGCAGCTCCGATGAGTTATACAACGCCGAGGCTGGAGCAGGACAAGAGATACAACGTTAACCTGAGTGGAATTCTAATAGCATCTCCAATAGATGACGTAAAATACATAACCACAAAGTGTTAGATGTATACATCAGCCGCTCATCTCTGAACTTAACTGTCGAAACTGAATTAACTGTCGAAACTGAATTTTTCTGTCGAAACTGAATTTTACTGTCAAAGCTGAACGCACTAGAGGTGAGGCTACACGTCAGTCGACTAACTTTTCATCTCTGGTCAGTCGATTTTGCAGCCGTTGGATACGAAATCAAGGGCTCAGAGTTCATCTTCAACCTCCACCCCTCGAGCCGCCACCACCACCGGCCAAACAGCCGCCCGCTGCCATGGCCATGGCGTCTACCGCCCACCCACCCGATAACACTCCCCACCGCTGATCCGCCGCCACGCCCGGCCATCCCTCTAGGCCCCCGTGCGAAGCTTTTTCTTCGGCGATCCCCACGCCACCGCCAAGCGACCACCGCCCCACCACGAACCCTAAGATAGATAGTGGGGTACTTCTCCCATGAGCCCCCTCCCCTCACAAGGGGCCTGGTTCTTCCTTAACTCCGGTGAGCCCCACCACCCCCTGAAAATCGACTGACCCAAAAGTCGATTCAGTCGACTGAAGTGTAGGTAAATCGACGCGGCATCGCAAGCAAGAGCAAGAGTGAGAGTAGCAGCATGAGCAAGAGCAAGAGCAAGAGCAGACCAGGCAGGGGACCGAGAGCAAGAGCAGAGCAGCAGCGTGAGCGAGAGCTAAAGCAGCAGCTCCTACTGATGTGGACGTCGCCGCCGAGGGAGCGACACCGTGGAGGAAGTGGCCGGCGACGCCGCGGTGGATGGAGCCGCGCCGTGTCGGCTCGGGATTGAGCGCCGGCAGCACCGTGAGATCGAATCAAGAAGAAAATGCGGTGATTAGTGTACAACCTCTTTGGTGGCGCCGATTAAGCCGCAGCTTCATCCGAGGAAACGGTGATGCTGATGCTCTTCCGGTGGTGTAGGTGAAGACAGCGGTGTGGGAATGGAGGTGGCGCGAAAGACGAGGGGAACATCGGGCAGCTCCTTGGAGGTGGAGGACGGTGGCTGAACCGGCGAGACGACCAGATCGACGACGGATCCTCATCCGCACGGTGGATGAGGGACGCCGAGGTGTTCTGTGGGCGACATCGTCGGGGAAGAGGCTCGGCTGGGTGGCGACGGAGGAGGTGTGGGGCTTCAGCGGGTTTTCCCGGCCTCGGTGTCTGAATGGGTGGCGGATGGGATGGGAGTGGGGAACCATGGCTTAGGGACGCCGCTTGTCCGAAATGTGGGGTAAGTTACGAAAGTACCCCCACCGATTTGAGGCGGTTCTTTCGGTTCGTGGATATCACGGGCATTTCGCATGTCGGGATTTCACAGAGGTGGAGTTTTCAAGACGTTGTAATTTTGGAATAGCAAGGCGCGGGTTGAGATGGAGGAGTTGTTTGAGCACAACGAGACAAAGATATATCTTAAATATTTCGGCTAACAAAGGCGGGTTGAAATTTTCAGACAAGCCTAACGTGTACTGTACCAAATCAATTCGCACTACAAATGTAATTCAAAACTTTGAATTCATGTTATGTTCAATTAAAATATTTTGCTACGTGTATAATGCATGCAACCTAGTACTCAAATGAACGTTTTTAGTGCATTCCAAACGTATATGCTACCGCTTCAATATGAACTAAATTTGAATTCGTTTCTCTATTTGAATAAGATCTACAATAATGATTGTTGTGAAGTCAAAGCGTTTGAATTCGTTTATCTGCTTTTAATAAGATCTACAATCGCCATTATTGTCAAGTTAAACCATCGCTTGTGTATTATCTTCAAAGACACCACATGATTAGTCTCGAGTTACATATGAACTATGTGTACTATATGAACTCGAACTCGATTTTTTGAATCCACTTTATGTTGATTTCAAATCATAGTACATTTCAAGCTCTAGCTAGATCTTCACAAACTAAGCCATGTCTCATATGTATAATTTGTTTATCACATTATGTATGGTGCCCCGCCCCCTACGCCTACAAGTATTTAGATGTGAGATGCAAACACCACACATTACCACAAATTCAAATAAAATGTGAGAATGTTCGATATATAGTATTGTTTAGATTGTTCGATATTTAGTTATAAGCTGCAGACGCCACACATTATCACAAATTCAAATAAAACGTGAGATTGTTCGATGTATAGTATGGTTTAGATTGTTCGACATTTAGCTGTGAGTTGCAAACGCCATGCATTATCACATTATGGTATAACATGTGCAAAACCACAACACGCTGTATCACCGCTTATATTCATGCATGCATTTGTTTAAAACACTATGATCTCCTATTCAAATATATGAATCCACTTTCATATCAAATTATGATATTTGTTAGTCTCTTACACCCACACAATCCTCTAACCTTCGTAGCTACCACTAACTTTCTCTCGTGCATGCACACGCCCTCCTCCCCTCCCCCTCCCTCAACATTCTATCCATCGCGCACATTCATTTTTTTCTTCTTTAGGTCGTTCTCCCACAGTCTCCACAACTCCTTTCCGACACACACCGGTCGATAAACCTCTCCAGCGGTGTCTGCATACAACATACACACGCACCTTCAATCTCCTCCTTTATGTGTCCTTGCCTCGTGTCTCTCATACGGTCCCACTCACGTGTAAACTCTCGCCCCTCTTTTCATCGATCTCACAACCGCACACTCCTCCCCCTATCTAGCTAGTAGCTGGGCCTCTCGCACCACCTCCTAGCTCCATTCTCTCTGCCTATCCGTCTTGCCGGGCCTTATTTGCCTCTAACAAATGGACGTACACCGGCCGATCTCCCGCTATACATATAGCTAGCTAGGTCCTTATAACTCATTTTCCCCCACGCGTCGATCGATCTACCTCATTAGTTATGTCTCTCCCTTCCTCCGACAAACAACAATTAATCTACCGATCTAGTTAGGTTTGCACCAAACACATGGTTCCCCTTCATCATCCATGGATGTGTCCCGACAAATCTATCACGCACAGCACACACACGTAAACACATCCCCACTCTTATTGATAATATTGCAGTTCCACCCTCGGTTTGTCTAGTAGACCTCTCCCACCATCTTCGAGAAGCAACTCCATCACCCATCCAGACTCTACCCCTCTCCCTCCTCTCTCTCTCTCTCTCTCTCTCTGTCCCATCCTATTTCCCGTCCTTCGCTTATGTATGGATGTCGACCGATCTCCCTCAAGACATAGCTGGGTCTCTCCTTCTCAACACATATACGAAGTCGTTCTACCTCTATAGTTAGGCCTCTGCCTACCCTCCCCGCCCCTCACACACACACACACACACACACACACCGATACATCGAGCGCCTAGTCATGTCTCCCTACCACACACAAACTTGACATGTGCCCTCCGACGCTCAGTAGCTAGGTCACGCCCTATATCTTTGACTTGCACACACACACACACAATTTCAATGGCTCTCTTCATCGATCTCGCACTCCACCCACTTGATCCTCTCTTTGACTCTATCGATATCTATGACCCCTCCCTCTCTTCTCGTGGATCGCCTGAGCCCTCTATATATGATAAGGATAGGCCTCCATTTCACACACATTGCATGCAAAATTTTGTTTGAGATGTCATCGACACATATTCCCACAAATACATTCACGAAATCAACCTCCCCCAAAACAAAAAACACTCACGAACGCACAAGCCATTTGTCTAGGTTTGTATCTCTCACACACACCCACGTAGGTGGGGGACGTGCACGAAGAGAAGATGTGCACGCACGGCGCATGTACTCCCGTCTCTTTCCCAAACACACCCGCGCGGGTACACGGTGGAGCTCATTTCTGTACAAAAGGCAGCCCACGTGGTAGTTGTCCACTAGATGGAGGGAGGATCGTCTACCACGGGTGAACAAACAAATTGTGACTTCACGCGTTATGTTAAAAAAAGAGGCAAACCATGTGGGGCCTACCTTAGAGGCAAGGCTCTATACACTGGAGTACTTTTGATGTGTCCCGTCAACTCGCAGAACGAGGAGAAGCTTGCTTAGTACACCGTCTCCCCTACCCACAGGCGCGGTGGCTCGCAGGATGAGGTGAAGCTTGCTTACTATGCCTTACGCCGCTCGCCCATGCCATGATGGCTCGCAGGACGAGGAGAAAATTTTACTAGTACTCCCTCCGTTTACTCCTCGTCCCTACCTTGTTTAGAGAGATTATCATATTGTTTCGAATATATGTCCTTTAGTAGATTTCAATATGAACTACTAGTACATACTCCAAACACTGATGTATATAGACGTATTTTATAGTGTAGATTCACTCATTTTGCTCGTATGTAGTCCATATTGAAACGGACGTAATAGTATCGCACTCTCCTCGCCTCGACCTCGCCACGTGGTGGACGTGCAGAATTCATTCGGTCTCATATAGGCGTAATGATATATACTGCAGCACCATTATTGCTCGACTTCCCAAGAGGCTAAGAGCCAATCGCAAGAGTTAATAGTTTGGAGATGCCAAGCGCAAGGTTCATAGGAGAACGAGTAGTAGGTGCTGGGTCATTTATAAATAAAGTTTTTTCTTCAAAGTGGCACGCATTTAATATAAATAGGTTCATATGGAGAGAAAAGGAAACCGCCCACTATATATACATAGGCGTATAGCCTACACGGTTGCTTGCTGGGTTGCTCTCTTCGCTTTCACACTCTCTCACACAAAACCACCGTGGCCACATCTCTAACATCCCGTGGACAACGTCCGCCGGGGAAGGGGTGGATGCTTAGTGCAGATCAAGTGGCCGTCACGACAGAGCTACCCACTTTCTAAGACGCGTTGATCAGGGGTCCCCGCCAGTCTCTCTCACAAAGCCGGTGAGGTTGCCTTCGTCCATTGCTCACTGCCGCGACGTGGGTAGTTGCCTCCTCCCGCCGCCCTCCTCTAGGTTGAGCTACGTCCCGACATCCCTCAGGTACAACTTCCTTTACAGCCGGCTTGCAGCATTGCTCCAGCTGCCCACATCACTCCATGTGGATATTTCTCTACTTCTTTGCCCCGCACATACCTCTACTGGCTTCTATGCATCGTATTTGTGATGAGTTTATGTCTCATCAACTAGTCCCAGTAATCTTATTCTAATCACGCTTCTTCAATTTCTTTGCCATAGGGATGCTCATCTTGATTTTGGTGAAACTGCACAAAATGATCCGATGGTCGAAGGTTTGCAAACTTCATTTCTTAGGAAGCCTGACGCTGCAAAGAAATTAAAGTCTGGTTAGGGTTTATGGTTCAAGGGCTAGGGACTGCATGGATCGCTTTTTTTCTTTAGCTATCTCTCGCTTTCAATGGCTAGGGACTGCATGAGTAGTAGTAGTAGTATTGCACGCCTTTACGCCTCGCCTCCCTCGCCCATCGCCACAAGGTGGCTCGCAGGACGAGGAGAAAATTTTCTACTCCCTTCGTTTACTCCTCGTCCCTACTACCTTGGTTAGAGAGATTATCATATTGTTTGGAATATATATGTCCTTTAGTAGATTTCAATATGAACTACTAGTACATACTCCAAACACTGATGTATATAGACGTATTTTAGAGTGTAGATTCACTCATTTTGCTCCGTATGTAGCATAAAGTTGAGACACTTATTTTGGAACGGAGGGAGTACATATTTGCTATGATCATTAATCATTGAGATGCAATAGCATGCATGTTATTCTCCTTTGTATTTGATGAAATGTGCAACGGGCAACCTTGGACGCAAGATACATGTAAAATAAGTCGGAAGCTTCATAGCATTGTACTATCTCACGATAAATTACAAGACGTACTATACAAGTACTTCCTCCGTTTTAAATATAAGTCTTTGTAGATATTTCACCATGAACCACATACGGATGTATATAGATGCATTTTAAGTGTAGATTCATTCATTTTGTTCCGTATGTAGTCCACCTAGCAGAATCTCTACAAAGACTTATATTTAGGAACGGAGGGAGTACTATGTAAAGAGTTAGGTGTCGCACGGTGTCCAGAAAATATGGTGATAGTGTGAGGTGGGCCATGTAATCACCGGAGCCTCGCATGTTTTCAC
Source organism: Aegilops bicornis (assembly GCA_021605145.1). Taxonomy (NCBI): domain Eukaryota; kingdom Viridiplantae; phylum Streptophyta; class Magnoliopsida; order Poales; family Poaceae; genus Aegilops; species Aegilops bicornis. The sequence continues at coordinate 565,353,984 of CM038674.1, read as the reverse complement.
CGCTCTTGCACTCCTCCGCCGTAAGAATGGATAAAATTGTAATCTAGTAGTACCTCCTTTCGCCGAAGCATGGGACATCCAACAGTCCTACCACCTCAAGAATAATGACCAATGAGCCACAAATCACATAGACCCAGTAGTAAGTTGGATGGACGAAGCAACCATCACTCTTGAATCCGCTTCTCCCTTCAACGCAGAGCGGAGAGGTCGCGTCCGCTTCTGCCCGGCATGAATGCGACACCGATTCTTTGGAGCGGCACCGACTGCTTTAAGGCGGGAAGCCATGGCGATGGAGGGGCTTTGGGTGGGCCAGCTGGTCGAGCGGGCATGGCAGCTGTCCACCGTCTCAATGGACGCCCAAACGAGAGGATGCACCGACTCTCACGGCTAAAATCATACACTACACACCATCTCTCTATAGGAGTAGGTCCATCTATCACTCTCTCTAAAACACACATGTTGTTAAACACACACACACACACACGCACACACGCACACACACACGCACACACAGGTTCATAGAATAGGAAAATCGTGCGAGTGCAAAGCCACAGGAAGTGAGATACAAATGGAGTACGTACAAGAAGAGAAGAGGCATCTCTTAGTTGTTTGGATTAATTGTTGCGTTTAGAGACGTAAATCGTGGCTTTGATTGGATGAATGACCGGTCAAGTTTCTCCTTCTCCTCCAATCTGCTTGCACCTTGGTCCCACAGCACCTTCTAACGTGACTTATTACACCTAGACGGAGGGAGTCGTGACGAGATGGGGCACACCGACTTTTGGTCAATACAAGTGCCCAAAATTGTGTGCATGTTATAATAAGGATTCACTTAAAATAGTATGTGAGCGAACAGAGGATCAATTGGACAAGGTTCCCGGCGAGCGTAGATGTGTGAGGTAAGATACATCACTGGGCGCTTTTAATTTTTCTTATTAATTTGTTTGTTTCACCCTCCGACTGGTGGGACCCAACGTACTACGTGGAGAGAGGTAAGGTGACTAAGGCTGCATTATTTCGCACCATCGTGGATAGTCTTACCACCAAAGCCACATGACACGATTATGATTTAAATCCCAATGACTCCCATACACAAAAAAACACGGAATGCTTGTCACACGAATGCGAGGAATGTATAAAAGGTTATTTTCCTCTCGTTGAACATAACGGGAGGGTTGTGTAGCTGGTTAGCCTGCTCGCTCATCAAACTTGAGGTCTCGGGTTCGATAACTACACTTGAGCATAATTCGTGCCAGGAGGATTCTTTGACTGGTCAAAATGGATGGATACGGAGCTATACGATCTTGTAGTGACCGTATAATCACCTCATCACGTATAAGTTGCAGCCTCGGCGCTTGTTTTCTAGGGTACGGAGCTATACGATCTCGTAGTGACCGTATAATCACCTCATCACGTATAAGCTGCAGCCTCAGCGCTTGTTTTCTAGGGTTTGCACTCTTCACTCTCTCTCCAGTATATATATACATGCTGGAGCCTCAGCTCTTGTAGTTGCTCTCTTCACACTCTCTCACCCTCTCCAGATCTAAACAAGACTTTGTTGGCCTCTCTCTCTCCCCTCACCGCTGGTCTGCTTGTAGTTGCTCTTCACACTCTCTCACCCTCTCCAGATCTAAACAAGACTATTTGGCCTCTCTCTCTTCCCTCTCTGGCCGGGTCAAAGAGCCGGGCAGGATCCGTCCGTCGGGAAGGGAAGGAGGCTTAATGTTGCCGTCATTGTCGTGAGGAGGGAATCCACTACCGCGCAACTATTCACTTTCACCCAACAAGGCGCGGGAGGGCCTCCGACCCCTTCTTCTTCTTCGCACAGACATAGTGTGGGTCGAACGGCCTCCTGGCCGCCCAATCAACCACACCCCAAGAACCTTAAGGTATAATTTACTTATTCCACATGCATTGCTCTAGCTGCATGTGGGCTTTTTTCCGCTTCTCGCACTCGAATCTAGGTGTTGGATCAAACAGGAAAGTAGTGGGGAAAGTTGTATACCATGAATCTAGGACGTGATTCAAAGAGGAAAGGAATGGGGGAAAGTAGTGGGAAAAGTTGTATAGCATGAATCTAGGACGTGGTTCAAAAAGGAAAGGAAGGGGGAAAGTAGTGGGGAAAATTGTATCGCATGAATCTAAGATGTGGTTCAAAGAGGACAGGAATGGGGGAAAGTTGTGGGGAAAGTTGTATAGTATAAATCTAGGACGTGGTTCACAGAGGAAAGGAAGTGGGGAAAGTACTAGTACAGATCGGCTATCCAAGCACTCTACGTTGGTTGAAAAGGGAAAACAATGACAAACGCGACGCACATCCTGTGAATTAACTGATCTTTTGTTTTGGGGGACAAGGTCAGAGTTTGAGCAGGACTAGATTTGTCAAGCTCACATAGGGAAAGGTGTCTAAAGATGACAAAACTGGGACCAACACAAATATGCTCCTTGGTTGTTTGTTCTTTGTTGCAATAGACTCGCATCACCCCAAAGACATCGGTAGATGCACATGGTGTCAAAAGGCCCACCGCCCCTGCAACTTTTTAGCTGTTGTTAATCTAAGACCCTGTTTGGTTAAAACTCCCTAGTCCCTACCGCTTGGTTCCGTGGACTAAACATGGACTAGAGGTTATGAAATGACATGCTAAAAGACCATGTTACCCTAGTAGTGAACTAATAGAGACAAGGTGCGATGCGTGGCGAAGCAATCGTTGGAAAAAGTCCCAAAAGACTCTCCTCGGGTCTTCTTTCTTTAGTCCCAAATGCCCACTTTTAGTCCCTAAAGTCCCTCCTGCTTGGTTTAGATGGACCGACACGGAGTTTTTTAGTCCCTCCACCAAAATGTCCTCAGTAAACAAACACCCTCTAATAATGTCACCGGAAAATTGATGCAATGCCATAGTTAAAAGCAAATTACATGTTTAATGAATTTTATTGTTAATATAATCTCTCTGTTAATATTAATCAATGCCACTGTTTGAGAAATGCTACTATCTTGCTTTCTTTCCCATTTAGATAAGGTAGATGCTTCTTTTGTTGGCTTGGTGTCATCCACCGTTATTGACCACTAATTGTTTCCTTTGCACCTCTGTTTAAACAGGGTTATCTACTTCACCTCGTTGCCATTGTGACCTTTTGTTGCACTGCACAAAACACTTTTGTTTTAAGAGTGTTTTGTGCAGTTCAACCAAAATGTCACATCGACAATGTTGCTTGATTACTTGATCTTAGTGGAACTGCACAAGAGGAGATCTTACTTCCTATCCGTGTCGGCAAATTTGGTTCAGATCTTCTTCTTGTGAGTTGTTTGAATTCCGCATCATGAGAGGTCAAGATTAGCCTTCTTTCACATGATTCTCGCAGGTGCGTTCATATGTTGTGCTACTTATGCGGTAATGTTGCTTGATTTTAGTGAACTGCACAAATGGAGACAAGACTTCCAATCTGTATGTGCACCGTAATATCCCATTGAGGTGAGATAAGGGTATTTCACAACTGTTGGCCTTATTTTTCCACTTTCATCAGAAAATTAATGTCATTGTTTAGTGCTATACTTGTGCAACCTAATTGACATGCCAAATCTTACATTGAAGGCGAAGCTTATGCATTATTGAACCAAGTGATGAAGGGGAAGAACAAGCGGAAGAAAAACAAAAATCAACTCCTGGTGTCAGTAATGAAGCAATCGGAACCGTGATGACACAAGTAATGATATAGTTTTGCATCTTAATTTATTGCTATGACTGGAACGAGCAATTGTTTTGCCACCGATTTGATGCCACTCTTAATGTAATACGTAATTATCTCTACTTGTGCAAACAGGGATCTTTGAAGATACCATATATTTTAGTGGAACTGCACAAGAAGATGTTGGAAACATTAATCTAATCGAGGAGTATATAGTAAGCATGGCCACCATAGTAGATAGGAACAGATGGTTCCGGAGAAGTGCTTCATCTCGTATGCTCTACACAATAAGCCTCTTGACAAAGGTTGGTACTACCACCGATTTCATCCATATGATTGAGCTTTGTCATCTCTATTGGTGTTGTGCTACCGTTTAGATGTTGTCATCAAAAGTGGTATTGTCCTTGAGAAGTGCTTCATCTGTGCTGTTTTAAATATTTCCTTTCCTTTTTTCGAGCAAACAGGATGCTAACATTTAGTTATCCTCTTGTCTTTGCACAACAGGATCATCCTCCTCTGAAGAAGAATATGGAGTACGTGAAGTGACTAGTTCTGATTATGCCATGATGAAGAAGCCATGTCTATCTTCTCATCGAAGGAAGCAACTTGAAGGATGGTTACATTACCCTCCACAAGACCAAACTAACTTCAGCTCGAAGGACCCACAAATCTCCATTTTCTTGCTGTGATGCGCGAGTACAATGTTGTTCTAGGATTCTTTTCGGTGAATTCCATTTTTGTAAAAGTGTGCTCTACATGGACCATGTAGGTGCCTATTTAAACTGTCAATTCATAGTACAGTTTGCTTTATACTAATCACTTTTTTCGTATTTGTGCAAACAGGGGTGCTCAGCTTGATTTCGATGGGAACTGCACAAAATGTTCATGAATACACCGAATCATTCATTTCCACCACAAGAAAGGAGGTGCCGATAAGTTCAAGGCGTCGCAACATATAAGGGCGAAATCATACAAGCTACGCCTGAATTTGGTTGATTTTGGTGGAACTACACAAACAGAACAGCTGGTTTATTTAGCAAGAGGTGCCATGTCAATGTCCGAACTGATGGCAAACCCTGCGCATTCCACAATCGTAGGCATTTAATATTTTGGAATGGGAAAACCTTGTCAAATTTTGCTCATTGATTTTAGCAAGAAGACATGCGTTTGATATTTTCAATGGGACGCCCTTTGTCGTGTCAAGCCGTCGATCCATTTTTTTCTTTATTCTTTAGTTGTGAAGTAAATATTGGCTCTGACATGTGAATCGCTGAGATGCATAATCATCTATTGTTTTGAATGTTCTCTATGACATGTGAATTGTTGCGATTGCAATGTACAGGAACGCTAAAAAGCTGCTCAAACTCTTTGTACTCCTTCTGTTCCTTTTTACTTCGCACATTGTCCGGTAGTATACAACTGAAGTGCTCAAGTTCTCTAGCAAATGACTATATCTCATGAGCTTGCTCAACCACGGAGCGCTCTTCAATCATCATGTAATCATAGAATTGCTCCATGATGTACAGCTCAGTGCCAGCAACCGGAGGGTAGCAGCGGTGGCCTTACTTGGACCCGAGCGACGGCGACCTACCGTGTTCTACTCTTCCTTGTTTTACATGTGGCGCGCCTCGTTAGCGCTGGCGGGGTATCGGCGGAGCCGGGCGATGTCCTTCGTCTTGTTGCCGGGCGGTGGCGCCGGCAGAGAGCGGGGAAAATCCTCCCCTCGTTGCGGCAGGTGGGGTCTCGGCGGAGCCCGGGCGGTGTCCTCTGCCTCGTTGTTGGTGCCGCTTGAGGCCTCGGCGGAAGCGAGGCCTCGTTGGCCGCCGAGCGGGACTCATCATAGCCGGCATTGTCCTCTGCCTCGTCCTCGGTCTTCGCCAAACAGCGCCGGCCGCTTATCGCCCCTCTTTGTAGGCGGCCGCAGCCTCCGCCACCCTGCGCATGCGGTACCGCCAATGCCGAGAGGCCCTCGCGGGCGGAGCGGCTGGTCGAGAAGCGCCTGCTCCGCCCGCTTCAAGGGCGATTCGCTCCTCCGCCGCTGTGTGCTCCTGGAGGAGATGGTGGTTATGGCGGCGGCTCAAGCGCCTCCGGAACTACTTCCTCATGCTTCAGCCACCGTGTCCATATATTGGGCACGGGCCTCGCCGATGGTCATGGTGCACTGCACTAGCGAGGATGGCGCGGAGGAGGGGGTTGGCGCCGGATCGTCAACTACCATGTTCTCCATTGGGATGTCGTCGTCCTCCGGCTGCCCGCCACCAGCTCGGCAAAGAATGGCTGCCATCTCGCCTTGTGGGTCCGCCGTCCGCCTGCCTCAAGAGCGCCGGAGCGCAAGGAAGCCATGGTGGGCGGTGGTGTGGATTAGAGAATAGGAACGGATGCGGATGATCGCGCTATGGCCGGGCGCAGCAGTTTATATAGCAATGGTGGGCGGCGAAGGGACGGACGTGGCGCCGTGAGTAGCCGCTCGGCAACCGCGTATCATTAATGTGGGCGGCGAAGGGCAGACGGGCGACACTTGTGTCGTTTGAAGGCGGAGCAATCGCATGCACCGGAAGCGGGGTGGCGGCGCGTAACTGCTTTCGGGCGGAAAGCGGCGGGTGAGGGAGGCGATGCAGGTGGGCGAAGGCAGTTAGACTTCGTGCTTGGCGCTGGTCGGTCCGGCTGACGAACATCTTTGGCTCACCGACTATCTCGCCGAGCCGAAAGCGGCGACAATCGAGACGATGGATCGAAGCCCGACTGTGAGCCGCGCCATCGCCCAAGCCGGTTCATGCCGTGTTCACCATAGAGCAAAGGTGCGGCCGCGCCGACGCCTCTAATGGCGGAAGAGCTACCAGCAGCAAGAAGGACCTATGTCGCAACCTCCGCCTCCTCAACGAGCACCGGTGAACAAGCGAATGACAATGCCGCCGCGGACATGTGGCCCTATGATCCTGGCTTCCGAATGACCATCCGTAGGGGCCTTGAGGCCCCTCTCCGGCGCCCTTCGAGTTGTTGCGCCAGCGTGGCACCGCCGCTTGCCTCAAGGTTATCCAACATGGTCAATGGACATGAGGATGAGGAGATGACTTTACTTGGAGAGGATGACAAGAAGTGCCTCATTATTAGTATATAAAACTATATATTTTTTGCTTCCTCCCGGTTTCTCGACATCACGGTCCCACACCATTGTCAACCTATGTAGTCAATAAACGTAGAGAATTGCACAAGAAGCGGCCGATACCGGGACCAAGCAGCTCAAGCAGTATTTGTGTTTTTGAGGTGTGAGCACTGCAAAGTTTTTCTTGAGCGATGTTTAGCCCACATATTAATTTTTCTCCTCTGAACAACAACGAAAACATCGCTGCAGCTATTAATCGAAGGGTCAGGGCCCGCCTAGCCCAAAGCGATATTCAGCCCACATATTAATTTTTTTTCAAGTTGAAAATTGCTAGCCAAGCTATACTTTTTTAGGAATACCTGCAAGGTCAAGTTGTTATTCTCCGCTCATTGGCTGCAAATCTTTCCTAAGAGGGATGCATTAGGCTTAACAAGAAAATGGGCTTTAAGAAATAATAAATGGGATGTAATTATAAAAACTGGGCAGTAACTATAAAAAATGCACCAAACACGTAATTACTTTATAAAATATTATTTTTGGATATTGAGAATTTTAATTTCATTAATTGTTGCGAGCGCAATGTTTCATTGGATTTTTACGTAATATAAAATTGAAATTGTATTTAATCTGACTAGAAATTTCGGGATAAAAATATTTCGGATCCCATCAAAATGTGGGAAATTTTATTGAATTATGTTTTGAACGGTTGGTTGAAATGGGCTGTACTTTTAAAAAATTGTAAATGGGCTGTAGTAAATTCCATTAGAATTCAAAATGATTCTAGCTTCACCCGCCCAAAAAATGATTCCTCGCCCTGACATCTGGGCGCACCGTTTCGGAAGCTGACATGTGGGCCTACTAAGTTGACGCTTACCAAGGGCTTTGTCAACTTAGTCAATATAAACGATTCTAGCTGCAGTGACCGTACGGTGTCCATCCAACGGCCGTAGTGCTTCTTCAACCTCTGGTTTTCTTGCTCCAGCCAAAAGCAGCGCCGGTCGTGCGCATGCTCCTCGCCTCTCCGCGGCGGTAATGGTTGCCGCAGAGGGCCTCACCGCCTTTACTATTCCCACCGGGCCGTGCCAAAGTTCTCATGCTGACGGCAGCAATTTCACACCACACCAACCGTGAACCTCGTATTCCTTCTCCGCACGGGCTTCCGGTCAAGCGTCTTCCCCCAAGACCGCCGTCCCCTTCCTAGGCCTCGCCGCCCACCGCCTCGGTGCTTTCTTGCCAAGCGTGGTCAATATGGTCAAGGAACGGCTTCCATCGGACTTGATCAGACGTGGAGAGGTCGATACCGGTCCACGACGGCAGCAAGGAAGTGCCTCCTTATTACGCGGAAAATAATGATTCCTCCACCGACAAAGAGGGACCCACCGGACGGGCCACCAGATTTCACAAAAAACGCTTCTCGATTGTTGGGACCCACCGACGGGCCACCGTACAGCATGAAAAAACATTCCCCGCCGTCACCGGACCCACCTAAGTGCCTCCTTATTACGCACAAAAAAATGAATACTCCCCTGCTGGTTGGGACCCACCTTGGTGGGAGGCTGACTTGTGGGCCTACTAACTTGACGGGGACGGAGTGCTTTGTCAACTTAGTCAATATGAACGATTCTAGCTCCAGTAACCGTACGATGTCCATCCAACGGCCGTAGTGCTTCTTCAACCTCTACGGTCTTGTTGCTCCAAATACCAAAGTAGCGCCGGTCAGTGTCCGCATGCTCCTTCGCCTCCCATGGGCGGTTATGCCGCTGGAGGCCTCACCGCCTCCTACTATTCCCACCGGCGTGCTCGCATGACGTGGCAATTTCACACCGCAGCCGAACTGGAACCCTCGTACTCCTCTCCGGCGTGGGCTTCATCGCCGCGTTTTCCTCGGCTCTGCGTCGTCCCCTTCCTAGGCCCTCGCCGTCGTCCATCGCCTCGGTGCTCTTGGCGTGGCGTGGTCAACGTGGTCAAGGAACGACTTCCATCGGACGTGGGATCAGACGTGGAGAGGTCGATACCTGGGTCCATGGCGCAGCAAGGAAGTGCCTCCTTATTACGCCAAAATAATTATTCCTCCACCGACAATGGGACCCACCGGACGGGCCACCAGATTTCAGAAAAAACGTTTCTCGACTCACCGGGACCCACCAGCTACATCTTCACACGCAAGGATGTGCGTCCGAAAAAAAATGATTCGCCCTCCTGACTGCTGGGACCCACCAGCTACATCTTCACACACAAGGAAGTGCCTGACAGTCGGGACCCACCTGGTCGAAGCGTGTGTAGCGTTGTCATTCTGGTCGCGAACGTGTACGTACATACTGGTCGTTGTAGAGGCGCGCACGCAGTCGTGATTAGGAGGCGCCGCACGTAGCATATACACGTACCTACAACGGCCAGAGTGCAAGAAAGAAAATACGACCATGTACGTACATACGGGCAGGGTCTCGAACGCCTAGTCACGCATACGTACGGCCATGGCTCGTGTACATGGCTGGATCGGAACGGAGAAACATCGTCGTCGTCGTGTTCATGGGGAGCCAACCGGCTGGGTCGAAACGGAATGCGCCGTTGTGTTCATCGGGAGGGCTTGGACGGAACAGCCAATGGAAACGAGGCCCCGACGCATCAAGAACGGAGGAAACGGCCTTGTGTTCGACCGCCACGCTCAAACGGGATCCTGTTCATCGGGAGGGTCCGCGCATCGCAAACAGAGAAACAGACTGCCACGGTCGAAACGGGGTCCTGCTGATCGGGAGGTGTGGCGTACCACAAAACGGAAGAAACAGACTTGTGTTGGAGCGCCACGGTCGAAACGGGGTCCTTTTCATCGGGAGGTGCTGCAGACCGCAAAACGGACTCCACAGATACTGTTCATCTCCACCGTCGACCCTCCAGCCTCCACGAAGCTACTATTCATCCACCGCCGACCTCCTCCAGCCTCCACCCGCGACTGCTCATCCACGGGCTCCTCGCTCATCCAGCCTCCACCGCGTGCTACTCCACCAGCTCTCGCTCAACCGCCCTCTCCACGGGCTCTGCTCAACCACCCTCCACGGGCTACTGCTCATCCAGCCTCCACCTTCTAATCGCTCATCCCGCCTCCATGGGTGGTCCTGCTCATCCCGCCCTCCACGGGTCCTCGCTCATCCAGCCCCAACCGCTCGATCGATCGGGGTACCTGCTCATCCAGAGGCAACACCACGGGGTCCTGTTCATCCACCCCCACCGGAACTGCTCATCCAAACCCCCAGCCAACACTCACTGCTCATCCGCAGGCGATGTCGATCGCTTCGCAGTTAGCGCGCGAAGATGAGAATCGCTCGACCGGGTTCGATTAACAGCCATCGACCGATCGGTCGCCAGTTCAAGAACGCCAGAGTTCGCAGCGCAATCGCCGGGTTCGGGCGAGCCCAACGCTCGCTCGGGTTCGATTAGAGCTCAACGCCTCGCACACGCCACAGACGTACAAGAAACGCAGCATCGCCGGCCCCGACCACCCACCGTGAATCGGGACTCCCCATATTTTTCCGCTACCGCTTCTACCACGGTTTTTTCGCCATGGACGGCCCAAAGAATGTCATGCATTGCGTCTCCGCCCGCCCAGACGACGAAAAGCCCATTTTCTCATTATGATTTTTGTCATAGAAGTAGGACCCCACCACATCTATGATGATACCGGGTTTTGTCACAATTATCGTCATAGAAGTGTCATAAGTATGACAAAAAAATTTTGTTCGGCCCAAAATGTCACGGATGTGTCTTTTTTTGTAGTGTCTATCAATTGCTCGGCAGTAATTTTTTCACCCACCGTAATATATGCTATCTTGAGAGAAGCCACTAGTGAAACCTATGGCCCCCGGGTCTCTTTCTTATTATATTGCATCTCTTTTATTTACATCGCATCTCGTTTACTATTTCGCAATCTTTACTTTCCAATCTATACAACAAAAATACCAGAAATATTTACTTTACTATCTTTAGTAGATCTCACTTTTGCGAGTGACCATGAAGGGATTGTGATCGATTGTAAGTATAGCGGGGTTTTTACGCCCCAAACTACGAGTGTCGTGTTCCCCTCAGGGACTAGGCAAATCGATGATCATGCTTGGCTAAAGCTAGGTAACACAATTCAGATTATGAATGCAAGAAAATAAACCTACACTAACAAGGTCGTTCCCAAAGATCGTTGACAAAGAAGATGCAAACAGCAAGGGTAGATTCAGATTTGACTCAATATCTTTTTGGTGTTTTCATATTACTTATGTAAACTAAAATGCTAACACAGGGATCAACACTAAGAAAAAAGGGTAAACAAGATATGATACTGGGACAGAAATATATCACAACACAAACATATATATTCCATATGCACATAGTTAACCACGGTTCAGGTTACACGAGTGAAAACACATATACGAACGGGGGGGTTACAAGAACTACTCAAAGAACAACAAAATGATTTGTACTGGACAAGCACAAGTCAAGAAACAACCACAAAAGAGATCACACACATACACTAGCGAATATTAATTAATGTAAGATGACAAGTACCAACTAAATATATAGCAGGTTGCAAGCAATCTTAGAATCTGAACATTACAAAGTTTCACACATCTCAACTTGCTGTAAAATTCAGAGAGAGAGAGAGAGAGAGCAAAGAAGGGTTCGGGTTCAGAGAAGAAAATGAGGTAGCAGGAGGCGTTGAGGAGGGCGGCAAGAAGGAATAGAGGAGCAGCGAAGGGAGGTTCAGAGAGAAGGGAGAAGCAGCAGGGCGTTGGAGAGAGAGCGTGACAGGAGGCGCCGAGAAGAAGAGCAAAGCAGAGGTTGGGGCAAGGGAAGGTGAAGAGCAAGCAGCAGGAAGATCGAAGGAGGCAGCAGATGGGAGGTTGGAGAAGGGAGAAGCAGCAGTAGGAAGAGAAGAAGGAGGAGTGGAAGTGGTGGATGGCGATGGTGAAGTGGTGGAGCAGCGGCTAGTGGTGGGGGGTGATGTTGGCGCGGTGGCGCGCCGCCACGCCGGCCTGGCCACGGCGGTGGCCGGTGGTGGAGAAGGTGGAATGAGGGAGAGAGATGGATATTCCAGGCCCAAGGGGAAAATGGAGGCTACGCTAGGGATTTTATCCCCCTCCTCTGATCTGCCACTTTTGCTCTTTTGCCCTTCCACTTCTATTCTTTCTTCACAAGATGATCCCTCCAACTTTAGCTTGGCCCCTCTGGTTACTTCTTTTCTTCACGGTCGGGTCCATTCTTCCTCCTCTTCTTTGTTCTCTTAGCCACTTAGTACGGATCTTGAAGATTTATAGTGCGTTTGCGCACATTTCTGCAAAATAGACCAAAGGCTAGTAAATGATATTTTATATGATTTTCATGCAAATATTCAATATTTCACTGCAAGAATTGATGGTCATATCTCAATAAATAATATATTTCTATGCCAAAATTGTATATATGAAATGTGCTTATCAGATTGACAACCCCATTATCGCATTGGTTGCAAGGTTCTTGATTGTTTGTGCAGGTACTAGGTGACTTGTGCGTTGTCTCCTACTCGATTGATACCTTGGTTCTCAAAAAATGAGGGAAATACTTACGCTACTTTGCTGCATCACCCTTTCCTCTTCAAGGGAAAACCAACACATGCTCAAGAGGTAGCAAGAAGGATTTCTGGCGCTGTTGCCGGGGAGATCTACGCCAAGTTAAGACATACCAAGTACCCATCATAAACTCTTCTCCCCCGCATTACATTATTTGCCATTCACCTCTTGTTTTCCTCTCCCCCACTTCTAAAACAATTTTCGAAAACCTTTGCCTTTTCTTCGCCCCTCTTTTGTTCGTCTCTTTTCGCTTGCTTCTTGTGTGCTTGTGTGTTGGATTGATTTGTTTGTCACGATGGCTTAAGATAATACTAAATTGTGTGACTTTTCCAATACCAACAACAATGATTTTATTAGCACTCCGATTGCTCCTACTACCGATGCTGAATCTTGTGAAATTAATACCGCTTTGTTGAATCTTGTTATGAAAGATCAATTTCCTGGCCTTCCAAGTGAAGATGCCGCTACCCATCTAAACAACTTTGTTGATTTGTGTGATATGCAAAAGAAGAAAGATGTGGATAATGATATTGTTAACTTGAAGCTATTTCCGTTTTCGCTTAGAGATCGTGCTAAAACTTGGTTCTCTTCTTTGCCTAAAAATAGTATTGATTCATGGAATAAGTGCAAAGATGCCTTTATCTCTAAGTATTTTCCTCCCGCTAAGATTATCTCTCTTAGGAATGACATTATGAATTTTAAGCAACTTGATCATGATCATGTTGCACAAGCTTGGGAGAGGACAAAATTAATGATACGTAATTGCCCTACACATGGTTTGAATTTGTGGATGATTATACACAAAATTTATGCCGGATTGAATTTTGCTTCTAGAAATCTTTTAGATTCGGCCGCGGGAGGCACTTTTATGGAAATCACTTTAGGAGAAGCTACGAAACTCCTAGAAAATATTATGGTTAATTATTCTCAATGGCACACCGAAAGATCCACTAGTAAAAAAGTTCATGCGATTGAAGAGATTAACGTTTTGAGTGGAATGATGGATGAACTTATGAAATTGTTTGCTAATAAAAGTGTTTCTTCTGATCCTAATGATATGCCTTTGTCCACTTTGATTGAGAATAATAATGAATCTATGGATGTGAATTTTGTTGGTAGGAATAATTTTGGTAACAACATGTATAGAGGAAAGTTTAATTCTAGGCCGTTTCCTAGTAATTCCTCTAATAATTATGGTAATTCCTACAACAACTCTTATGGAAATTTCAATAAGATGCCCTTTGATTTTGAGATTAGTGTTAAAGAATTTATGAGTTCACAAAAGAATTTCAATGCTTTGGTTGAAGAAAAATTGCTTAAGATTGATGAGTTGGCTAGGAACGTGGATAGAATTTCTCTTGATGTTGATTCTTTGAAACTTAGATCTATTCCACCTAAGCATGACATCAATGAGTCCCTCAAATCCATGAGAATTTCCATTGATGAGTGCAAAGAAAGAACCGCTAGGATGCTTGCTAAAAAGGATTGCTTTGTGAAAGCGTGTTCTTCTGGTTTTCATGATAATAATGGTAAAAATCTAAAAGTGATTGATGTGACTCCTATTAAATCTTTGTTTTCCAATATTAATCTTGATAAATATGGGACTGGAGATGAGTCAACTTTAGTTAAAAGGCGTCCAAATGACTCGGAGTTTTTAGATCTTGATGCAAAAATTAATAAAAGTGGGATTGAGGAGGTCAAAACTTTACATAGCAATGAACCCACTATTTTGGATTTCGAGGAATTTAATTATGATAATTGCTCTTTGATAGATTGTATTTCCTTGTTGCAATCCGTGTTAAATTCTCCTCATGCTTATAATCAAAATAAAGCTTTTACTAAACATATCATTGATGCTTTAATGCAATCCTATGAAGAAAAGCTTGAACTAGAAGTTTCTATCCCTAGAAAACTTTATGATGAGTGGGAACCTACTATAAAAATTAAGATTAAAGATCATGAACGCTATGCTTTGTGTGATTTGGGTGCTAGTGTTTCCACGATTCCAAAAACCTTGTGTGATGTGCTAGGTTTCCGTGAATTTGATGATTGTTCTTTAAATTTGCATCTTGCGGATTCCACCATTATGAAACCTATGGGAAGGATTAATGATGTTCTTATTGTTGCAAATAGGAATTATGTGCCTGTAGATTTCATTGTTCTTGATGTAGATTGCAATCCTACATGTCCTATTATTCTTGGTAGACCTTTCCTTAGAACGATTGGTGCAATTATTGACATGAAAGAAGGAAATATTAGATTCCAATTTCCGTTAAGAAAAGGCATGGAACACTTTCCTAGGAATAAAATTAAATTTCCTTATGAATCTACTATGAGAGCCACTTATGGATTACATACCAAAGATGACAATACCTAGATCTATCCTTGTTTTTATGCCTAGCTAGGGGCATTAAACGATAGCGCTTGTTGTGAGGCAACCCAATTTTATTTTGTTTTTTGCTTTTTGTTCCTGTTTAGTAATAAATAAATCATCTAGCTTCTGTTTAGATGTGGTTTCATGTTTTAATTAGTGTTTGTGCCAAGTAGAACCTTTGGGAAGACTTGGGTGAAGTCTTTGCGATCTTGCTGTAAAAAACAGAAACTTTTGCGCTCACGAGATTAGCTGTCATTTTTTACTGGAGAGTGCTTTTATGTTGATTATTTTTTAACATGATTAATAGACAAATTCCTCACGTCCAACAATTTATTTCAGAATTTTTGGAGTTACAGTAGTATTCGAATGATACAGATTACTACAGACTGTTCTGTTTTTGACAGATTCTGTTTTTCGTGTGTTGTTTGCTTATTTTGACGAATCTATGAGTAGTATCGGGGGGTATGAACCATTGAGAAGTTGGAATACAGTAGGTTTAACACCAATCTATAATACCTAAATAGTTCATCCCCACTATGTGATTTCTCTTGACATGCACACTATCCACATCAGCCATACTCCACCTCATGCATTAAACTCGATGGGCCATGTCAGCAATTTCTCCTTAAATCATTTAGATTAATATGGGATGGTGTATCAATCGTTTAATTGGAGACTTTCAGCATGGCACGCCTCTAACCCTTCCCCTTCGTCCTCTTCACTTCCCTACCTCTTCAGTTTCCTTCTTTCTTTTCATAATTACAATTGGTAACTGAAGAGCACCACAAGGCAACCACTATTTCTCATATGCCATTGTGGCCACTAATGCCCTGATCATCTTCCCCACTGATGCTCTCAGTTTTCCCCTCCGCCATCCCTTTTGAGAGAAGAACGTGAACCACCATCTTCCACCACAAATGCATATTGAACGGGCAGTTGCCTTTCCAGAGGCCATTAGTCTTCGCCATGGAGGCAACTGAGCCTCCGAAGGCCATTAGTCTTCTCCATGGAGGCAACTGAGCCGCCGAAGAACTAGATGGCATCGATCTGCAAGATGTCTGCTCACCATAGTTAGCCTCCCCAATTTTCCCTACGCGTAATCGAGCTTATTTCCTTATTTTGCTAGGTTTCGCTCCTGCTGCAAAGGGGCCAGACGTCCTTCTGGCAAGGCTATTAGTTTATTGGTTGTTACAAAGTTGGATTCTTCCTTGCTACATGGGATTCTTGCTGGTCGCATTGGTAGACAAGCTCCCATATCTCAAAAAAAAAATTACAGTGAGTTTATGTTAGTTTCCATACTTATTCAGAGAGCATAGGATTCAGATTGATTGTTTTTGTTACAGTCCAAAACTATAACAGTCCTGTGCTAGATGTGAGTTTATTTACAAATTTGGTGAGATTCCAACTGCCTCGCTACAAGTGTGCTCGACGATTTTCTGCTGGCAGCATGGATGTTCATCTAGGACGATTTGGTGTTTCTTGCTAGCAGTATTTTTGCTGCTCTCGTTAATTGACATGTAACCGACAAAATATCCTACAGGGTGCCTCAAACGCGGCTGCTGTCTTCGGCCTGTTTGGTCCTCCGATCAGGTATGTTTCTGCCTTTGTTTAGCAAATATTAATTGACTGAGCTCAAGATGTTTCTTACCATATAAACATACAAGAGATGATTGACTCAGTTCTCTTATTTCTCCTACAGGAAAGACCGAAAGAGCATCAATGATTTACGCAACTACAACAACAAAAATGGCTTTACGCATGCTTACAGTTTCCTGGGCACTTGGCGTAAGGCTTTTGTACGACATTATTGTTTCAGGTAACCTTTATTCAGATTGCCATTATTGTCATAGTATCTATACTACAGAGTTAAATCGCCCAGAAAGCCAATGGTGTTGTTTTTTGGTCAGAGTCAACATATCAAGACTTTCCCTGCTTCCTAATCATCCACGGATTCAGCAAACTGTTCAGCGCAAGGCAGTTTCAACAGTGTCCATCTTTGAAAATCCAAACTTTATTGGGTTTCCTTGCAAAAAACTACCCCATTGATTTTATAAGTCTATCATTATCTCATTTGGTTGATACTTCAGATCTCAACTCCAGATGCATGACTCTTTAATTTAAAGTTTTAGAGATTGTAATAATAATTTTACTTATTTAGTTGAATACAAGGTGCAGACAACTATATGAGAAAAACAGATGGAAAATGGTACTAAGAAAGTTGTTTTTTTTGGAATGGGTCGATAACCTATTAGTAAGCCCATTAACAACCAACAGTTTCATGTTATCAGATTTGTTTTTGGAAACTATATGAAAATGTATATTTTTTTTCTTTTCTATTTGTAGGCTACATTTCTTACTTCTTTTTAGGTTGCTCTCTACCAGCAATTGATTCTTAAAAACTGTTCCTCAGCAACGCGCGGGTCATCTTCTAGTATAAATTAAGTTTGAGTTCATTACAGTTCGTTTAATTGGTGGTTTATTTTCTTATACTAACGGTGCTCATGAGATTTTCTGTTGAAGTTTGGTGTTGTGAAGTTTTCAAGTTTTTGGGTAAAGATTTGATGGATTTTGGAATAAGGAGTGGCAAGAGCCTAAGCTTGGGGATGCCCAAGGCACCCCAAGGTAAAATTCAAGGACAACCAAAAGTTTGCTTTCTGGGGATGCCCCTAAGGCATCCCCTCTTTTCGCCTTTTGTCTATCGGTAACTTCACTTGAGGCTATATTTTTATTCACCAAATGATATGTGTTTTTCTTGGAGCGTCTTGTATGATTTGAGTATTTGCTTTTTAGTTTACCACAATCATCCTTGCTGTACACACCTTTTGGGAGAGACACGCATGAATCGGAATTAATTAGAATACTCTATGTGCTTCACTTATATCTTTTGAGCTAGATAATTTTGCTCTAGTGCTTCACTTATATCTTTTTAGAGCACGGTGGTGGTTTTATTTTATAGGAATTATTGATCTCTCATGATTCACTGATATTATTTTGAGAGTCTTTTAGAACAGGATGGTAATTTGCTTTGGCTATAAAATTAGTCCTAATATGATAGGCATCCAAGATGGGTATAATAAAAACTTTCATATTAAGTGCATTGAATACTATGAGAAGTTTGATGCTTGATGATTGTTTTGAGATATGAAGATGGTGGTATTAGAGTCATGCTAGTTGAGTAATTGTGAATTTGAGAAATACTTGTGTTGAGGTTTGCAATTCCGTAGCATGCACGTATGGTAAACTGCTAGTAACAAATATGAAGCATGAGGTGTTTATTTGATTGTCTTCCTTATGAGTGGCGGTCGGGGACGAGCGATCATCTTTTCCTACCAATCTATCCCCCTAGGAGCATGAGCGTAGTGCTTGGTTTTGATGACTTGTATATTTTTTGCAATAAGTATGTGAGTTCTTTATGACTAATGTTGAGTCCATGGATTATACGCACTCTCACCCTTCCACCATTGCTAGCCTCTCTAGTACCGCACAACTTTCGCCGGTACCATAAACCCACCATTTACCTTCCTCAAAACAGCCACCATACATACCTATTATGGCATTTCCATAGCCATTCCGAGATACATTGCCATGCAACTTTTCACCGTTCCGTTTTTTATGACACGCTTCATCATTGTCACATTGTCTTGCATGATCATGTAGTTGACATCATATTTGTGGCAAAGCCAGCATTCATAATTTTTCATACATGTCACTCTTGATTCATTGCACATCCCGGTACACCACCGGAGGCACTCATATAGAGTCATATTTTGTTCTAAGTATTGAGTTGTAATCCTTGAGTTGTAAATAAATAGAAGTGTGATGATCATCATTATTAGAGCATTGTCCCGTGTGAGGAAAAAAAAGAGGCCAAAGAAGCCAATTGAAAAAAAGAGGCCAAAGAAGCCAAACAAAAAAATGAGAGAAAAAGAGAGAAGGGACAATGCTACTATCCTTTTTCCACACTTGTGCTTCAAAGTAGCACCATGATCTTCATGATAGAAAGTCTCTTATTTGGTCACTTTCATATACTAGTGGGAATTTTTCATTATAGAACTTGGCTTGTATATTTCAACGACGGGCTTCCTCAAAATGCCCTAGGTCTTCGTGAGCAAGCAAGTTGGATGCACACCCACTTAGTTTCTTTTGTTGAGCTTTCATACATTTATAGCTCTAGTGCATCCATTGCATGGAAATCCCTACTCACTCACATTGATATCTATTGATGGGCATCCCCATAGCCCATTAATATGCCTAGTTGATGTGAGACCATCTTCCTCTTTTTTTGTCTTCTCCACAACCACCATTCTATTCCACCTATAGTGCTATGTCCATGGCTCACGCTCATGTATTGCGTGAAAGTTGAAAAAGTTTGGGAATACTAAAGTATGAAACAATTGCTTCGCTTGTCATCGGGGTTGTGCATGAATTGAACATTTTGTGTGATGAAGATGGAGCATAGCCAAACTATATGATTTTGTAGGGATGAACTTTCTTTAGCCATGTTGTTTTGAGAAGACATGATTACTTCGTTAGTATGCTTGAAGTATTATTATTTTTATGTCAATATTAAACTTTTGTCTTGAATCTTTCGGATCTGGACATTCATGCCACAAAAAAGAAAATTACATTGATAATTATGTTAGGTAGCATTCCACATCAAAAATTCCGTTTTTATCATTTACCTACTCGAGGACGAGCAGGAATTAAGCTTGGGGATGCTTGATACATCTCGAAGTTATCTATAATTTTTGATTGTTCCATGCTATCATATTATCTTTCTCGGATGTTTAATGGGCTTTAATATGCTCTTTTATATTATTTTTGGGACTAACCTATTAACCGAAGGCCTAGTGCCGCTTCGCTTGTTTGCCTATTTTAGAGTTTCGTGAAAGGAATACCAAACGGAGTCCAAACGGAATGAAACTTCACGATGATCTTTCTTGGAATGAAAGCAATCCAGAAAACTTGGAGTGGAAGTCTGGAACACCACGAGGCGGCCACGAGGCAGGAGGGCGCGCCCAGGGGGTAGGTGTCGGCGTTCTTGGAACGGGGGTACCCAGACTTGTCTGCCTGCTCACCAAGGCGTGGCTCAAGGGTGGCCCAACACGGCCCATCTTCATCAAGACAAGCTCAAGACCCTCGCGAGGGGCCAAGCCTGTGAGGCGGACGACGAAGCCTCCTCGAGCACGGCCTCATCAGCCGGGCTCGCGAGGGAGGCGGAGAGATCAAGGCGGGGTACCTCACGAGGTGCCCATGACGCAAGACATGACGACCAAGGGCGTCCCGAGGGGCGCCAGCCCGCAGCAGTTGTCCTCGCTTTCTCTTTGGTGCAAAGGAGGCAAGCGGGCGCAGAGCATCAAGCAAAGGCAGCCATTTCGTGCAACAAGACCAAGACCAACACAACAGCAGGAAGGAGGTCATCGTGGAGCCCAAGCCCGGCGTCATCGCCGAGCCTTTGGCGGTGCGAGGACCAACTTTAGTCAGATAAGTGTACTAGATGTTCCCCTTCAAAATGGCCAACTGTTGGCGCCCTTCCCGCTCAATATTTGGGAAGAGGCCCAGGGCCTCCGCCTATAAATAGGACTAGCCACCACAAGGAAGGGGGAACAACGGGATCTGGAGATCGACCAGAGAGAGAGAGAGAGGGCGACCGAACTCCCCCTAGCAGTTCGTCGCACCGGCCAAGAACAGACCCTCGCGAGGCTGTTTTCCTTTGTACTGTTCATCATCACCTCGAGGCAATCCACCACACCACACCTTTGGAGTAAGGGTATTACACCACAATGGTGGCCCGAACCAAAGTATAAACATTGTGTCCCTTGTGTTGCTCTTTGTGTAGTTTAGATCCTTGCGAGGCGAGGTGCAGTGTTGGTAGGGGTGAGATCTCCGCACACCCCAGAGTTCGAACCTAGAGGGTATGCCGGAACCCTATATCCGACATTTGGCGCGCCCGGTAGGGGTGCGCCAGAATCCGCTATCCGCCGCCACATTCTTCGCCGTCCATCGCCATCCATGTCGACGCTCGTCGGGCCGCGCCCGGCATCGGCCGCTCGCTTCGCGTTGCCCGAGCCAGCTCCCGTCGGCAGCCCCGCCGTTCCGTCGCTTCGCCGCTTAACGCCGCCACGGCCCGGCGGGGAACGTCTGACAAGCGTAAGCGCCGTCAGATCCATCCGTGAGGGCGAGACGGCCGCCGCTGCTACTCCTTCGCCGCCTAGTTGTTCGTCTTCAAGGCGCTCGCGCTACCAGCCATGGAGGCTCGAGCCGCTCATCGCGGCGAACGAGCTCTGCGCTACCGCCTCCCGACGACGGCGTCTCGAGGAGTAAGCTCGACCGTGTCGCCTAAGCTTCGTCCGCGCCAGCAGGCTCCCCAGCCTTCGTCGAGGGTGTCCCGGACTAGGGTGTCCGGATAAGCGGACTATCGTCACGGCCGGACTCCAAGACTATGAAGATACAAGATTGAAGACTTGGCCCCGTGTCCGGATGGGACTTTCCTTGGCGTGGAAGGCAAGCTTGGCGACACGGATATGTAGATCTCCTACCATTGTAACCGACTCGTGTAACCCTAACCTATCCGGTGTCTATATAAAACTGGAGGGTTTTAGTCCCAGAGGATCTAACAACTTCATCATCAACAATCATACCATAGGCTAGCTTCTAGGGTTTAGCCTCCTTGATCTCGTGGTAGATCTACTCTTGTACTGCCCATATCATCAATATTAATCAAGCAGAGTAGGGTTTTACCTCCATCGAGAGGGCCCGAACACAGGTAAAAACATTGTGTCCCTTGTCTCCTGTTACCATCCGCCTAGGCCGATTCAGGGACCCCCTACCCGAGATCCGCCGGTTTTGACACCGACATTGGTGCTTTCATTGAGAGTTCCTCTGTGCCGTTGCCATCGGGTGGGATGCCTCGCCTCGCCTTTAAAGACGACATCCTGCCAAAGAAGCCTTTGGCCACCGGGTCGACTCTTCGGCTTGGCGGTTTTCTCATGACCGCTAGTTCGGCCTCATACCGACGATGACCTCTCGAGTCATCAAATCCAATCTTCATGTTAGTTCGAGCTGGCCGAGCAGTTAGATCTGATCGAAGCTCTCCTCCATAAACGAGCTCTTGGATCGTGATCGCCACCACAGGAGTCGCCACAGACACGGCCGGATCGGGCCTAAAACCGATCTAAGAGATCAACTCTCCCTGTGCTACCCATCATGTTACTTGTGATAGAGGAGCAATGCGGCGATTCTTCCCTACCTTAAGGACCCGATTCGTCAGGATTCGATCCCTCCATGCCGGACTCCTGCGGAGGGACGGATGTTGATCAAGCCCACGACCCTAAAAGTCAGCGGCGGGCTTCGGACTCATTGGATTGCACTCAAAATCCAAAATTCGAAGTTCAGAAACTTCTCGGCCCTTGAGTCCTGAATTGGGCGGGGTTCCGGATTTAGTGCCACCGCCCACCCAAACATTGGCAATCTCTCTCGAATTCGGCAAGAGCCACCTGAAATAAAGACATCATTATCGGGCCGATTCCTCCCGGTTATGAACAGGATAAAGGATCTGCCGAGAGGAGGGCGCAATCCCAATTTTTGCAATAATTGCACGGACAAGGGAATACTAAATGCCATCAGCCGTCAAGTAAATCACACGCTTATCGACTTGGTGACCATAGTACAAAAATATTGTGCAATGGAGAGCGCTGGAAAACCGAAAAGTAAATTTTGGGATAATCCGCCCTGAATACATCCCTAGTCCGAACAAAAGGGTGCATCATTATCACAATCGGGGTTGAATACCAAAAACCAAAACCCCTAAAGGGTAATGGAACCGATCTTTGGAGGGTTGGCTAAACGGACCTCGCAAAATTCATAGCACGTAGGGCGCCGCCCTCAACTCATAGCCTTCGAAAGCATGTTGGATACTACGGCACGGTGGCCAAAAGCGGCTAAGAGCTTCTAGCTTCGTAATCCTAGCCCAAGAACACCAATACGGTCTTAACAATCTTGAGACTTTGCATCAAATAACATGCGAAACGACAACTCTCGCAACCTTGCCAAGTCTACCAAGTAGCAACAATGAATCCATGGAGGACACGGCTATTACCTTCAATGCCAGTGATTTAACCTAAATTCGAACTGCCCGGCACCAGCCGCATTGGTTCTCACCGATAGTAGATTTGCTTTCGCCTCACTAAGGTAGTCATGGATGGCGGCAGCGGACTAAACCTCATCTATGAGGAAACTCTCCGAAAGATGGAAATAGACTGGAACCGCATTGAGCGAAGCAACACAACCTTCAGAGGAATAATCCCCAGCCGGGAAGTATGCTGCACAGGAAAAATCACGCTGGATGTAGTGTTCGGCTCGCCGGACAATTACAGGTCCGAGGAGGTCACATTTCAAGTGGCCCCATTCAACCATGGATATCATGTGATACTAGGACGAGAGGCATTCACAATTTTCCAAGCTATACCCCATTACGGGTACATGAAGCTTAAAATGCTGTGTCCGAACGGAATCATCACTCTCGCTAGTGATCCGGCATAGCGCCCACGCCGAAAAATAAGACAGCCGCACTAGCCCTCGAGGCACTATCCGAAGCCCTAGCTACGAGGAACTCACCGCGATGCGCCCACGGTGAACAGAGGACGACGTGATACTTGATAAAAGATCCAAGTCCACTTCTTTTTAAACCAGCGGATGAAATAGTCAAATTCCAAGTCCACCTAACGGACCTCGCAAAGACATCCTCCATCGGGCACAATTAAACCCTGATGTAGACGCCAAGACTACGGAAATTTCTACAAGAAAATCGGGACATCTTCACTGGCACCCTTCAGATATGCCAGAATCCCACGCCACCGGCGAACACAGCCTAAATATCCTAAAAGGATTCAAGCCACCAAACAGGCTCTTGGCGCTTTTTCGAACCCGAGAGATGTGCCATGGGAGAGGAGCTAGCCAAACTTTTGGAGGCCGGATTCATCGGAGATATAAAACATCCTGATCGGCTAGCGAACTGGTGATGGTACCAAAGAAGGATAAACCGCGCCTATGTGTTGATTTCAAAGACCTCAATAAGGCTTGCCCAAGGATCCCTTCCCCTCCCGCGAATTGATCAAATCATCGACGCCACAAGAGACCACGACTCATTGTGCTTCCTCGACGCGTACTCACGGCTACCACCAAATCAAGATGGCGAGCTGCACCAAGCCGCAACAAAGATTCATCACCCATACGGCCCGCTCGCTTCAACACAATGCCCTTTGGGCTCAAAACGCCGGCGCCACATATCAACAAGATGATTCGTGACATGCCCCGCCAACCAGATCGGCAAAAACGGTGGAAGCATATGTAGATGATGTGGTCACAAAACCAAACACGCCGAAACTCTAGTAGACGATTTGAGGCTCACATTCGACAATCTTCAAAATATGACATCAAGCTCAATCCGAAAAATGCGTCTTCATTGCTCCAAGCCGGAAAGCTCCCCGGCTTCATGGTGTCCGTAGAGGAATTAAAGCAAACCCAGCCAAGATTCGAAGCTCACACAATTGGATATTCCAAAAGACCTCAAACAAACACGAAAATTGACGGGATGTGTAGCGGCTCTAAGCCGCTTTATCTCCCGCTTAGGAGAAAAGGCATTACCTCTTTACCGCCTCCTCCGCCACAAGACCGAACACTTCGAGTGGATTTGATGCCGCCACGGCCGAACTCGAAGAAATAAAGACCATTCCGCAACAAATCCGTTCCTGGCCACGCCAACGCCGGGCGAACCAATGTTATTATATATCGCCGCAACACATCAAGTTGTCACGGTAGCATGTGCTCATCGTCGAACGAGAAACGGACGGACACCGGTTCCCTGCTCAAAACCGGTCTATTATGTGTCCACCGCCCTCACTCCATGCAAGTCCCGCACCCACACTATCAAAAGATAGCATATGCGGTGTTCATGGCATCCCGGAAGCTGTGACACTACTTTCAAGAGTGTTCGATAACGGTAGCCTCCAAGTACCTCTTAACGACATTATAAACAACCGCTGACGCCGACGGGCCGGATTGCTAAATGGGCCATAGAGCTCCTTCCATTCGACATAACTTATAAGCCACGACAAACTATTAAGTCGCAGGTTTTGGACGACTTCGTGGCGAATGGACTGAAGCCGAACTCCCTAAAGAGTACGGCGACATCGCAATTGGATCATGCACTTGACGGCTCCAAAATGTTGGCTGGCACGGGCTGGCGTCGTTGCCCTGACGTCCCCAACCGGGACACAGTTCAATACGCCCTTCGATAATGTATACGGACTCCAAGAACACAGCCGAATACGAGGCCCTTCTCGCACGGGCCTCCGGATGGCGCCTCCATGGGCATTCAACGCCTAGAGGTGCGCGGGGATTCAAACCTCGCAATATCTCAAATAAACGGAGACTTTGACGCCAAAGATCCGAAGATGGCAGCATACCGCAATGCGGTCCTAAAAATGTTAGCACGGTTCGAAAGGCTAGAATTTCATCATATAGCCCGGGATAACAACCAGGCGGCGGATATATTGGCATGCATCGGTGCAAAGCGCGATGCTGTCCCACCCAATATATTTTTGGAACGGCTGTTCAAGCCATCCGTACTATGGGAAGGGGAGTCCGGCAATAATAATCCGGACCCAACCGCACTGCCCAATGCCGAACACTCTGACACAACCGGAGGCTCACTTTGAGATAACACCATGTGCTCACGAAATAATGGCGGTTATCGCCTGCGTGACGTAACCATTCCTAGCCTACCTAACCAGGCAGGAACTCCCCAAGACCAAAAATGAGGCTCGCTGCATAGTACGGCGCTCTAAAGCCTATAAAGTCCATGAGGGAGAGCTTTATAAGAAAAGCACTACCGGAGTCCTTCAAAGGTGTATCTCCAGAAGAGGAAGGGCGAACCCTCCTGGTTGAAATTCATGCCGGATTTGGGTGGACACTGCCGCAGCCCGGCCCTTGTAGGCAAGGCCTTCCGTACAGGATTTTATTGGCCGACGCCCGGGCAAATCTTTGCGCAGGACTTAGTCCAATGATGCGTCGTTGCCGCCTTTTTGCTAACCAAAGCCACATGCCACCCACCGCCCTTAAGACTATACCCATCACACCGGGCCGCTCGCGATCTCTGGGGCTTGACATGGTTGGACCCCTTAAGGAGGAACCCACAAGCGTAAATACCTATTGGTCATGGTAGATAAATTCACCAAATGGATAGAGGCCAAGCTCATAAAACGGCCAATCCGGACCGTTGATAGACTTCATCTCGTGGGTAGTACAATCGCCACGGCGTCCCCCACAAGATCATCATTGATAATGGCACCAACTTCACAGCCGATGAGGTCAAACTATGGTGCAAAAACATGGGCGTCAAGCTCGATTATACTCGCCTATCACCCTCAAACTAATGGTCAAGTCGAGAACGGCAAACGGTCTAATCATGAGCGGCATTAAACCCGGCACTAGTGCGGTCCCTCAAGGAATCTAACACGCACCTTTGGGTTGAGGAGCTTCGACTCCGCACTGGGGGCTACGGACCACGCCTAAATCACTACCGGATTCACACCATTTTTATGTACGGCGCAGAGGCAGTCTTGCCCTGCGACATAATTCATGACTCACCTCGAGTGCGCATGTACGAAGAAAGAGAAGCCGAACTCGATCGGTAGGACAGTTTGGACGCATTGGAGGAGTGGCAAAAGCTCGTTCCGCATTCTATCAACAGCAGGCTCGGAGATATCAAAACAGGGAAGTACGGGCCAAAGCTTATAACGTTGGCGAACTAGTTCTACGCCTGCCGGACAAGAAAAAGGACAAACTCAAGCCCAAATGGGAAGGTCCCTTCATCATCGACTGTGTCCCGACCGGGCGGAGCATACCGCTCATTTAAACGCATCTCGATAACCGACTTGAGCCGAACCCATGGAACGCAGCCCGCCCACGAAGATTCTACGCCTAAGTGCCGGACTTCAAGTTCGTCTCCTTCCTCCGTCCGCATTCTTTACTTTTGTTTTCGCTGTCTTTTATTTCTCTCCTTCCTCCTTCTTCTTCTTGTAGCCTTTAGAGGCTCGCTTATGCTTTTTTCCGCACTCATTATACTTGGGGGCTTCTTTAACAGAAGCTTATTTATACGGGCTTCATGCCCAACACATGTGTTAAACTTCCGCATGTACCCTTTATTCGCCATTATATGCATCGATATGACTTAAGTTTTGGCCAAGCTGGGTTGCTCGCCCTCTGCTTACCCCCACGCTCCCCGCTTTGTTCGGCTATGTGGTAAAGGGAGCACCTCTGTGATTGTTATCACGAATTGACCGGATGTGTACCTCAGACTGGGTGAAGCCGAAAGCTAGCGTTCTTAAGGGAACATTCGGTCGGTGAATTGAAAGATGATTTTAACTTTTTACCCATCTGCCCCTGCATGATTTTTCTCGCTTCATAGCAGCTTTGACATGCACTTTAGGGCATGCACCCCAGCGAAAAAGGAACCCTTAACGGAACTATTCTCCCCGAAGATGCTTCTTACTACCCATGTAATATCGCATAACTAGTTGGGCACTTGTCCGACATACAGCAACAATGACCCCTACGCCTTGTCTCCATGCATACCACGGTTCTTATATAACCACGAGACTATTCGGACACACTCCGGACTATTGGGTCCGGAGGTTGAAGCGAAAAGGTCTGCTACGACAAACGATCTACAATCCGGCTAGAAGACATTTCTTTAATGTCATCTTTTTACATAGTCAATTCGACTCATTATATTCCTCTTCAATGCCATCTAATAGGCTATCTAATTTACAATCTTGCTGGGAATACTTGGCGCCAATTCTACTTGGCCGTACACTAAGCTGACAGGGATCTCCATCCCATCCGGCCCCACAGGTCCGACCACCATGTGGTTTGGGTCACCGTGGTAACCGCTGCCTCACCATGGCCCAGCCTCCTCGGGCGCCTTTGACGGCAGGCTGATATCTTCCATAGCCGGAAGCGCCGCTGTACCTTTTGAAGCCGGGCGCCAACTCCCCAATGTCTTCGAAAGGTGGAGATTGATGGCCACAAGGCTTGACCGATGCTCTCTCATCACTTGCCAGACTTGCTCGCGTAGCCGACGAATTCGGGAAGGAGATCACCCAAGAATTGGGCATCTCCTCCTCAGACGCACTGTGAGCAAACCTACATACATGTTTATGTTAATCGCCTTTCCTCGGGCCAACTCTTTCAAAGTTCGCCAAGCACTTATCGAAAATGCCGCGACGGTTGCCGATTCTCCTTCACGGAATCGAGATAGCTGGGCACGAACGTCCTTCGCCTCCTCACCCAGCTTGGTGTTGGCGCCTTGGAGGTTATTCTTCTCCTGCCGCACTTGTAGCACCACTACTCGCCAGCCTTTAATCGGCGCAAGAGCTGTTGCTTGTCCGGATCCAGTCCGCCGCCATCTCGCAATGTTTTTGTCGACTTTACACACACCGCACTTCCTAAATTATTTATCTTTTGATGCATATCTTACCAGCGGGGTCTCGGTGAGCTCCTCACAGCGTGCTAGTGCGGCCTCAAGTTGGGCTTTGCACTCTTTGAGCTCCCGACAATCGGGTATTCTTTTTCGTAAGATCCTCAAGATAATAAATGATCCTTAAATCAGTTATTCTAACTAATTTAAGTCTCGGGGCCACCGCATATATAATCACAAAATTACTTACCTGTATGTCCTTCACATACTGCTCCGTGGCTCGCTAGTCCATCTTGAGCGGCACGGAGGTGTGCATCTCCCGACTCAAAGGCATTCAAGGCCTCCGTGAGAAATACGCCACGAAGGATCGGTCCGACGGCGCTACCGTGGTTCAAGGCGCTCTCCACCTCGGAGTTGGTGGCGGATAACCTGTCGGCATCCTCCGTCCGAGGAACATCCGACGCACGCCTCGTGGTTTCGCTTCAGCCTCCGGATCCGGCTTTGAAGCCCGTCCGGCGAAGGTTCGATCGGCAACCTCTCGCATTCAGTCCGTGGCGAGCTTTTTCTGGAAAAGGATATCGGCGTTAGTTCGCCTTCCAGAATCAATCACAGGTGTATGGTAACATGCCATACCGTTGCGGCGGAGTTTCGATCCGACCGCACTTCTTTTTAATCATGCGGGTCGCACAGCCTTTGTTAGCCAACGCAACAGTTCGGCTTCCGCCTTTGAAGGTACCCCCGCTAAACACCATTGGTATACGGTGATCAATAATAAAGCACGGATGGGTCGTTAACAGAATTTTGGGATCTCGGTCTCCTTTACTTGTGAGGCTGGAAATATTCCAGGGTAATCCGCCGTAATGGCGACCAACGCGTTGTCGACGCTAAGTTGGTAGAATACCCCATCGATCAACTCCGCCTTTATATCCGGATCCTTCGAGGTCGGATCAAGGGACCGCTCGATCCTCGGTTGTGGAGGCGGCTGCCGTATCTTCTCCACAGTCCGGCGCAGTCTGCGCAAAAACAAAACCATGAAATGAGATATTTAACTATGGGAACATGGATCCGGACAGATCGCAATGATGTTTGCTTACCCAATTCCCGTTAGGATTACTCAAGAAAACTCCTTCCGATGGGTTGAGGCGGAGGAAGTCCTCCTCCTCTCCCTTTGTACATGGCGCATAAGGTCTTCACCAGTTCGATCGACCATTCCGCCTCTTTGGCCATGACGGGTGGCATCGTCCTCCCTGCTGAAGTCCCACATGGGGTGGCCTTCAGATTGAAGCAGTGCACTTTCATAATGCAGATTGCCATGACCCTGGCATGGTCAATCCGGCATGAGCCGATAACCTTATTCGGCTCATCAAATAACGGACGCCCCGGTCATCTTTCTCTCCGAGGCTCCGAAGGGCGCCAACTTAGGCGCTTTCTTCAGAGAGCGTTGTTGAACTCCCGGAAGGCCCGATCCGAGGTCAGATCCGCAGCGGACATCCTCCATGTAAAACCATTCAAGGCCAGTCTTGGACGCCTTCTTTGGGGTTCCTGACAGTATCCGATCCCGGCGATGCGCCATAGCTCGCTCCGCCCACTTGATATATTGACCCCTCATGAGAACGGGCACTAGGCGTAATATTCTCTTCCACAATCCGAAGTGAGCTTCAACGCCCAACAATAGTTCGCAGAGGGCCACAAAGCCCGCGATGTGCAGGATGGAGGCAGGAGTAAGATGGTGCAATTGGAGGCCGTAGAACTCCAAGAGCCCCCGGAGAAACGGATGGATGGGAAATCCGAGAACTCTTACTAGATAAGAGATGAAGCACACCCACTCTCCTTTAGAGGGATTGGGGACGCTCTTCGCTTGCTTTCCACCCTTGTAGGTGGCAAGTCCGGCTCGAACCGGAACCAAGAAGGCTGGGGGGAGAAATCCCTTGGTTTGGAGTATAACTAGCTCGTGATGCGGGACTGAGCATCTCTCCCAATTTCTGGCCGAGGGAGGCGCGAGAAGAGGAGCAAGGCCGTCATTTGTCCATGATGGAATGGACTTGGGTCAAGCGCTCAGGTGAAAGGCTTGCAAAGGGGAGATGGTGTGACTTAGATCTAGATCCTTGCCCCTTTTATGGGCGGCTCATTACGCGTGACTAGGGGTAATTGTAAAATACCCCGCTGTTCGCATTCATTCAAACCACGTGGAAGATTGCCATTATTGGGCGTAGAAGCTGGAAGAGCGCAGCATTTATCGAAGCGGACACTATTTGACAAGTATATGGAATTTGGAGAAGAACCCGCCGCAATGTCAAGACAATCAATGCGCCGGACTCATCGTCATTGAAGCCTGGTTCGGGGCTCTTGAGGGAGTTCCGGACTAGGGGTGTCCGGATAGCCGGACTATCGCCACGGCCGACTCCAAGACTATGAAGATACAAGATTGAAGACTTCGTCCCATGTCCGGATGGGACTTTCCTTGGCGTGGAAGGCAAGCTTGGCGATACGGATATGTAGATCTCCTACCATTGTAACCGACTGTGTAACCCTAACCTATCCGATTGTCTATATATAAATTTGGAGGGTTTTTAGTCCGCAGGACGAACAACTTCATCATCAACAATCATACCATAGGCTAGCTTCTAGGGTTTAGCCTCCTTGATCTCGTGGGTAGATCTACTCTTGTACTACCCATATCATCAATATTAATCAAGCAGAGTAGGGTTTTACCTCCATCGAGAGGGCCCGAACCTCGGTAAAACATTGTGTCCCTTGTCTCGTTACCATCCACCTAGACGCATGGTGTTCGGGACCCCCTACCCGAGATCCGCCATGGACATCGACACTGGCCTTCTCACTGTTGACCAAGCGCCCGCCTTTGCAAGTAAGATGAAGCTCCGGGGCGCCTCAGCCGCCTCCCCTCAAGAAGGCGCCTTGGCCCCAAGGCGCGTGGCCCTCGGGCGGAACCCACTCCGTCCAGGCACAAGCAAGAAGAGCGGTCGCTAAGAGGTTCCTCGCCCCCAAGAAGTTGCCGAGTGCTCCTCGCACCAGCCCGTCACGACCACGCCTCCTGCTCCAAAGACGCCAAGACCCCGCAGATCGCCCCAAAGAAGAAGGCTGAGGACCTGCAAGAGCAGGCCCTTCGTCACCAAAGGCCTCCTCAGGGCTACTCGAGGTAGTCGCCGCTGCTCACCGCCGAAGTTACGCAGCCGCGTGGCTCGGCAAGTTCAAGCAGACACCTGCCTCGCTACGACGGCACGGCCGACCCTCGCTGGAGTTCCTCCAGCCTTTTACGAAGCTGGGCATCGAAGCCGCCAACGGGGACGAAGGTCATGGCGAACTGGTTTCCCATATGGCGCTCAGGGACGGTGCTCGCACTCGCCTCGAACGTGGCTCGGCACGATCTCCTCTGGGGACGAGATGCGCACCCGCTTCATCGCCAACTTCCAAGGCACTTCGCGAACCGGCCTCCTCCGCCGGAGCGACATGCACCGCATCAAGCAAAGAGCCAGAGAAACCCTGCGAGAAGTACATCCAGCTTCAACAACGCACGCCTTCAAGATTCCTAAGGTGACCGAGGAGGCCATCATCTTAGCCTTCTCCGGACGGTGTGCGTGGACGCCATGATGAAGGAGGAGCCGGGCGCGCATGAAGACCCTGTGCACATCCCCTCGAGTTGTTCAACTTGGCGACCAACTGCGCGCCAGGCGAGGAAGGACGCCTTTCCCTCCTCGAGCTGCCGGCTGCTGACCCAGAAGAGAAGAAGCCCAAGGTCAAGGACGTGAAGTGCAAGGGGGCTGCCGTGCTCGCGGCAGAACCAGATACCAAGCGAGGCAGGGATCAGCCCGAGTCTTCCAAGGGCAGCCGGTACTGTGTGTACCACGACCTCCACACCCACAACACCAACGAATGTCAAGAACTCGTGAGCCGCGGCGAGAAGGGCGAATCGGTCGACGCCCCACCGCATCAAGCCGGTGGAACGACACCTATGGGATCACAAGAATCCTTTACTACGGTCGCGGGCGCGTGGTCGTGAGAGAAGAGCGGATCAAACGTATAGCACACGGTTTCTTTATCCGTGTTCAGCCGCTGGCGATGCGTAAAACCCTACTCCCGCTTTGGTGGTTTGTTTATCTGTGTTCTTGAACTAGCAATGGGGCGTGAGGAGCTCCAAAAAGCCAAATCGTCCTCCCCGTCGCCTGGGGCCTCCTTTTTATAGGGAAAGGGTTGCCACAAAGGGCACACAGAGGTGGAAAGGGTATAGTGATGCGAGTTTATCCCTCGCATTACATGACAAGGCGCCTTAAATGCGTCTTGCTTAGGTGTCCTTGCTTTATCGGGGGCGGGGAGAGCCCTGTCTCGTCCGTCGCCGCTTCCTTTCGTGTTGACACGCGCCCTGGTCAGCGGTGCCCGCGGTGCCATGTAGGCAATCAGGCAGCTGAGGTGGCGCAGTGGTGGGTCTCCACGGAGATCTGCTTGCCGCCACGCAGGTGCCTGCCAACTGGTTGGGTCGGCAGCTGCATGCGAACGGTGATGGAGGTTTGATTGGCGTGGGCCTGATGGTGGCCCTATGGGTGCCCTTGGCAAGGGCCTCGCCGCAACCCCGGCAAGGGTCTTGCCTGGGCCCCCGGCAAGGGTCTTGCCGTGGCGCCTGCTGTCATCCCCGGCAAGGCTCTTGCCGGGGGCCTTGTGGTCCTCCTTGGCTGGGATCCCGCCAACGGTCGTCATCTTCTATAGCGTATCCGGGTCTTGAATGTCTTCACAAAGATCTCGCATACCACCACGGGATGTCTCGAATCCTTGCCCCATGTGGGCAAGTGGACTCAAGGGTGACTCCGCCTCGTGAGGGTGTGGGGCGAGTTGCCACGGCAAGGGTCTTGCCGGGCTTGTTAAAACCGCCTCCCGGCAAGGATCTTGCCGGGAGTCCGCTTCGTCTCCTTTTGCTCTTTGTGGTCTTGGTCTTGGCGTCGATTCTGCTCCTTTCAAGCTTCGACCTCACCTTGGCTCACCTCCCTTGCCTTGCTTTCGGTCACGGTGGTGCCCGTGGCTCAGATCGGCCTGCGGCAGTTATAGGGTACAAAAAGTGTACCCCTATTTTTTGTACATCGGTAAACAGAGCCCCGGCCTGGCCACACGTAAGCGCTGTCAAGTCGTTGGGCTAGGCCCAAAACGGTGCGCGGGCAAAGGGGTGGTTTTACCATGTAAGTCTCTTCACAAGATCGCTACGCTTCCCACGCCTCTGCGCGGCTCGGCGTGGGGAGGCGTCGTGGACGTGGGGCGACATGCGTGGGGCTGAGCTCTGCTTGGCGCATGCATCACGCGCCGCAGTTAAAGAAGGAGCGGTTCGTGCCTTCCCCATAAACGGGGAGGCGTGGAGGCGCGCCCATTTACCGAACAGGGCCGAGGCGTGGTCTTCAAGCGCCCACTCCCCACGATCATGGGGTGGGGAGAGGTCAGCTCACCCGTCGCTTTGGTCCCGCATGCCTGCCACGTGGTTCTCGCGCGCTTGGGGTGGCGAACGGTGGAGGCGCGGAAACCGGGCCGTCGCGCGGTCAGGGGCGTGAGCTGGTCCTAGTTCCCGCGCCTTCAGCGTCTTGATTGGCTGGCCAGGCGGCCAAGCCCCCACCCCGTTCCTTTATAAGGAGCGGGAGGGGGGATGGCGTCCCGCATTCTTCCATCTCCTCCTTCCTTCAGCTTCTGCTCCCACCTCCATCCGCCATGGAGAGAGGGAATCCTGGTTCTTCAACGGTGGCGGCGAGGGTCGCCGCTCGACAAACGCGTCCTTCCTTCTTCTCGCACCTGCGGTGGCGAGCCGACCGCGAGGGAAGGGGAGGGGCGAGGCCGTGGCGGGCCGAAGCGCTCGGGGAAGAGGAGGATCAGGCGGGCGCCGGACTCGCCTTCCATGTAGTTCCTCCTCCCATGGAGGGTCATGTTGGGGATGACCCTTACGAAGTTCTTCGTCAAATTGCGCCGTCGCCGCTTGTCAAGCCGTCTCGCCTCCGACTCCATTCAAGGCAGGAGATGGAGCTGGATCCGCTGAGTCATTGCGGCTGCACATGAGGGGTCAGGATCAGCCACGCCGAGTTCGCATCGACTTCCTAGCCCCTCACGTGATGTATCTTTCGCCGGGATGGAAGACGTTCGCTCGAATCACGTTTGACCGGAGGGGCTCACTCTCCATTTCAAGCTGATGGAGGGTGGCCTCCTCTCCGTCAAGGTCTTCGGGTGCTTTGGGACCCGGGCAAGGTGCTGCGTGGAGAGCTCTTCTGATAACGAAGACTCCTCCTCGAGCGGGAGTGGCGAGGAGGACAGCGGCAGCGATGACGAGGGTAGCGGGCGGCAGGATGACGGGTCCGACTAGGTGTCAGGCGCCGCTCCGTCTTGGCACCCCGACCCCATCATCCGTGTCACGCCGGCTCCTTGAACTTCTCGGGTCGCTCTCCTTGGTCATTTGGCGTTGGAGGCTCATGAAGAGGAAGAGGGCGGGCGGCAAGGTCAGGCCAAGTCGGAGTATCAGAGCACCGACGCCTTCGACGCCAGGCTGATGTCCCGCCGCCTCGTCTCGATCTCTGCTCGGCCGCCATCACCATCCAGCCTTCGGACGTACACCAATGATGTTCTCTTGGTGTCTCCTCGCCACCAGAGCTCGCCTAGGCGCCCTTCGCCTCTTTCGCCTCCTTGACCTCGCCGCCTCCCGAGGAGAGGGACAAGAAAGGGTTACTGCACCTTATCTATTTTTAGCTTGTAAGCCCTCGGCCTTGATCAATTCTAAAACTTGTAATCCCATCATTCATGTTTTCATTCCCCATGGGTTGTACCCGAGTGGAATGTTTTTAATGAAAAAGGGATGCTTGTCGTCGTTTGTTTGCGGGTAGAACCTAATGACAAGGAGTAAATCCTTGATATCTCTAAGATAAACATTTCCTTGCCCGGCAAGAACAGAGCCTGCCGTCTTCCCACTTCGCTCGACCTTTCTCACGCTTTTGGCGGAGGCAGGGATGAGGTGGGAGCCTGTGCTCCTCGTTTCATCCTTTTGTCAGCCGCTGACTACGATTGAAACTCGGCCCCGTGAACGAGCCCTAGGGGCCTAGAGTTTTAGGGGAGCACGGTAGCTTTTAGGAAAAACGAGGTTTCACATACTCGACCATAAGGGAATGCATGATAAGGGATGAAGAACTTATCTGAAAGTCAGAGCCTCCTTGCAACTCTGGTTTGCCGTGGGTGAATCTTTAGCATTTCAGAAGCAACTCTTGGCTTGCCGGGTCTAGAGTCTAGATGCCGGTCTGTCCCTCTTCTCTTTTCGTCCTCAAGTGATCCGCAAGGATATCTCATGAGTCCCGCGAACCAAAGAAGACAAAAAGAACGGCAAAGGGACGACACTCGACCTCTAAGCTAGGGGTTAGTCGCCGCTAAGCACTATCAACCCTAACCAAGGATGAGACTCCGACTCCAGCATGCATGCTATAACTTAGGCGCCAGGCTTCATTTATTTATGCTCGGTCCGCTCGGGCTTTGTACAAAGGGTTACATGCATCATCGGCAATGCTTGTACAAAAGGTGGTTTGTCGGGGCCCGGCAAGTCACTACCACGGGTAAAACTTATAAGATGCTCAATTTTCCAGGAATTACTCACCAAAAGCGGCATCTTCGGTCTCCAAAGTGACTGCACTGGCCCGTGACTCAGACACCCGATAATGGCCTTCCCACTTTGGCGCCAACTTGTTGGAATTCTTGGCGATTGAACGCGCCGAAGGACAAGGTCGCCTTTCCTCAAGGCTTCGCATGAACCTCATGGCTATGGTAGCGGCGCAAGGCTTGCTGGTAGCGCAGTCGCTTCTCACGTCCGCCCGAAGACGATCTTCCTCAAGGAGCATTGCGTCATCTTGTCAGCAGCTTGCTCTTGCTCAAGCTCGTCATAAGCGAGCACTCGAGGTGACCCAGATATGAGTTCGATGGGAGAAGCGTCACCCGTATACTAGGGGCAAAAGGTGTTCCGCCAAGGGCTCGACTCGATTTGGCGTCGACCGACCAAAGAACCGCCGCAACTCATGAATCCAGCGCCTTCCACTCTTGTGCAGCCTGTCAAAGGTCTTGGTCCTTAATCCTCGCAAGATTTCAAGATTTGCCCTCTCAAACGACCATTGCTCACTGGGTGAGCAATCTGGAAGCGTAAATGTACTTTGTCGCCGAGGTCTTGGGTATATTGCATGAAGGTGCGGCTTGTGAACCGTGGTGCCGTTGTCGGTGATAACATCATGGTACGCCCAAAATGGCACACTAGTCCCTTGAAGAACTTGACGGCCGACCGAGCTGCGGACCTTCCTCACCGCCTCCACCTCCGCCACTTTGTGAACTTGTCGATTGCAACATACAAGTATTTCAAAGCCCCGACAACAGCTGGGGAAATGGCCTAGTATGTCGAGCCCCTGCATCGAGAAGGGCCAGGAGAGAGGAATGGTTTGAAGGGCTTGAGTCGGTGATGAAGCTTCTTTGAATGGAACCGACACGCTTCACACCGGTGACTAGTGTCGTCAGCATCTGAGGGCGATGGGATGTATAGAAGCCTTGCCGAAATGCCTTGCGGCAAGAAGGGCCCTTGACCCATTGTGGGATCCACATATGCCTCCGTGTATCTCCACCAACAGCTCCAGTCCTTCCTCTCGAGGGATACACTTCAATTTCACACTGCTCGGCCTCTTTCTACGTGCAGGTGACGCCATCGATTTAACTGGTACATGGTAGAGCGACGTGCTACTTTTTCCGCTTTCTTCCCGCCTCCTTAGGAAGTTCCCCTGTTTGGAGGAATCGGACGGTATGCTATGCCCACGCTTAGAGCCCGGGGCCTGACGGCGAGGACTAAAGGCATTTCCTCCGCTATAGGAGCGGGCTGTCTCGACGGCAAGAGCTTGACGCCATCACGGAGCCGCCGTCCTGGCGGGAGCTCCAGATCCCCGGGCAACATCCTTGCCGGGCGGCTCCGGGAGCTCGGCGGGAAAGTACTTGCCGGGCCCCGATTTCCTCCTCTTATTCTCGCCTGTTGATGGATCAATGGATGGCCGAAAGTTAAATTGAAGCACAAAGGTACCTGGTTCCATTGTGTAGCTTGAGGGCAGCGCATTTTGACAGTAATCAGCGATATCGTTTCTCCGCTCGAGGAACGTGGTTCAGCCAGATACCGTCGAAACCCTCTTCCAATTTCTCACTTCATCGACGTAGGGCCTTCATCAATGGGCTCACGGTAATCCTTGTTGACTTGCTTGACGACAAGCTTCGAGTCTCCCCGACGATGAGTTTCTTGATTCCGAGGTCTGCCGCGATCCTAAGACCGGCAAGCAACCCTTCGTACTCTGCCATATTGTTTGTTGACACCTCCCTGGGGAAGTGCATCTGGATCACGTACTTGTGGTGCTCTCCGATGGGCGCGACAAGCAGTACGCCAGCCCCGGCGCCTTGCAAGGAGAAAGCTCCATCAAAGTACATGATCCAATCACAACTTGCCTCCTTGCCCGGAGAGCAGTCTCTTGGGCTTCTTCTGTCAGGCGCTATGTCCATTCTGCAATGAACTCCGCTAGGACTCGGCTCAATCGCTAAGATTTTCTAAACTTGAGGCCAAAATTTGGACAGCTCTACAAGGTTAATTCCACAATTCTTCCTGTTGCATCCGGATTGTGCAATATCCGTTGCGCAGAGGGAAGCGAGTGACGACAAGGATCTCGTGTGCAGGAAGTAGTGACGCAGCTTCCTCGAGGCCATAAGAAGGCCGAAGAGCACTTTCGCACGCCGAGTACCTTGATCTAGCCCCTGCAGAGGGAACTAACAAAGTAGACCGGTGCCGTGCATCATTTTCTTCTTCGCGGCACTTCAACCGGCCGTATGTCGTCTCTGCATTGGTGGTGTCGGGCTCGCGCTGTCATTACCTCGTCGTTAACCTCTCTCTGCGCCACTAGTGCGACAATGACCACCTGGTCCGCTGTTGCCCGGTATAGCAAAGAACGGCCCTTCGTGTCCTAGGGGCAACTAGTATTGGCGCAGGAGAGGTACTTCTTCAAACCTTGCAATCTTTGCTTCGGCTTCTCGCATCCACTCCATCGGGCCTGCTTTTTCGGGATCTTGAAAACGGGAAGGGCGCGCTTCGTGACCGGAAATGAACTCGCCCATGGCGGCGACAAGCAACCAACAAGCCGACGCACATCCTTGATTCGCTTGGGTGCTTCAATCTGCTCTATAGCTTTGATTTTGTCCGGATTGGCCTCTATCCCACGCTGTGACACCAAGAACCCGAGAAGCTTGCCGGTGAAGGAAATATGCCCTAGAGGCAATAATAAAGTTATTATTTATTTCCTCATATCATGATAAATGTTTATTATTCATGCTAGAATTGTATTACCCTAAACATGATACATGTGTGAATACATAGACAAACATAATGTCACTAGTATGCCTCTACTTGACCAGCTCATTAAATCAAAGATGGTTATGTTTCCTAACCATAGACATGTGTTGTCATTTGATTAACGGGATCACATCATTAGGAGAATGATGTGATTGACTTGACCTGCTCCGTTAGCCTAGCACTTGATCGCTTAGTATGTTGCTATTGCTTTCTTCATGACTTATACATAGTTCCTACAACTATGAGATTATGCAACTCCCGCCATCGGAGGAACACTTTGTGTGCTACCAAACGTCCACAACGTGAATCGGGTGATTATAAAGGTGCTCTACAGGTGTCTCCGAAGGTACATGTTGGGTTGGCATATTTCGAGATTAGGATTTGTCACTCCGATTGTCTGGAGAGGTATCTCTCTGCCCTCTCGTAATGCACATCACTATAAGCCTTGCAAGCAATGTAGCTAATGAGTTGAGTTACGGAATGATGCATTACGTGAATCTAGTAAAGAGACTTGCCGGTAACGAGATTGAACTAGGTATTGGATACCGACGATCGAATCTCGTGACAAGTAACATACCGATGACAAAGGGAACAGCAGTATGTTGTTATGCGGTTTGACCGATAAAGATCTTCAAGAATATGTAGGAGCCAATATGAGCATCCAGGTTCCGCTATTGGTTATTGACCGGAAACAGTTCTAGGTCATGTCTACATAGTTCTCGAACCCGTTGAGGTCCGCACGCTTAACGTTACGATGATGCTTTTATTATGAGTTTATATGTTTTGATGTACCAAGTTTGTTCGGAGTCCCGGATGTGATCACGTACATAACGAGGAGTCTCGAAATGGTCGAGACATAAAGATTGATATATTGGACGACTATATTCGGACACCGGAATTGTTCCGGGTGATTTCGGAGAAAACCGGAGTGCCAGAGGGGTTACCGGAACCCCCCGGGGAAGTATTGGGCCTTAGTGGGCCTGAGGGGAGAGAGAGAGGGCAGCAGCCCAGGAGGTGGCGTCCCCCCCCATGGGGAGTCCGAGTTGGACTAGGGAGGGGGGCGTGGCCCCTCTTTCCCTCTCCCTCTCCCTCTCTTTCCTTGCCCCTTCCTCCTTCCTAGTGGGACTAGGAAAGGGGAATCCTACTCCCACTAGGAGGAGGATTCCCCCCCTCCTTGGCGCGCCCCTAGGGCCGGCCTCCCCCCTTGCTCCTTTATATACGGGGGCAGGGGGGCACCCCAAGACACACAAGTTGATCTTCGTCATCGTTCCTTAGCCGTGTGCGGTGCCCCCATCCACCATATTCCACCACGGTCATATCGTCGCGGAGTGTAGGCGAAGCCTCGCGTCAGTAGAACATCATCATCGCCACCACGTCAGGCCGACGGAACTCATCCCGACACCCTGCTAGATCGGAGTCCGGGATCGCCATCGAAGTTGAACATGTGCGTAACACCGGAGGTGCCGTCGACGCTCGGTGCTTGGATCGGTCGGATCGTGAAGACGCATTTACTACATCAACCGCGTTGTCATAACGCTCCGCTTTCGGTCTCACGAGGGTACGCGTGGACACACTCTCCCCTCTCGTTGCTATGCATCACCATGATCTTGCGTGTGCGTAGGAAAATTTTGAAATTACTACGTTCCCCAACGGTGGTATCAGAGCCCAGGTTTTATGCGTTGATGTTATATGCACGAGTAGAACACAAGTGAGTTGTTGGCGATACAATTCATATTGCTTACCAGCATGTCATACTTTGGTTCAAGCGGTATTGTTGGATGAAGCGCCCGGACCGACATTACGCCAGACGCTTACGCGAGACCGGTTCTACCAACGTGCTTTGCACACAGGTGGTCAGCGGGTGTCGGTTTCTCCAACTTTAGTTGAACCGAGTATGGCTACACCCGGTCCTTGCGAAGGTTAAAACAACACTAACTTGACGAATCTATCGTTGTGG
Organism: Aegilops bicornis; assembly: GCA_021605145.1. Lineage (NCBI taxonomy): Eukaryota > Viridiplantae > Streptophyta > Magnoliopsida > Poales > Poaceae > Aegilops > Aegilops bicornis. The sequence continues at coordinate 565,313,420 of CM038674.1, read as the reverse complement.
TTTTGATGCGTAGGTAAGAACGGTTCTTGCTCAGCCCGTAGCGACCATCGTGAAAATTTGCAACAACAAAGTAGAGGACGCCTAACTTGTTTTTGCGGTGGCATGTTGTGATGTGATATGGTCAAGACATGATGCTATATTTTATTGTATGAGATGATCATGTTTTGTAAACCGGGTTATCGGCAATTGGCAGGAACCATATGGTTGTCGCTTATTGTATGAAATGCAAACGCCTCAGAATTGCTTTACTTTATCACTAAGCTGCAGCGATAGTCATAGAAGCAATAGATGGCGAATTAACAACGATGCTACGATGGAGATCAAGGTGTCGCGCCGGTGACGATGGTGATCACGAGCCGGTACTACGGAGATGGAGATCACAAGCACAAGATGATGATGGCCATATCATATCACTTATATTGATTGCATGTGATGTTTATCCTTTATGCATCTTATCTTGCTTTGATTGACGGGTAGCATTTTAAGATGATCTCTCACTAAATTATCAAGAAGTGTTCTCCCGAGTATGCACCGCTGCTAAAGTTCGTCGTGCCTGTACACCAAGTGATGATCGGGTGTGATAAGCTCAACGTCCATCTACAACGGGTGCAAGCCAGTTTTGCACACGCAGAATACTCGAGTTAAACTTGACGCAGCCTAGCATATACAAGATATGGCTCCTCGAACACGGAGACCGAAAAGGTCAAGCGTGAATCATATAGTAGATATGATCAACATAGTGATGTTCACCATTGAAAACTACTCCATCTCACGTGATGATCGGGTTATGGTTTAGTTGATTTGGATCACGTGATCACTTAGATGATTAGAGAGATGTCTATCTAAGTGGGAGTTCTTAAGTAATATGATTAATTGAACTTAAATTTATCATGAACTTAGTCCCGTAGTATTTTTGCAAATTATGTTGTAGATCAATAGCTCGAGTTGTTGCTTTCATATGTTTATTTTGATATGTTCCTAGAGAAAATTGTGTTGAAAGATGTTAGTAGCAATAATGTGGATTGGATCCGTGATCTCGAGGTTTATCCTCATTGCTGCACGTAAGAATTATGTCCTTAATGCAGCGCTAGGTGATGTATCTATTGCAGGAGCGTATGCGTATCGTTATGAACGCTTGGCTAGCTCAATATGATGACTACTTGATAGTTTAGTGCACCATGCTTAACGGCTTAGAATCGGGACTTCAAAGACGCTTTTGAACGCCATGGACCATATGAGATGTTCCAGAATTGAAGTTAATATTTTAAGAAAATACCCGAGTTGAGAGATAGGAAATCTCCAACAAGTTCTATAGCTAAAAGATGGAGGAGAATCGCTCAACTAGTGAGCATGTGCTCAGATTGTCTGGTACTTCAATCACTTGAATCAAGTGGGAGTTAATCTTCCGTATAAGATAGTGATTGACAGAGTTCTTTCTAGTCACCATCACCAAGTTACTAGAACTTCGTGATGAACTATAGTATGCAAGGGATAACGAAAACGATTCTCGAGCTCTTCGTGACGTTGAAATCGACGAAGGTAGAAATCAAGAAAGAGCATCAAGTGTTGATGATTGACAAGACCACTAGTTTCAAGAAAAGGGCAAAGGGAAAGAAAGGGAACTTCAAGTAGAATGGCAAGCAAGTTGTCACTCCGCCGAAGAAGCCCAAAGCTGGACCAAAGCCCTGAATCGAAAGTGCTTACACCGCAAAGGAAATGGTCACCGAAGCGGAGATGCCCCTAATATTTGGTGGATAAGTAGGATGGCAAAGTGAACAAGGGTATATTTGATATACAGGTTATGGATGTGTGCCTTACTAGTGTTTATAGTAGCCCCTGAGTATTTGATACTTGTTCGGTTGCTAAGATTAGTAACTCAAAACAGAAGTTACAGAATAAACAGAGACTAGTTGAAGGGGAAGTGACGATGAGTGTTGGTAGTAGTTCCAAGATGGATATGATCATCATCGCACACTCTTTATACTTTCGGGATTAGTGTTAAACCTAAATAAATGTTATTTGGTGTTTATGCTTAAGCATGAATATGATTTGATCATGTTTATTATGTATATGGTTATTCATTTAAAGTTAAAGAATAATTGTTATTCGCTTACATGAATAAGACCTTCGATGGTCATACACCCAATGAAAATAGTTTGTTGGATCTCGATCGTAGTGATACACATATTCATAATATTGATGCCAAAAGATGCAAAGTTAATAATGATAGTGCAACTTATTTATGGCAATCGCCGCTTGGGTCATATCGGTGTAAAGCGCATGAAGAAACTCCATAAAGATGGATTTTCGGAATCACTTGGTTATGAATCATTTAATGCTTATGTAACCGTGCCTTTTGGGCGTAGATGACTAAAACTCCGTTCTTCTAACAATGGAACGAAAGCAACAAACTTGTTGGAAATAATACATACCGATGTATGCGTACTAATGAGTATTAAGGCTCATGGCGGGTATCATTATTTTCTCGACCTTCACAAATGATTTGAGCAGATATGGGTATATCTACTTGATGAAACATAAGTCCAAATAGTTGAAAGGTTCAAAGAATTTCAGAGTGAAGTGGAAAATCATCGTAATAAGAAAATAAAATTTCTGCGATCCGATCATGGAGACGTAATATTTGAGTTACGAAGTTTGGTCTTCAATTAAAACAATGTGGAATAGTTTCACAGCTCACGCCACCGAACACCACAACGTTATGGTGTGTCCGAACGTCAGAATCAAGACTTTATTGGATATGGTGCGATCTATGATGTCTCTTACCGATTTACCATTATCGCTTTTGGGGTTATGCATTAGAGACAAATGCATTCACATTAAAAGGGCACCATATAAAAATCCGCTGGAGACGACACCATATGAATAATGGTTTAGCAAGAAACCAAAGTTGTCGCTTTCTTAAAGTTTGGGTTGTGATGCTTATGTGAAAAAGTTTCAACATGATAAGCTTGAACCCAAATCGGAAAAGTGCGTCTTCATAGGATACCCAAAATGTTGGGTACACCTTCTATCACAGATCCGAAAGGCAAGACATTTGTTGCTAAGAATGGATCCTTTCTAGAGAAGGAGTTTCTGTCGAAAGAAGTGAGTGGGAGGAAAGTAGAACTTGATGAGGTTACATTACCAGCTCCCTTATTGAAAAGTAGTTCATCACTGAAATCAGTTCCTGTGACACCTACACCAATTAGTGAGGAAGTTAATGATGATGATCATGAAACTTCAGATCAAGTTGTTACTGAACTTCGTAGATCAACCAGAGTAACATCCGCACCAGAGTGGTACGGTAATCCTATTCTGGAGGTCATGTTACTTGACCATGATGAACCTACGAACTATGAGGAAGCAATGATGGGCCCAGATTCCGCGAAATGGTTTGAGGCCATGAAATCTGATATGTGATCCATGTATGAGAACAAAGTATGGACTTTGATTGACTTGCCCAAATGAGCGGCGAGCCATTGAGATTAAATGGATCTTTAAGAGGAAGATGAACGCTGATAGTAGTGTTACTATCTACAAAGCTAGAATTGTCGCAAAAGGTTTTCGACAAGTTCAAGGTGTTGACTAGGATGAGAGTTTCACTGTGATCTATGCTTAAGTCTGTCCGAATCATGTTAGCAATTGCTGCATTTTATGAAATCTGGCAAATGGATAAACAAAACTGCATTCCTTAATGGATTTATTAAGAAAGAGTTGTATGTGATGCAACCAGAAGGTTTTGTCAATCCTAAAGATGCTAACAAAATATGCAAGCTCCAGCCGATCCATCTATGGACCTGCAAGCATCTCGAGTTGGAATATACGCTTTGATAAGTTGATCAAAGCATATAGTTTTATGCTGCATTTGCGGTGAAGCCTGTATTTATAAGAAAGTGAGTGGGAGCACTACAACATTTCTGATAATTATATGTGAATGACATATTATTGATCGTAAATAATGTAGAATTATTCTCGCAAAGCATAAAGAAGTGTTTGAAAGGAGTTTTTCAAAGAAAGACCTCGGTGAAAGTCAAGCATATTGAGCATCAAGATCTATAGAGATAGATCAAGGCGCTTGATAAGTTTTTTAATGAGTACATACCTTGACAAGATTTTGAAGTGGTTCAAAATGGAACAGTCAAAGAAAGAGTTCTTACCTGTGTTACAAGGTGTGAAATTGAGTAAGACTCAAAGCCCGACCACAATGAGAAGATAGAAAGAGAATGAAAGTCATTCCCTATGCCTCAGCCATAGGTTCTACAAAATATGCCATGTCGTGTACCAGATCTATTGTATACCCTACACTGAGTTTGACAAGGGAGTACAATAGTGATCTAGGAGTAGATCACTGGACAACGGTCAAAATTATCCTTAGTGGAATAAGGATATGTTTCTCGATTATGGACACGATAAAAGGTTCGTAAATGAGGGTTACGCCGATACAAGTTTTGGCACTGATCTAGATGACTCTAAGTCTCGGCCTAGATACATATTGAAAGTGGGAGCAATTAGCTAGAGTAGCTCCGCAAGTAGCATTGTAGACATAGAATATTTGCAAAATACTTACGGATCTGAATGTGACAGCATCTGCTGACTAAAAATTATCTCACAAGCAAAACATGATCACACCTTAGTACTCTTTTGGTGTTAATCACATAGCGATGTGAACTAGATTATTGACTCTAGTAAACCCTTTGGGTGTTGGTCACATGACGATGTCAACTATGGGTGCTAATCACATGGTGATGTGAATTATTGGTGTTAAATCACATGGCGATATGAACTAGATTATTGACTCTAGTGCAAGTGGGAGATCAAGGAAATATGCCCTAGAGGCAATAATAAAGTTATTATTTATTTCCTCATATCATGATAAATGTTTATTATTCATGCTAGAATTGTATTACCTGGAAACATGATACATGTGTGAATACATAGACAAACATAATGTCACTAGTATGCCTCTACTTGACTAGCTCATTAAATCAAAGATGGTTATGTTTCCTAACCATAGACATGTGTTGTCATTTGATTAATCTGGATCACATCATTAGGAGAATGATGTGATTGACTTGACCTGCCTGCTAGCCTAGCACTTGATCGCTTAGTATGTTGCTATTGCTTTCTTCATGACTTATACATAGTTCCTACAACTATGAGATTATGCAACTCCCCACAACGGAGGAACACTTTGTGTGCTACCAAACGTCACAACGTAATCGGGTGATTATAAAGGTGCTCTCAGGTGTCTCCGAAGGTACATGTTGGGTTGGCATATTTCGAGATTAGGATTTGTCATCTGATTGTCGGAGAGGTATCTCCTGGGCCCTCTCGGTAATGCACATCACTATAAGCCTTGCAAGCAATGTAGCTAATGAGTTAGTTACGGAATGATGCATTACGTAACGAGTAAAGAGACTTGCCGCAGAACGAGATTGAACTAGGTATTGATAACGACGATCGAATCTTAGGACAAGTAACATACCGATGACAAAGGGAATAACAGATGTTGTTATGCGGTTTGACCGATAAAGATCTTCGAAGAATAGGTAGGAGCCAATATGAGCATCCGTGTTCCGCTTATTGGTTATTGACCTAAACAGTTCTAGGTCATGTCTACATAGTTCTCGAACCCGTAGGGTCCGTGACGCTTAACGCTACGATGCTTTTGATGCTTTTTATTATGAGTTTATATGTTTTGATGTACCAAGGTTGTTCGGGTCCCGGATGTGATCAAGGATATGACGAGGAGTCTCTAAATGGTCGAGACATAAAGATTGATATATTGGATGACTATATTCGACACCGGAATTGTTCCGGTGATTTCGGAGAAAATCGAGTGCCGGAGGGTTACCGGAACTCCCCGGGGAAGTATTGGGCCTTAGTGGGGCTCGAGGGGAGAGAGAGGGCAGCAGCGCCAGAGGTGGTGCCTCTCTGATGGGGAGTCCGACTGGACTAGGGAGGGGCGCGCCCTCTTCCCTCTCCCTCTCCCTCTCTTCCTTCCCCTTCCTTCCTTCCTAGTGGGACTAGGAAAGGGAATCCTACTCCCCACTAAGAGGAGGATTCCTCCTCATGGCGCGCCCTCAGGGCCCCAAGCCGACCGCCTCCCCTTGCTCCTTTATATACGCAAGGGGGGCACCCCAAGACACACAAGGTGATCTTCGTGATCGTTCCTTAGCCGCAGTGTGCGGTGCCCCTCCACCATATTCCACCTCGCCATATCGTCATGAGTTTAGGCGAAGCCTCGCGTCAGTAGAACATCATCATCGCTACCACGCCGTCAGGTTTGACGGGAACTCATCCCCGACACCCTCGCTGGATCGGAGTCCGGGATCGCCATCGAAATGAACGCAGTGTAACACCGGAGGTGCCGTGACGCTCGGTGCTTTTCTGGATCGGTCGGATCGTGAAGACGCATCGACTACATCAACCGCGTTGTCATAACGCTCCGCTTTCGGTCTACGAGGGCATGGACACACTCTCCCCTCGTTGCTATGCATCACCATGATCTTGCGTGTGCGAGGGAAAATTTTGAAATTACCACGCTCCCCAACAACCGGACGGGACGCCTAAAGACGCACTTCTCGTGGTTCAGCTTGAGATTGATCTTCATGGTGTTTGTGAATGTTTCTTGCAAATCTGGTATGAGGGTTGCCCTGTCCTTGGTTTTGACCACTATGTCATCCATATAAGCTTCCATATTTCTATGGAGCTGGGTTCAAAACCAATCTGACCGCCTCTTGCAAACGCCGAACCAGCACTCTTCAACCCGGAAGGCATCCGCATGAAACAATACGCACTGCATGGGGTGATGAATGTTGTTTTCTTCGCCTTCTCTTGTCATGAAGATCCGTGGTAGCCGGAGTAGGCGCCGAGGAATGACAACAGATCACACCCACTGTGGAGTCAACAATCTGGTCGATGCGCGGCAACAGGAAGGGGTCTTCGTGGCAAGCCTTATTGATATCTGCGTAATCAATACACGCTTCCACTTCCCATTTGCCTTGCGCACTACGACCGGATTGGCCAACCACGTTGGATGGAGCACTCCTCTTACCAAACCCACTGCTTCTAGTTTCCGGATCTCTTCTGTGATGAACTCTTGTCGTTCCAAAGCTTGCTTCTTGACCTTCTGCTTGACGGGCCGTGCATGAGGGCGCATGTTGAAGGTGGTGCTCAATCACCTCCACAGGAACACGGGGATGTCGGAAGCTTGCCATGCAAACACATCGACATTCGCCCTTGGGAAGGTGACGAGCGCCAGCGTCTTCCTATTTGTCGTCAAGGGTGGAGCTTATGGTAAAAGTTCCTCCCGTGCGAGTCCTCATTGATGTAAACCTTCTTGGTTCCCGGCGGTATGGCCTCTGGGCTTCTTGTTTCCGCTTTGGAGCTCTCTAGCACGCCCTCGACGGTAGCGCTTACACCAAGAGGTGTGCTTGCCGGAGTGGGTGTCCGAGGTCTCACCGGTCTTCTTCTTCTTCTTCCCTCCCGGGGTCCCGGGCAGAGCAAGTGCCCTAGTGGCGGCATTCTTTAATCGCCTATTTGGTATAGTTGGTCGGCAAATCAGCGCATCTTTCTTATCGGAGGGATGGTGATGATGCGTCACAGTCCCGCATCTTCGTGGTGTTGTAGGCGTAGGTGTGGCGCTGCCATGAACTTGGCCAAGATCATGCCAAGGATCCTGCTGTACGGCAAGGGGATCTTGGCAACATCAAACCACGCATCCTCTCCGGGCCCCGTAGTTCAGGTCGCTTCCAAAAGTCACGGCAGCGTGATTTTTCCTTGGGTTGGCTTTCTTCCCGGTTGACCCCCGAACGTGCCCGCCTTCTTCGAGGTCTCCATTAGGAATCTGCCGGTAGCTTCGATCACGGGCAGCGCGAGATCAAGTTCAGACCGCCCCCGCCATCGACTAGCATCTTCGCCACCTTGAGGTTGCGTATTGTTGGGGAAACCAACAATGGCAGGCACCCGACCTGATGGTGCGATCGGGGTGATCCTCGGTCAAAATGATAGGTGTGTCGACCACTTCAGCCGGCCTTTGGGCATCAAACGACGGCTCTGCCTTTGTAATCTCTCGCGCCTAATCGCTTAAGCCGGGCGGTGAGAAGTATGCAGCGTGAGGCGCCGCCGTCGACCTTTATGGCCTCTGTAGCTTTCGAAACCCTTGGTCTCCGGATTAGCCGTCCTCTTCGTGATCGCGTCTTACGGCTTTACATCCACGGCCCCGGCTCTCCTATTGTTTATCCTTGCGACGGCCCGCCCTTTGGGCTGTTACGCTTTCTTGCCGGACCCCTCAGCACCGTCTCGGCCCTTCTCCTTGTCCCGCCTCTCATACTCAGCCCTCTGCTTCTCAACAGGAGCTCAACCTGTTGGCAGCCTTTGAGAGCATGGCCTTTAAATGCGATGGATCTTGCAAGATCGCTTATGTCGGAGTTTCACAGCTTCTCGGCAGTCGCCAAAGGTCTTGCCGGCGAAGCGACATCCGGCAACTTCCTTGCCGGGTCATCTGCCTTGGTTTTCTTGGTGGAGCCGGCGTCATCAGATCCCTCGACGGCAAGCACTGCTTTTACCTTTGCGCTTCCTGTTGCGGGCGCCACTTTTCTTCGCCGGGCGGCAATATCCTCATCCGAGGAGTCGGTCTCCACGCCGCATCTTCGCCGGGTACTTCCTTCCCTCTTCAGCTCGGGCACATCTGTCAGCAAGAACATAGAGTTCTGCTACATCTTTCACCTTGTTCATTGCCAGCTCTTCGCGCATCTTGCGGTTACGCACGTTCTGATGGAACGCGCCGATGATGGCGGCAGGGTGAACATCAGGGATATTGTACTGTATCCGGCTGAACCTCTGTATATACTTGCGGAGACTCTCTCCTCCCTTCCGGGAATGACGTGCAGTCGCTTGCTTGGCCATGGGCTTGGCGGCCTCCAAAGAAAGGCGCCCACGAACTCATGGCACAAATCCGACCAGAGGAAATAGAGTCTCACCGCAAGTGCATCAACCATGACATGGCATTGGGTTTAAGAGCCAACGGAAGTAATTCGCAGCACCTTATCGTCGCGGGCTCCAAGCAGCTTGCATCGCGATGGTGTAGATGCCGAGGAACTTCGGACGGGTGGGTCTTGCCATTGTACTTTTCGCCACGTCGGGTTTGAAGGTGCGGTGAGTGGGCCACCGAACTGCCGTAGCTCATCGGGTAAAATCGGATAGCCTACCTCGTAAGGTAGGCCTCTGTGGCTCTCCGGTGCCGGGTGGCTCACAAAGCAGCCCTCGCCGTCCCGATTGGTGGCGCGCTTCCGCTCAGCCGGCGCCGAGTAGTGGTTCGAGCGTCTTCATGTTCTCGTTCTCAAGAATTTGGCGCTGGTCATAGTGGGCCCGCTGGCTCCGGACGATGCTATGGAGATTTGGTCGCCGTAACGTCGCGACGGCCGGGCGTCATGATCCCGGTACCGGCAAGGAAGAGGTGAGTGCACCGTGGTCGCGCGCCGCCGGCTTTCCTGCCATCGCGCGTGGGACTCCGTCGAACATCGAATTCGGGGCTCCTCCGCACTTCGGTTCGCCTTTGTTGGCCACCGCAACAAGGCTTCGGATAGTGGCTCTCCATTCGCCGAAGTTTCCCGTAGTGGGAGGAAAATCGAGGAGCAATCGCCGCTGCCAGCCGTGGCTTCGCTGGCGTTGGTGGCAGCGAAACCTCGCACGGATCGCGACGCCGCTTCAACTTCGACCATGTTAGAAGGAGCTCTATCCACGACCCCGGTCGCATGCCATCTTTCACCGGCGCCGGGCGGGCGGGCAGGTCTTCTAAATCCCGGAATGGCGCTGGGGCTCTTTCGGCGACGCCCGGGGGTCCTCGGCGTGATTACGCTGCCGTTCGTCACAAGGCCGCTTGAGAGAACGCTGCCGCCGGCGCCCGGGCGTGAGTCTTGAAGCCCTCGAGTCACCTTCGGGCGGGTGGCAGCAATCTTGGAAGGCCCGCGCCACCCGCTGGAGGGCCTGGCTCCGCCTTTTGATTTGGCGGCGGCCCGTTAACAGCGCAAGACGAACATCGCCGCCTCCCAAACTTCGGCTCTTTGGGGACGGTGTTGGTGTTCGCGAACGGCGCCCGGGTCCTTTTCGCGACCGGTCCGCTGCTCGCCCATGCTGGCCGGACGGGATGTCCGGCTCAGACGGGCCAACCGCCATCGCTATCTTCTTCTTGGGCGCCATGACGATGAAGAAGCGCCGAACTAACTGCTAGAGCCGATTCTCACAATCGCGCTTCTACCGGCGCGCCAAAGATAAGTCGGTGTGGGAACGACACCTATGGGATCACAAGAATCCCTACTACGGTCGCGGGCGCGGGTCGTGAGAAGAGCGGATCAAACAGATAGCACACGGTTTCTTTATCCGTGTTCGGGCGGCGATGCGTAAACCCTACTCCTGCTTTGGTGGCTTGTTTATCTGTGTTCTTGAACTAGCAATGGGCCGTGAGGAGCTCCAAAAGTCGAATCCTCCTCCCAGTCGCCTGGGCCTCCTTTTATAGGGAAAGGGGTTGCCACAGGGCACACAGGAGGTGGAAAGGGTACAAGGATGCGAAGTTTATCCCTCAGCATTACATGACAAGGCGCCTTAAATGCGCTCTTTGCTTAGGTGTCCTTGCTTTATCGGGGCGGGGAGAGCCCTGTCTCGTCCGGTTACCGCTTCCTTTCGTGTTGACACGCATACACGGGTGGTGCCTGTGGTGCCATGTAGGCGGTGCAGGCACCGAGGTGGCGCAGGTGGGTCTCCACGGAGATCCGCTTGCCGCCACGCAGTGCCTCGCCTAACTGGGTTGGGTCGGCAATGCATGCGAACGGTGGTGGAGGTTTGATTGGCATGGGCACGATGGTGGCCCTACGGTGCCCTTTTTGGCAAGGGCCTCGCTGCAGCCCCGGCTAAGGGTCTTGCTGGGCCCCCAAGAAGGGTCTTGCCGTGGCGCTGTTCTTGTCATCCCCAAGGCTCTTGCCGGGGCCTTGTGGTCCTCCTTGGCTGGGATCCCGCCAAGGGTCGCCATCTTCTATAAGCGTGTATCCGGTCTTGAATGTCTTCACAAAGATCTGCATACCACCACGGGATGTCTCCTCAATCCTTGCCCCATGGGGGCAGTGGACTCAAGGGTGACTCGCCTCCGTAGGTGTGGGGCGAGTTACCCACAAAGAAGGGTCTTGCTTAAGCTTGCTAAAACCGCCTCCTAAGAAGGATCTTGCCAGGGGAGTCCGCTTCGTCCCCTTTGCTCTTTGTGATCTTGGTCTTGGCGTTGTTCTGCTCCTTTCGAGCTTCGACCTCACCTTGGCTCACCTCCCTTGCCTTGCTCAGTGCGGTGGTGCTCGTGGCTCAGACTGCCTGTGCACAGTTATAGGGGTACAAAAAGTGTACCCCTCTTTTTGTACATCGGCAGCAACGATCGAGGCTACGGCAGAGGAGGAGGAAGAAACGCAAGACGCTGGGAAGACCGTGGCCCTCGCCAAGGGTGGCGTGACCGACCTCGCGAGGACTGCTGGCAGGATCCGCCTTGCGAGGGAGGTTGGCGGGACCCGCCTCGCGAGGGAGGCTGGAGAGATCAGCCTCGCGAGGATCGCCTGCAAGGCAACGCAGGCTCCCTCCACCGCCACCGCAGCCAAGGAGAAATGAAGACCATCATCAAGACGAAGGGGCCGGGGGCTTCCAGGAGCCGCGCGTGATCGCTTGCATCCTGGGCGGAGCTCAAGCCCCAGCCCTCTCGGCGCATCTTCAAGCAGCTCGCCTGCCGGCGAATGCAGTCCTCCCCAAGCTCGAAGCCACGCCGCCTCTCGTGTGGTCAGCGTGCGCCATCACGCTCAAATTTCGGGATCGGCTCAAGTGCGCAGCCACGGCCAGAGTCCTCCCGATGCTTTGCTCCCCAATCATCAGCGAACGCGTGCAAGTCACCAGGACCCTCATTGATGGTGGAGCAGGCTTAATGTCCTGTCTGTCGAGACATTCAACAATCTCCAAGTGCCATACAATCAGCTTCACCAACCAAGCCTTTCTCCCGAGTCACCGATGGCTCCACGGTTCCGACAAGGTGTCCGCCTTCCCGTCACCTTCGGGCGCTTGGCAACCATCGCACCGAGCTCATCGACTTCGACGTCGCCCACATTCGCCGCCATACAATGCCATCCTCGGGTATCCAACTGGCCAAATTCATGGCCGTGACTCCATCACGGCTACAATGTCCTTAAGATGCCAGAAGTGGTGGAGTCATCACGGTGCCTTGTGAAGAGAGAGACGCAGTGTGTTCCCTGGAGCGTGCTTTTCAAGCCACATCACTTGAAGACCCAAATCGCAGGAGCGGGAGGCTCCCCGAGGCCGCTCTCAAGAAGAAGAAGACATCGACCGCCCGATCCCTCGAGGCAGCCCCTCGTGGTCCGCGCTCGCTCAGGGCACCTCCTTCTGTTGTATAGGAAGGCGCCTCCAAGATCCTCCTCGAGCAACGCTCGGGGCTCTCTCGGAGGGCCACCGACTTTGCTAAGATCACGAGGGACGCGCTTTGGGCACCACTTGGAGGCGTGTTTCAAAGCACGCTTTCCCTCAGAAGGAGCGAGGCAAGGAGGGCTGAACCCTCGTGAGTTCGTCCACCAGATCATTCAGAGCCGCAGGAGTCAAGAGTCATGAGTGGCGCCGCCACTACCCGCCGTAGCTCCCCATCCCGGCGAAGATGGTGGGCTGCGCGTTTGCATCGACATACCAAGGCTCAACCGAGCCGCCTCTGAGCGCCTCGGCCCTCGCGTGGGGCGTTGTGAAGGTCCACCTCCACAGCCCACGTCAGATGCCTTACGGCTTGTCTTAACGCGGCCGCTACCAAGGCCAGCGCCATGAGGAGCATCCCGGAGGCTCAAGAGGCCAGGCGTTCTGCAGTCCCGCGGAGATGGAGATGGTCCGCGAGGAGCCACCAGCCTCGGGCCTCCCGAGGCCCCTGGGCCGGGGCTCGTGAGGATCGGCTTCCGCAGCCAAGACGACGTCCGTTACATTTCAAAGATCCCTTCGCCTTTCAACGTTATCGTGACATCCTTCGAAGTTTCATTTTTCAGTGGGGCGCCCTCGAGGCTGCATCATTCCTGTGTCGCGTGGGTCCGCCCTCGTATGCGTATATCCCTTTTGCTTCATGTTCCTAGCTTACTTTATTGGGGTGCCCTCGGGCTGCATCATCCCCAAAGTCGCCAGTTCGAGCCCAGCGATGTCCGCCTTTCTCTCGCACCTATCTAAATAGACTTGCTCCTTCGTGATTAACGATTGACCTAGTCGCCCGCCGATTGACACCAATCGATGGAGCTGCTCCTTAACGGCACGACGCTTGCGCATGGGTCCGTCCCCGCAACGCCGACAAACTGAATGGTCGAGCTCGCCGCTGCAGCCCCGCATAGCGCCACCTCGCCAAGCCTTTCAGCGTTCCCGTCACCCCTCCAGAGCAACCAACGGTGCCGATCGTCGATTGTCATGGCGAACCCTTGTTCTTTTTGTGATGAGCCCGCAGGATCTCTTCAAGGAGCAGATCGGGCGAGGCCCTCACGGCGTCTCCTCCACTCTCGCCCGCCAACCGCTTGCACGTTAAAGGGAGGTACCGAGCATCGTGAATCATGGGCTCTTCATCGCTTCTCCAGCCCTCACCCTCTGGCCTTGTCCATGGCATCGCGACCTGGCATACCAGCGACGGCTGAGACCCGCTTGAGGGCCGGGACCCGAGGACGTAGAGCAGAAAGGGGAGTAAGGGCGAGAGGGAAGAGGCACGCGGGGACCTGATAACCCACAAGTATAGGGGATCGCAACAGTTTTCGATAAGTAAGAGTGTCGAACTCAACGAGGAGCTAAAGGTAGAACAAATATTCCCTAAAGTTCTATCGACCACCGATACAACTCTACGCACGCTTGACGTTCGCTTTACCTAGAACAAGAATAAAACTAGAAGTACTTTGTAGGTGTTTTCGGATAGGTTTGCAAGAAAGTAAAGAGCACGTAAACATAAACTAGGGGCTGCTAAGATGAAAACACAACTAAAGTAAATATGGAGAGTGTGGAAAAGTGGTGGTAGGAGTTGTGGAATTGTCCCTAAGCAATTGACTATGTTACTGGACCGGTAATCACTATTGCAATTCTATTTGAGGGAGAGGCATAAGCTAACATACTTTCTCTACTTGGATCATATGCACTTATGATTGGAACTCTAGCAAGCATCCGCAACTACTAAAGATTCATTAAGGTAAAACCCAACCATAGCATTAAAGTATCAAGTCCCCTTTATCCCATAATGCAAATAACCTACTTACTGGTCTCAGGCTTCTCCACTCACGCCACCCACCATAAGCAAATCATAAACATATTGCAAACCCTACAGCTGAATCCCTCACGCTTGCGCAACACAGAGGGCACAATAGGAAAGCACCAATAATAAAACATGCAACTCAAACCAATCATAGCAATTCATCAATCACCGATAGGACAACGAAAATCTACTCAGACATCATAGGATGGCAACACATCATTGGATAATAATATGAAGCATAAAGCACCATGTTCAAGTAGAGGGTACAGCGGGTTGTGGAGAGTGGACCGCTGAATATAGAAGGGGAAGGTGATGGAGATGTTGGTGAAGATGACGGTGGTGTTGGTGAAGATCGCGGTGATGATGATGGCCCCGCAGCTGCCCGCTGGCCACCGGAAGCAAGGGGGAGAGGGGGCCCCTTCTTCTTCATCTTCCTTGACCTCCTCCCTAGATGGGAGAAGTGTTTCCCTCTGGTCCTAGGCTCCCATGGCGAGGGAGGGGCGAGAGCCCTCCGAGATTGGATCTATCTCTCTGCTTCGCTGCCTCTCTTGTCTCTGCTTTCACCGCTTCGTATATATGGAGATCCAGAACTCCGATTGGCACCGAAACCTTCGCCGTGATTTTTTTCGAATATTAGCTTTCTTGCGGCAAAGAAGAGCATCAACCGCTTACGGTGGACCACGAGGGTCAGGCGCGCTACTGGGGGTAGGCGCGCCCCTACCTCGTGACCACCCTCGACACCGCCTCGCGTGGATTTTTCTTCCGAATTTTCCATATTTTCCAAAAATAAGCTCCGTCTGCTTTTATCCCGTTTGGATTCTGATTGATATGGATATTCTGCGAAACATAAAACATGCAACAGACAGGAACTGGCACTGGGCACTGGATCAATATGTTAGTCCCAAAAATAATATAAAAAGTTGCCAAAAAGTATATGAAAGTGAATAATATTGGCATGGAATAATAAAAATTATAGATACGACGGAGACGTATCAGGACCTCGCCAGGCAACTCCTCATCTGCCGATGCGCGGACCTAACGCCGCACCAGGAAGCGGTTCCTGACTCCCGAGATAAGTCATCCTCCGGAAACACTAGCTATCGCAGCACCGACCTCGCACCTAAGGCAATCCCGTGTTAGCAACGCCGCGCCCTTCCTCACCGAATGATGGCTGCTTGAGCGCTTAAAGGGGACCTCCCGAGCATCGCGATTCGTGGGCTCTTATCGACCCCGGCCGCCACCTCCTGGCCTTGACCACGTATCGCGACCAGCATACCAACCGACGGCCGAAGCTCGCCTTTGGGACCGGGACCGCCGACGCAGAGCATCAAGCCCTCGTGAGGTTCGAAGGAGGAACTAATCTAAGATGGGATGAGCATCTCGCACTACTTCACGCCAAGGATCATATTAACAAAATGTAATCACAAGCACTCTTACAAGCACCCACGGGTGCGTTTTATTCCTCGCAGGGAACAGAGGGAGCGAGATCCTAAAGAACGCTAACTACACGCTACCGCAAGAGACGCCATCATCAACAAGGGGCCGTCGCACCGGGCGCCAACCCCATCCAGACGAGAGACGGCGGCACCGACAAGCCCACCCTCGCCCGGGAGAGCGACGCCAGCTCGAGGCTCGTGGCTCAGCTGTCGCCGCCGCCTCCGGAGGCGCCAAGAGCTCAAGTGGAGTCGGCTGGATCCTCCGCCGCCTCCGCCGCCCGAGGAGCTGCTGCTGGGGAGCGGCTGGCGAAGCCTAGTCTCGCCAAGCGCAGGCTCGACCACCTCTCTCAGGCAGCACTCCATGCGCTTCCGCGTCGAAGACCTTGAAGAACATCACGGAAGCGCCTGTCAGACTCCAGAGATGGATCGCGAGGGCGCCTCGTCTGCAGACCCGGGCGATCTCGCCCCCACTGGAGTCATGAAGACCTCGCCGGGGCGACGACGCGACCTCGCCCCTTCGCCAAGGGGGTGCTGCAGCCGGGCGTGGTCGCAGCCTGTAGCACCGTAGATCCTCTCTCGAATCCCTAAGGCGAAGGAGGGAGGAAGGCGAATCCAAGACCGAGGAGGCATGGCGGCGTGGAGCACAAACTTTGGGAGGAGCCCTCGGCGTGGACTCTGGGGAACAACGCTGACTCTGCTAGGATTCGCTGGCGCCGACGGGCAAGGCGACGCCCATGGCGCCGCATCAACTTCGCTCAGTGGCCCTCAATGCGGGCGCGCATAAGGGCAGCGGGAACCCCGGGCGGCGGCCGCCGCATTGTGGCCTCGACACCTTCCCGCCGGGCGCCTCATCTCGGTGGCGGAGGGCTGACCGCTTTTTTGGCGGCAATGATCGACCCTCTCGGGAGCCTTTCCTTTCTCTTCCACGGAGAACCGGGCGGATCAGAGCCATTGCCACAATGTGGAGCAAGGGATGGAAAAGCAAGAAGAGACTGACTGGAAGGGCACGCGCCATCCCATACTTATAGCCCGGGGAGGCCAACCGCCGACCCCCACGATCACATGTAATCATGACCCGCTTTGCATGCAGGGACTTGTCAATTCGTGCAGTCGCCGAGGCGTCGTGGGGAAGCAGAGACGCCCACGCCCAATCAACCGCCACGCTGGCGCCCAAGGCCGCAGGCTGTTAGGGGCTCATGGGCGCTGCAGACTTGCCCCTTCGCTTCTCCGCTAAGCCAAGTCCAGGTGTGCCTTTGGGCCTGTGGGCTACTGTCGGGCGCTTCCGGGAACGGGGTACCTAGACTTGCTCGCTGCCTCAAGCGGGCGTGGCTCAAGGGGTGGCCCAAGACGGCCATCTTCATCGGCACAAGCTCAAGACCTCGCGAGGGGCTGAGATTGCTGGGCGGATGACAGAAGCCTCGTGCACGGCCTCAGCCAGTTGGCTCATGAGGAGGCGGAGAGATGAGGGCGGGGTACCTCACGAGGTGCCCATGACGCAAGCCATGACGACCAAGGGCGCCAGGCGGGCGCCAGCCCGCGTAGTGTCCTCGTTTCCTCTTTGGTGCAAAGGAGGCAAGCGCGGGCTGAACAACGGGATCTGGAGATCGACCAGAGAGAGAGAGAGAGAGGGCGACTGAACTCCCCCTAGCAGTTTGTCGTGACTGCCAAAATGCATTCTCGAGGGGTCGTTTCTCCTTGTACTGCTTCATCATCGCCCCTTGAGGCAATCCACCACACCACACACTGGAGTAGGGTATTACACCACAATGGTGACCAACCAAAGTATAAACATTGTGTCCCTTTGTGTTGCTCTTTGTGTAGTTTAGATCCTTGCGTAGGCGACGAGGTGCAGTTGGTAGGGGTGAGATCTGCGCCAAGCACTCCCTGTAGTTCGAACCTAGAGGGTCTGCCGAACCCGACATCCGGCAAGAGGCGCCCCACCCTCATGGGCCCCTCATAGCTCCAACCGACGCATTTCCTTCGCCTATATATACTCTTATACCCTAGATCGATCGTAGAGAGCCACTTAAACAACTTTTCCACCGCCGCAACCTTCTGCACTCCATGAGATCCCATCTTGGGGCCTTTTTCGCGATCTCACGGAGGGGAATCGATCACGGAGGGCATCTACATCAACACCATTGCCTCTCCGATGAAGCGTGAGTAGTTTACCACAGACCTTCGGGTCCATATAGTTATTAGCTAGATGGCTTCTTCTCTCTCTTTGATTCTCAATACAAAGTTCTCCTCGATGTTCTTGGCGATCTATTCGATGTAATACTCTTTTGCGGCGTGTTTGCCGAGATCCGATGAATTGTGGGTTTATGAACAAGACTATCTATGAATATTATTTGGTTCTTCTCTAAATTCTTATATGCATGATTTGATATCTTTGCAAGTCTCTTCAAATTATCGGTTTAGTTTGGCCTACTAGATTGATCTTTCTTGCAATGGGAGAAGTGCTTAGCTTTGGGTTCAATCTTGCGGTGTCCTTTCCCAGTGACAGTAGGGGCAGCAAGGCACGTATTGTATTGTTGCCATCAAGGATAAAATGATGGGGTTTATATCATATTGCTTGAGTTTATCCCTCTACATCATGTCGTCTTGCTTAATGCGTTACTCTGTTCTTATGAACTTAATACTCTAGATGCATGTCGGGTAGCGGTCGATTTGTGGAGTAATAGTAGTAGATGTAGAATCATTTCGGTCTACTTGACATGGATGTGATGCTTATATTCATGATCATTGCCTTAGATATTCTCATAACTATGCGCTTTTCTATCAATTGCTCGACAGTAATTTGTTCACCCACCGTAATATATGCTATCTTGAGAGAAGCCACTAGTGAAACCTATGGCCCCGGGGTCTCTTTCTTATTATATTGCATCTCTTTTATTTACATCGCGTCTCGTTTACTATTTTGCAATCTTTACTTTCCAATCTATACAACAAAAATAACAAAAATATTTACTTTTACTATCTTTTATTAGATCTCACTTTTATGAAAGTGACCGTGAAGGGATTGACAACCCCTTTATCGTGTTGGTTGCAAGGTTCTTGATTGTTTGTGCAGGTACTATGTGACCTGTACGTTGTCTCCTACTGGATTGATACCTTGGTTCTCAAAAACTGAGGGAAATACTTACGCTACTTTGTTGCATCACCCTTTCCTCTTCAAGGGAAAACCAACGCATGCTTAAGAGGTAGCACTAAGCTATGAATGCATGCCCCCCCAACCGAGGTTCGCCTAGCAAAGTGCGAAGTAGCTAGCAACCCCCCCTCGTGTCGCCACGAAGGGAATCCTGTTATGAATGCATGCCCCCAACCGAGGTTCACCTAGCCAAGTGCGGTAGCAACCGCCCCACACACACACACACACTTTCGGGCGGGCCAAAGAGGCATATCTCACCAAGATGGATCGTAAAACGACCAAGAATAATCCACCTTGGTCGTATAACCTCTCTCTTGTTGTTGGTCAAAGTGATGGCCGTCCATGCGACTTCGGAGATGGGCTAGCTCGCCAATAATCACGCAAGTAGCTAGTCCCTCAAGACAACCATCGCATGCGTGTGGCCCAAACATATGTATGGAGAGGTGTGTTTTTGAGTAACAATGGAACAACTTTGATGTGACACCGTGATTTCGAACTAGAAATCCCCACACTGAGTGAGGGTTAGGTTGACGATGCATATGTATGTTACACCACACTTCAAGCCAACGACGGGGATTCATGCATGCATAGTATATGCGCTCAATCTTAAGGTCTGAATCTCACCATGACCTATACTACGATAACACGAACCAAATGAAGAATCTGCCATGGTAACCTATCTTGTTGTTGGTCAAGGTGATCATGGATGTCCACGCGGGCCCGCAAATATATAGGCTTGTCGCCAATAACCACGCGAGGGAGTGTACCGTTCGAAGGCAACCACTACATGCATATGTATGGAGGTGATGCGTGCATGCATGTTTGAATACACAACATTGATGTGGCGCGTGCGTAAAAAATCATACACTAGCTCCCCACATAGATCGAGATCGGTTCATGATGTGTCATTGTACTAGCCACTTCAACTCGATGGGAGGGATTCATGCGTACACATGCATGTGTGTGTGCTCAAACTGTATCATGCATGTCATCCCAGAGCAAAAATAATAATCCCCTCCTAGGTCAAATTAACCTCTCTTGTTGTCGTGCAAAAAGTAGTGATGGACCAAGCGGGCCCACAAATGGAAAGCATCGATATCACCGATAACCGCTAAGTGGGTGCGAGAGGACAACCACCACCGCTTTGCATGTGGGCCAAACATATATATGTTGAATACCCGAAATGCACAACTTTGATGTGCCACATGCCTCAAAAACCGTAAACCATGCACCCACACGTAGCGAGGTTCATCAAGCGTACTACATATGATGGTCCCCTTCCCCTCTTCACCGTGATACTATATGCTCCCTGCCAGAATATATGTACAACCCAAAACAATCCTCATCGATGCTGAAATTAATTAACCTCTCCCGATGTAGGTCAAAGTGATGCATGCATGCATCGACGATGGCCCCGTGGGCCCACATATGGAAGCGTCACACGTGAGTGTCCTAGCTAGGATATGCATGTTGCCCAAAAAGGTGTTGTTTGATGTTTGAATAGCCAATTTCACAATTTTGATGTGGATGCGGCTCGAAACCGTGAAGTCCCGACACCTGAGTGAGGTGTACTTGTTCACAGACGCCAGACGTATAGTATATATGCTAGTCCCCTCCACCTCTTCGACGCTGCACTCTATACCACCATAACACAAACAAAAAAGATTCTACCTTGGTGGTCAAATTAACCTCACTGCCGGTTGTTCGTCAAAGTGATGGACGACGACCTCGCAGGCCCACAGAAAGCGTCACGCGTGAGTATCGAGTCTCGTGTAGGACAACCATCGACTGCATGTGGCCAAAACATGTATGTATGAAAGGGTTGTGTAATGTTTTAAATAACGATTTCACGACTCTGATGTGGCACCGGCCTGCCTAAGAAACAGCCAACCCACATGGTGGCTCACAACTCGTAGTGTACGCGAGCCACCCACTACCCCCAGACGCACACACCCACAGACACCACGCGAATCCACCGCAACTACGATGCATGTTAAATTAATTATCCCGCGGTGAACATATATGTTACCAACGGAGGGACGTTTTAATTTTAGAAAAACTACAGAGATCATTAAGACATTTTAGTACATTAATTGATTGATTTTCTACGGGTATAATGTGCAAAAATCAAATTTGAGCTACATGCACACACGACAGTGCACCTAAATGGATTGCAAAAACACATGTGTCTTATTGGGTGCATGTTTACTCCCCGTGCAACAAATTTCAAACATTGAGAATCTTGATTTTAAACTCTAGTACATCCAAAACTTATTTGAAGTTCATGAAACTTATCGTGTTGTCATATGGACACCAATACAAAGTGGCATTATACTTTTTTTGTCAAATTTGAGGCTAGTTTTGATGTAACCTTTATCTAATTACACACGGGAGATTATTAATAATTGGGAACCAATATTCCAAACAGATTATTTATTCGAACCATGAGCGTTAGACCAACAATGGATACGTGCCATGCTTCGGCTAAGCAATAAAGCGGCAACATTAATCATCCAAATAGAAAAACAATATACGTGCCATCACGAATGACCGTCTGCCGCATGCGGCAGGCGTGAGTTGACGGATGCATGCGAGCAAATTACCGCCAGCATGAGCAGTGCAGTGTGACGCCCCGATTCAATCAGACACTAATCATACACGCATAAGCGTAATGCGATTAAGATCGTGGACTCACGGGAAGATATCACAACACAACTCTAAAAATAAAATAAGTCATGCAAGCATCATAATACAAGCCGAGGGCCTCGAGGGCTCGAATGCACGGTGCTCGATCATAGACAAGTCAGCGGAAGCAACAATATCTGAAATACAGACATAAGTTATACAAGTTGCCATAAGATGGCTAGCACAAAGCCGGGATACAGAGATCAAAAGAGGCGCAGCCTCCCGCCTAGGATCCTCCTAAACTACTCCCGGTCGCTATTGGCGGCCCGAACGTAGTAGTAGGCACCCTCGGTGTAGTAGGGTCGCCGCCGACGATGGCGTCGCCCTCGGGTTTCCAAAGATCTCGCTGCGACAACCAGGTAGAATGGAAAGGGGGAAAAGAGGAGAAAAGCAACCGTGAGTACTCATCCAAAGTACTGCAAAGGCAAGGATCTACACTACATATGCATGGGTATCTTCGTAAAGGGGGCAATATCGGTGGGCAAGCAATGAATGCCGTAATAAGAGGGGGATAGCTAGTCCCGTCAAGACTACGCTTCGGGCAGCCTCCATCTTGCAAGCATGTAGAGGAGAGTAGATGGTAAGTTCACCAAGTAGCATCGCATAGCATAATCCTACCCGGTGATCCTCCCCTCGTCGCCCTGTGTGAGAGCGATCACCGGGTTATATCTGGTACTTGGAAGGGTGTCTTTTATAAAGTATCCGGTTCTGGTTGTCATAAGGTCAAGGTACAACTCCGGGTCGCCTGTTACCGTGGACACGACGATTCGAATAGATAAACTGCCCTGCAGGGGTGCACCACATCTGCCGACACGCTCGATCCCTCCGGGCCGGGCACACTTTCCGGTCATGTCCCGGCCTCGGAAGATCAACACGCCGCAGCCCCCACCTAGGCTCAACAGAGGAGAAGACGACGGCCTAAATCCTATCGCGCTGCAGGGTCCTGGGCCCATCGCCCATTGCACACCTGCATGTTGTGTCGCCGCCGAAGCGCACTCTAGCCCCTTAATACAAGCGCAAGCTTACGGTCCAAGGCGGCGCGCACCACTCGTCACGACGTAAAAAGAGCTTCTACCGATACCACGACGCCTTGGCCGCCCATATCTTGTCCCACGAGGTGGTTAGTGCGTAAGGTCAACGACCCAACTCGGATCAAATACCAAGATCTCATTAAGCGTGTTATTATGAAGTAAATCATGACGCCGACTGCAGGCCAGCCCACCTCTCTCCTATGTGGTATCAACCTGCCCCCGTCAGCCTCCGTGTAACAAGTAACAAATGGGGCCGTCTGGAACCTGTGCCCACCTCTCTACGGGATGGAGCCACCGCCCTTCAAATTTCATCTCCGAATCAGATTACAAGTAATGTAACAAGATATAAAGTATATAGCATATGCCCGTGATCACCTCTCGAATGATCACGGCCCGATCAATATAGCATGGCGACGGACAAGAGTGTAGGGCCATCGATGGAATACTAGCATCCTATACTAAGCATTTAGGATTGCAGATTAAGGGTAACAATCAGAGTAACAATGACAGTTATGCAGTGAATAGGATTAACCGAAGCGATAATATGCTACACTACTCTAATGCAAGCGGTAGAGAGAAGGAATAAGCGATATCTGGTGATCAAGGGGGGCTTGCCCGGTTGCTCACAGCAAGGAGGGGTCATCTTTGATGTAGTCAAACACACGAACATCGGCAGCGGTCTCGGAGTCTATCGAAAGAAGTAACGGAGGGGGAACACAACAAATAACAAAGCAATCAAATGTAACACAAAGCAAGACGCGACAATACGTTGTGCTAGGGTTGACCTAACGTAGGGATAGGTGATACCGGTGAAAGGGGAAACATCTGGGAAAGTATTCCCGGTGTTTGGCATATTCGAACAAGCGAACCGAAGGGGGAAGGTTGCAGGTTTTCTATGTTAGGGATGCGCGGCGGACGAACGGGTTGCGTAACCGGATTCGTCTTGTCGTTCTGAGCAACTTTCATGTACAAAGTATTTTCATCCGAGCTACGGATTATTTTATATTAATTTTCAAAGTTTTAAACCATTTTCTAGAATTAACAGATTGATTTAATTCCAAAACATTTATTACGTCATCATGACATCAGCGGTCAACTTTGGACCGCCGACTACCAAACTAATGAGGGGGTCCCGTGTCATAGGTTTCTCACCACCAATGACTACACTTTAATTAGCAAGTTAATTAGATTTAAATAGTTAACTAAGTTAATTAAATTTTTTAATTAATTAATTAATCATATATATTTTTCCTTTTTTTCTCTTTGTTTTCTAACAGGGGCATGCGGCCTTGTGGTCAGTGACCCATCTGGCCACCTCCCGCCTGCACAACAACGCACGCAGGGAGGGGTAGGGGCTCGATAGCGATGACACAGTACGGCCAAGCAGTCGGCGGCCTGCGACACCGGCGGGCGGGCTAAAGCATGCGCAGACGCGACGGGCCAGAAAGCAACAAGGGAGGCGGACGTGGTCATGGGCAGTGGCTGCGCGCCGCAACACGGAGCGGCGAGGGCGGGTGGCGGCGTAAAGGCAGAGTGGTGGCGGCCATATGCGGGCGCTGCCGGATTTAGCTAATGCAGAATGCAGCGCGCAGCTGTGGTACCGGGAGCGGGGGAAAGCAGCCTTGGCGAGCGTGAGTGGGCGATGTGAGGCGCCTTGGCGACCAGCATCTTGAGAACAGCCGGTAGCGCCGACAGTCTTCATGTACGCGTCACGAGGATGAGGAGAGGTCGGGAGGCCTCATGCCAATGGGCTGTGGGGTCAAGGGCGGGGCGGGGAGGAGGTCGGGGACGCGACGACGAGGCAGCAGCGTGAAGGTGGTGGTGCTCCGGGCTCGGGGTGTCGAGGCGATAAGGGTCGGAGGCTGACTCACGCTTCGAAGCGATCAAGGAGGAGGAGGTTGAGGAGGCGAGCACCGCGACGGGCGGGCGAATCGGAGGCGTCGGGTTCGACGACGGAGGTCGGCGCGGGCGGCGGGGCTGCGTCCGATCGTGGATCAAGTGCCAAGGAAGGAGACGAGGGGGAAAGGGGAATCGTGGGGGGAGTGGGGGTTACGGGTTAGTGATGTCTACTACACAACCTTCTTCTTGTAGACGTTGTTGGGCCTGCAAGTGCACAGGTTTGTAGGACAAGAGTAGCAAATTTCCCTCAAGTGGATGACCTAAGGTTTATCAATCCGTGGGAGGCATAGGATGAAGATGGTCTCTCTCAAACAACCCTGCAACTAAATAACAAAGAGTCCCTTGTGTCCCCAACACACCCAATACAATGGTAAATTGTATATGTGCACTAGTTCGGCAAAGAGATGGTGATACAAGTGCAATATGGATAGTAGATAAAGGTTTTTGTGATCTGAAATAATAAAAACTGCAAGTTAACAAGTGGTAAAAGTGAGCGTAAACGGTATTGCAATGGTAGGAAACAAGGCCTAGGGTTCATACTTTCACTAGTGCAAGTTCTCTCAACAATAATAACATAGATAGATCATATAACAAGCGCTCAACATGCAACAAAGAGTCACTCCAAGCCACTAATAGCGGAGAACAAACGTAGAGATTATGGTAGGGTACGAAACCACCTCAAAGTTATTCTTTGGATCGATCTATAAAAGAGTTCGTACTAGAATAACACCTTAAGACACAAATCAATCAAAACCCTAATGTCACCTAGATACTCCATCGTCACCTCAAGTATCCGTGGGCATGATTATACGATATGCATCACACAATCTCAGATTCATCCAACCAACATAAAAGTACTTCAAAGAGTGCCCCGAAGTTTCTACCGAAGAATCACAACGAAAACGTGTGCCAACCCCTATGCATAGGTTCCCAATGTCACGAAACCCGCAAGTTGATCACCAAAACATACATCAAGTGGATCAATAGAATAACCCATTGTCACCACGGTTATCCCACGCAAGACATACATCAAGTGTTTTCAAATCTTTAAAGACTCAATCCGATAAGATAACTTCAAAGGGGAAACTCAATTCATCACAAGAGAGTAGAGGGGGAGACACATCATAAGATCCAACTACAACAACAAAGCTCGGGATACATCAAGATCATGCCATAGAGAGAACACGAGAGAGAGAGATCAAACACATAGCTACTGGTACATACCCTCACCTCCAGGGTGAACTACTCCCTCCCTCGTCATGGATAGCGCCGATGATGAAGATGGCTTCCGTGATGGGATGCCCTCCCAAGAAGTGCAGGAACAGGGTCCCGATTGGTTTTTCATGGCTACAGAGGTTGCGGCGGCGGAACTCCCGATCTATCTTCTGTTCTGGAAGTTTTAGGGTACGTAGGTATATATGGGTGCAAGGGGTACGTCGGTGGAGCTACGGGGGCCCCACGAGGCAGGGGGCGCGCCCCCACCCTCGTGGCCAGCTCCCGTATCTTCTGACGTGGGGTCCAAGTCCATCAGGTGGGTTTCCTTCCAAAAATAACTTCTCCAGTTGATTTCGCCTGCTTCGACTCCGGCTCGATATTCCTTTACCTCGAAACACCTAAATAGGCATAAAACAAAGAATCTGGGCTGGGCCTCCGGTTAATAGGTTAGTCCCAAAAATAATATAAAAATGGATAATAAATCCCAATATTGCCTAAAACAGTAGATAAAGTAGCATGGAGCAATCAAAAATTATAGATACGTTGGAGACGTATCAAGCATCCCCAAGCTTAATTCCTACTCGTCCTCGAGTAGGTAAATGATAAAAAAGAATTTTTGATGCGGAGTGATACTTTGGCATAATTTCAATGTAAATCTTTTTAATTGTGATTTGAATATTCAGATCCGAATGAATACAAAATAAAAGTTCATATTGATAAAAGAAATAGTAATACTTCAAGCATACTAATCAAAGTAATCATGTCTTCTCAAAATAACATGGCAAAAGAAAGTTCATCCCTACAATATCATATAGTTAGGCTATGCTTCATTTTCGTCACACAAAGATGTTCCCAACTTCTATACCCCCGGTGACAAGCCAAGCAATTGTTTCACACTTAAATAATCTCAAACTTTTTCAACTTTCACGCAATACATGAGCGTGAGCCATGGATATAGCACTATGGGTGGAATAGAATATGATGATGGGGATTGTGTGGAGAAGACAAAAAGGAGAAAGTCTCACGCCGACGAGGCTTATCAACGGGCTATGGAGATGCCCATCAATTGATGTCAACATGAGGAGTAGGGATTGCCATGCAACGGATGCACTAGAGCTATGAATGCTCAACAAAAGAAAACTAGTGGGTGTGCATCCAACTTGCTTGCTCAAGAAGACCTAGGGCATTTGAGGAAGCCCATCGTAGGAATATACAAGCCAAGTTCTATAATGAAAAATTCCCACTAGTATAAAAAGGACAACTTATGAGACTCATTACATGAAGAACAAGGTGCGACTTTGAAGCACAATATATGAGACTCACTACATGAAGAACAAGGTGCTACTTTGAAGCACAAGTGTGGAAAAAGAGATAGTAGCATTGCCCTTTTTATTTTCTTTTTTTTGGGCCTTTCTTTTTTTCTTTTTGGCCTTTCTCTTTTTTTTTGGGCAATGCTCTAATAATGATGATCATCACACTTCTATTGATTACAACACAAGGATTACAACTCGAAACTTAGAACAAGATATGACTCCATATGAATGCCTCCCAATGTCTGCGGGATGGTGCAATGAATCAAGAGTGACATGTATGAAAAATAATGCATGGTGCCTTTGCCACAAATACGATGTCAACTACATGATCATGCAATGGCAATATGACAAAAAGTAATGTATGTCATGAATATGATGATGGAAGTTGCATGGCAATATATCTCGAATGGCTATGGAAATGCCATAATAGGTAGGTATGGTGGCTGTTTTGAGGAAGATATAAGGAGGTTTATGTGTCATAGAGCGTATCGTATCACGGGGTTTGGATGCACCGGCGAAGTTTGCACCAACTCTCAAGGTGAGAAAGGGCAACACGGTACCGAAGAGGCTAGCAAAGGCGGAAAGGTAAAAATGCGTATAATCCATGGACTCAACATTAGTCAAAAGAACTCATATACTTATTGCAAAAATTTAGAAGCCATCAAAAATCAAGTACTCACGCCAAGTAAGCTCCTAGGGGATAGATTGGTAGGAAAAGACCATCGTCATTCCCCGACCGCCACTCATAAGGATGCACAAGCCATGTACACTTCATGTTTCAAATTTGTTACACAACTTTAACCATACGTGCATGCTACGGGACTTGCTAACTTCAACACAAGCATTCTTTAAATTCATAATCACCCAAATAGCATGACTTTAATATTACCACCTCCATATCTCAAAACAATTATCAAGTATCAAACTTTTCTTTAGTATTCAACGCACTCAAAAGAAAGTTTCACATATCTTGAATACCAAGTATATTAATTTTAAGCAAATTACCATGCTATTAACGACTCTCAAAATAATATAAGTGAAGCATGAGAGTTCATATATTTCTTCAAAATAAAACCACCATTGTGCTCTAAAAGATATAAGTGAAGCACTAGAACAAATGACAAACTACTCCGAAAGATATAAGTGAAGATCAATGAGTAGTCGAATAATTATGTAACTGTGTGAAGACTCTCCCATTTAATAATTTCAGATCTTGATACTTTATTCAAACAGCAAGCAAAGCTAAATAAAACGACATTGCAAGGATGGCACAACTCAGGTGAAGAAACAAAAACTTAGGCTCAACCGATACTAACCGATAGTTGAAGAAGAAAGGTGGGATGCCTACCGGGGCATCCCCAAGCTTAGATGCTTGAGACTTCTTGAAATATTATCTTGGGGTGCCTTGGGCATCCCCAAGCTTGAACTTTTGTGTCTCCTTAATTCCTCTCATATCATGGTTTCTCTTTTTTATCAAAAGCTTCATTCACAACAAACTCAACAAGAACTCGTGAGATAGGTTACTATAAACCAATGCAAAACCTTATCATTTTCTACTGTAACAAATCACTAACATTATTTTTCAACATTGCATACTAAATGCCTCTGCATAATTAATACTCCTATCATCAAATAGAATCATTAAACAAGCAAACATATGCAAACAATGCAATCATAACAGCAATCTGCCAAAACAGTACAGTCTGTAAAGAATGCAAGAGTATCAATAACTCCCTGACTCCAAAAATTATGAACTAAAATTCCCACTGTAATAAATTTATCATAGCTCAATATGCAAAAAGATTCAACGTTATACCATTCTCTGAGTTTTCTAGGGAATTTTTGCAACAGCTGTAAACTTTCTGTTTTCAAACAGCAACATGTATACTAGCAAAATAAGCATGGCAAAGGCTATCCTTGACTTTTTTATTGAAACTAAAGATGCAAAACATTATTCTAAACAACATCAAGCAAATACTAACAAGAGAAAATGACGCTCCAAGCAAAACACATATCATGTGGTGAATAAAAATATAGGTCCAAGTAAAGTTACCGATGAACGAAGATTTAAAGAGGATGCCATCCGGGGCATCCCCAAGCTTAGTTGCTTGGTTGTACTTGAATATTACCTTGGGGTGCCTTGGGCATCCCCAAGCTTAGGCTCTTGCCACTCCTTATTCCATAATCCATCGAATCCTTACCCAAAACTTGAAAACTCCACAACACAAAACTTAACAGAAAACACGTAAGTCTGCTAGCTTAAAGAAAACAAAACACCACTTCAAGGTACTGTAATGAACTCATTCTTTATTTATATTGGTATTAAACCTACTGTATTCCAACTTCTCTATGGTTTGTAAACTATTTTACTAGCCATAGATTCATCAAAATAAGCAAACAACACACGAAAAACAGAATCTGTCAAAAACAGAACAGTCTGTAGTAATCTGTAACTAACGCAAACTTATGGAACTCAAAAAATTCTACCAAAATTAGAAGACCTAGAAAATTAGTTTATTGATCATCAGCAATTGGAATCAGTATTTTATCACGTTCTGGTGATTTTTAACAATTCGGGCACTGAACACAAAGTTTCTGGAAATTACAGCAAGATCAAATAACTATCATCCAAGAAGATCCAATAGGTCTCACTTGGCACAAACACTAATTAAAACATAAAAACACATCTAACCAGAGGATAGATGGATTATTTATTCCTAAACAGAACCAAAAAGCAAGAAACTAAAATAAAATTGGGTTGCCTCCCAACAAGCGCTATCGTTTTACGCCCCTAGCTAGGCATGCTGATTTCAATGATGCTCACATAAAAGATTGGAATTGAAACATAAAGAGAGCATCATGAAGAATATGACTAGCACATTTAAGTCTAACCCACTTCCTATGCATAGGGATTTTGTGAGCAAACAACTTATGGGAACAATAATCAACTAGCATAGGAAGGCAAAACAAGCATAACTTCAAAACTTTAAGCACATAGAGAGGAAACTTGATATTATTGCAATTCCTACAAGCATATATTCCTCCCTCATAATAATTTTCAGTAGCATCATGAATGAATTCAACAATATAACCAGCACCTAAAGCATTCTTTTCATGATCTATAAGCATAAAAATTTTATTACTCTCCACATAAGCAAATCTATTCTCATCAATGGTAGTGGGAGCAAACTCAACAAAATAACTATCATGTGATTGGAAATTAAGATCAAGATGACAAGTTTCATGGTTATCATTATTCTTTAAAGCATACGTGTCATCACAATAATCATCATAGATAGGAGGCATCCTTTCATCATAGTAAATTTGCTCATCAAAACTTGGGGGACAAAAAATATCATCTTGATCAAACATAGCTTCCCCAAGCTTGTGGCTTTGCATATCATTAGCATCACGGATATTCAAGGAATTCATACTAACAACATTGCAATCATGCTCATCATTCACATATTTTATGCCAAGAATTCTATGTAATTCTTCTTCTAGTACTTGAGCACAATTTTCCTTTCCATCATACTCACGAAAGATATTAAAAAGATGAAGCGTATGAGACAAACTCAATTCCATTTTTTGTAGTTTTATTTTATAAAATTAACTAGTGCTAAAACAAGAAACAAAATATTTGATTGCAAGATCTAAAGATATACCTTCAAGCGCTTAACCTCCCGGCAACTACGCTTGAAAAAGAGCTTGATGTCTACTACGCAACCTTCTTCTTGTAGACGTTGTTGGGCCTGCAAGTGCACAGGTTTGTAGGACAGTAGCAAATTTCCCTCAAGTGGATGACCTAAGGTTTATCAATCAGTGGGAGGCGTAGGATGAAGATGGTCTCTCTCAAATAACCCTGCAACCAAATAACAAAGAGTCTCTTGTGCCCAACACACCCAATACAATGGTAAATTGTATAGGTGCACTAGTTCGCCGAAGAGATGGTGATACAAGTGCAATATGGATAGTAGATAAAGGTTTTGTAATCTGAAATAATAAAAACAGCAAGGTAACAAGTGGTAAAAGTGAGCATAAACGGTATTGCAATGGTAGGAAACAAGGCCTAGGGTTCATACTTTCACTAGTGCAAGTTCTCTCAACAATAATAACATAGATAGATCATATAACAAGCCCTCAATGCAACAAAGAGTCACTCCGAAGCCACTAATAGTGGAGAACAAATGTAGAGATTATGGTAGGGTACGAAACCACCTCAAAGTTATTCTTTCGGATCGATCTATAAAAGAGTTCGTACTAGAATAACACCTTAAGACACAAATCAATCAAAACCCTAATGTCACCTAGATACTCCATTGTCACCTCAAGTATCCATGGGCATGATTATACGATATGCATCACACAATCTCAGATTCATCCAACCAACATAAAAAGTACTTCAAAGAGTGCCCCAAAGTTTCTCTTACCGAGAATCACGACGTAAAA
The DNA here is from genome assembly GCA_021605145.1 of Aegilops bicornis. Lineage (NCBI taxonomy): Eukaryota > Viridiplantae > Streptophyta > Magnoliopsida > Poales > Poaceae > Aegilops > Aegilops bicornis. The sequence goes on along the minus strand of CM038674.1, from coordinate 565,281,948 downwards.
CGCAGTGCCAACCCCTATGAATAGGTTCCCAATGTCACAAAACCCGCAAGTTGATCACCAAAACATACATCAAGTGGATCGATAGAATAACCCATTGTCACCACGGTTATCCCACGCAAGACATACATCAAATGTTTTCAAATCTTTAAACACTCAATCCGATAAGATAACTTCAAAGGGGAAACTCAATTCATCACAAGAGAGTAGAGGGGGAGAAACATCATAAGATCCAACTACAACAGCAAAGCTCGGGATACATCAAGATCGTGCCATATAGGAACACGAGAGAGAACACGAGAGAGAGATCAAACACATAGCTACTGGTACATACCCTCACCCGAGGGGTGAACTACTCCCTCCTCGTCATGGATAGCGGATGATGATGAAGATGGCTTCCAGTAATGGGATCCCTCCCAGGTGCCTAATGTGGTCCCGATTGGTTTTTGGTGGCTACGAGAGGCTTGCCGCCGGCGGAACTCCCGATCTATCTTCTGTTCTGGAAGTTTTAGGGCGTGAGGTATATATGGGTGCAAAGTGCGTGTGGAGCTCACGGGGCCCCACAGGGGCGCGCCCACCACCCTCGTGGCCGCCTCTCGTATCTTCTCCGACGTGGGGTCCAAGTCCATCAGTGGGTTTCCTTCCAAAAATAACTTCTCCAGTTGATTTCGTTCCGTTAATTGGCTCGTCGATATTCCTTTTCCTCGAAACCTTTGAAATAGGCATAAAGCAAAAATCTGGGCTGGGCCTCCAGTTAATAGGTTAGTCCCAAAAATAATATAAAAGTGGATAATAAAGCCCAATATTGCCTAAAACAGTAGATAAAGTAGCATGGAGCAATCAAAAATTATAGATACGTTGGAGACGTATCAGTTAGGGTTTCAGGGGTGTGGAGGGCCATATAGGCCAGGGGCGACTGGGCCGGCCAGCTGGGCTGAATGGCCCAGTGGAGGCGGGGGGCTTTTGAAACTTTGTTTTTTTTATTCTGTTGAGTCATTTCTTTTTATTTATTTTCCCCTGTTTTGTTTTAGTTACATTTTATTTTAGTTTTAATAAAATATACACTTTGCATCTAAATTAGTATCTCAAGTAAGTCCATAGTCACAAAAAGTCTAGTCCCCAAATAACTTAGTTTGACAATTCATTAATTATAAAAGGTATTTAAATAATCATTTTGCTACTTTTGTAATTAATATAGTGCACTTAAATACTTTACAGAAGTGTGGTTTCTTCAGCAATATTTAGTATGGACTATTTGCCACAATCGGAACATTTTTGTTTTATTGTTTGTTTTTATTTTTGAAATTTGAACTGGGTTTCGAACTGACGCGAGTTTATCAACAGGAATCCGAGGTGACGTGGCATCATTAGCGGAGGTTCACTGTAGCTTAACTATCCAGGTGTCTCCACTACAAGAAATCTCGTCCCGAGATTTAGGAGCGGGAGTAAGGGGGAAAGGTCTGGTTACGAGAAATATAACGGATCTTCTCGGTCTTGGTTGCTCTTCTCGAAGAGGTCGATCCATTATGTTGATGTCTTCATTTCTCTTCTTCAGGTCACCGTGATGAAGTCGGCATCCTTTCTTCGGGAACTCCATCGTATGTATGAAGGTCAAGGGGTAACTTTGGAAGAACGGACCGCTACGATGTTGCTTATCTGGTAGATACCATCAGGAAAGGTGGTGGAAAGTAACTCTCGAATTGATACTTAACAAATTATCGAGAGCAAAGTAAGGAGGTGCAAAATGGAAGTTTCAAGCGCATAGGCAATCGTTTGTTGTCTGAAACGAAGTGTGAAATGGGTTTAGAGCAATGGGAATAAGCATTGCGCCTGATATCAGAATAGATCACTAGGCAGGTGGCCCGTGAATTACATATGAAGTCAAGCGCGAGGAATAACTTTGACAACAGGGTGTACATGAGTCAGGTTTCGATCCTGTGGAATCAGGTTATGGGCCCACCATGTGGATTAAAAAGTAGGAGGAGCTGGTCACATCTTGCACGGTCATGATAGCAAGGCATGTCGAGGGTAGCCCGTCGGGCTTATGTCGCCAATAACGTCCGGTACCAAGGGCGAGGGACGAAGAGAACCATTTTCCTGCTCGTTGAACGAGGCGGACCAATAGGCAAAGTTCTCGTCCATCGGTGGCTACCGTAATGTCATCAACAATAGTAACAGGATTTTACTGACAGAGTGGTGCAACAAGGTGCTTACCTAAGCAGGGAAATGTCACTGCTCAGTTAAGTCAGATTACTGGAAAGGTCAAACAAAACAATGGAAAGGAAAATGTATTTAAACACATATTCCAGGGGTATATCCTTCCCAATGAGAAGCACGATAGGATATAAAGTAGAAAAACCCTTTAGGTGAGGGAAGAGAAATTTATGACATTATCCATGCAACGGTGTTTGGATAATTGATAATGAGAATTTAGCATTGTTCAACTGTTCTTATTGAAGATCGGAGTACCACCGACATGCTTCGAGATAGCATTGACATGGTCTTCAATCAAAGGTCGTACTCTGGATACACAAATGACTTATTAGGAACAACTTATAGAATAAGTCTTACAATTTCCTCATGGAAGAATGGTTAACCTTGCTAAAGAACAAACTATAACAATAGGTCCTCCGGCCAGGTGTGCTAGGCATGACATCACCTTAATGGGCCATATAACGACAAAATGTTATAAGTCTTGGAAATATGTTCCAACCATCATATCTGACCAAGATTCAGATCTGATTGGTGTCAGGATACCTCAGACTCAGGATGCTTGAAAAGAAAAGGTGCAACACCAATTGATGAATTGACGTTGCAAGATTCTCGGGAAATGGCGTCCAGAAGCAAGGCTCTGAAACAATGGTTCATCATTAAACCAAGGAGAGGATGATGAGGTGGCTGATGGGCTAAGGACAATTCATCAAGATTTCCAAAAGATGGATTTCCACAATTAAGTGAACGAGGTGATAGCATCGGACACGCCTAAGTATATAATGAGGTATGTTCGATGAGAACATCCACAATTAAATATTGAACAAAAATGCACCTGGAAATATGGACCAAGTAGGACGATCAAAGTTAGAATGGTGATTCGATAACAAAACTATCAGCCATTCACTTCGAAACAATAGGGTTGCTAGAGATATTAAATTCTCACAACAGAGTTCACTCAACAAGGGGCCAAGAAAAGAATGGTGATGGCGAGAAGCATCGCTGCAACAAGAATTTCTTAAGAGGTGGTGAAATTCTCATGACATTCCTGACATAAAAGATGGTAACACTCATGGTAGAACATAACATAAGTTGGATAGCAAGGAACTCAAGGTACAACACAAAACAAGAACAAGTTTTTTGTTGGAGGTAATGCAATAATGTTGCTGATGATAACCCAAATCATCAAGGGCAAAGGATGGTATTTCTCATCAAGAATTTGATAGATATCTTGGAAGACCTCAAAATGCTGATGATGATCACGACACATTTGTCGAGAGGTTTCAAGAAGATGTAACTGATTGGCAATGACATCAAGTCAACGGAATGATGAAGTGAAAAGTTATTGAAACCATGGGTACGACACAAACTCGAAATCAAGCTTGTTGTTCAAGGACAAATGATATGATGAGGAAGATCGACATAAGATTAGCTCACCGTCAAAATTTTTGCTCCGGGAAGAAGGACCCGGTAGTACAGTTAAAATTTAGCACGATAATGATATAGCCGATCAGGCTAGGAATGACTTGAAGGATTATTAAACTCGTAAGGCATAAAAATTACTTAAGAGTTATTGAATCAGAGTGCAGACTCGATTCACTTATTCGGTGTTCTCGGTTGACGACAACCTAGAACCCAGGAAAATTTGGATTCGGTGAGAAATAACAGTTGATGAAGAACCCATAAGGAGTTATGCAGTTCCATGATATTCTCGAGATACCAGGGTGTAATACTCAATGGTAGATCAAAGTAAAGGTTGGACTGGTGTACTGATCCACAGAAGACAAGTGCTTAAACTTGCCCGAGAAACGGAATCAGAGAAGAACATATGGTCGGAACCACTAATGCATTGCAAAGGATCAATCCAATCGATACCAAAGGATATTATATCAAGGAAATAGCTATTATTACAAGAAGCTTCCATGATAGGATCTACATCATGTCCATGGGCATGAACACAAAGTTCAAGGTCGACTCCCACTTATTCAATATATAACCTTCCATTCACTTCTCGTGTTTTGAAAATGACACTAGTTGTTGAAAGTTTTACCTGGTGCAATACCAGATAAGTATGACCCATCAAATCTTTCGGGTTCACACAGATTAGGGAAGGCGTTGGTTCAACCCATCGGGGCATCTTAGGAACCTATACCACAAATTTCAAAGTAAATGATACAAGCTCGAAAGTAGAGCATGGTTAACAAAGCAGAGGATACAATTTACCAAAGGCATTTCATACCCGCGGAAAGGCTCACAAGGTTATTGAATATGAAGGACACTGTTGGATAATAAATTCAACAAAGGATCTGACAATCCATAACGGAGCTGATGTGAGCATCGACACACAATCAGAGGAAGAAAACAATGCAAGGACATTGGCTTATAGAAACAACTGACTAATCCAAAGCTCAAATGCAAATGAATTATGATTTCAAAATCAATGGTTCAGAAGCAAACGCTCTAATTAAGGATGGATAAGTTGAGTAAGCATAGGGGTACAATCAATGACAATTGGATTGATCAAGATCCATCTCATGTTTAAAATGACGCCTGAGCCAGAAGGATGAATTCTAGGAACTGACTGAGGATTGCAAGCATTCACAAAATATTGAATCAACGGACTCAAAATGATAATGACAACGGATGCCAATAAGATTATGAGACTTATGGGATTAACCATAATGCAAGTAGGCAAGGATTTCAAGAGCAATAGGTTGCTCAGGATTTTCGGAAGATCGAATGGTATTTCGAAGACTTATGTGAAACACATGAACAACTGGGAACGAGCGGATACTCGATAAGTGGAATGAATTACCCGCGGGGGTATTCTTGTGGCAAAGAACTGTAAGGCAGTATGCACAAGTACTCTCCGAACAATAGAGAGAATTTCAGGGTATCTTATAATAACAAGGTCAACGAGGAAGGATTGTATGAATGGCCAGTGTACGTGGTTATCCATAGGGGGTTTATCGATGAAAGGAAATTGCAAAAGCGATGGCATAAAGTCTCGAGAGGACATCGCAGAGTATCTTTGGAATCTTCTGGTGCAACAGTAAATCATCTGGAATGAAGGGGCTCTCCAGCAGAAAGTGATTACGAGAACCTATAGTTAGAATTAGCAAAATCATTTAAAGAAGAGAGATTAGAGTCCCAGAGTATAGGTCAAGGAATAAAAGATCCTAATACCACCCAATGGCGACGTGGGCCCATAGGCCACACATCCATGTTAGTAAAGGTTTTGCAATGACTAGACTCAACTTCGGCCAAGGAGTTGAAAAGGGGGATTACTACAGGCAGTCGGCTCTGATACCAACTTGTGACGCCCCCGATTCAACCATACACTAATCATACACGCAAACGTGTACGATCAAGATCAAGGACTCCGCACGGAAGATATCACAACACAACTCTAAAAATAAAATAAGTCATACAAGCATCATAATACAAGCTTAGGGCCTCGAGGGCTCGAATGCGTGTGCTTTCGATCATAGACAAGTCGTGGAAGCAACAATATTCCGAGTACAAACATAAGTTTAAAAAAGTTGCCATAAGATGGCTAGCACAAACCGATACGAGATCGAAAGAGGCGCATGCCTCCTGCCTAGGATCCTCCTAAACTACTCCCCGGTCGTCGTGACCTGACGTAGTAGTAGGCACCCTCGATTGTAGTAGGAGTAAATAAATATAATGGTGTTCTGCTCCCGGCTCCAAAGATCCGTCTGTTTGCGACAACTAGGTAGAATGGAAAGGGGAAAGAGGGAGAAAAGCAACCGTGAGTACTCATCCAAAGTACTACGCAAGCAAGGATCTACACTACATATGCATGGGTATCATGTAAAGGGGCAATATTGGATGGTATTTGCAGAATGCCGTAATAAGAGGGGATAGCTAGTCCTGTCAAAGACTACGCTCGGGCAGCCCCATCTTGCGAGATGTAGAGGAGAGTAGATGGTAAGTTCACCAAGTAGCATCGCATAGCATAATCCTCACCACGATCCTCCCTCATCGCCATGCAGGAGAGCCGATCACCGGGTTATATCTGGCACTTGGAAGGGTGTGTTTTATTAAGTATCCGGTTCTAGTTATCATAAGGTCAAGGTACAACTCCGGGCCGCCTGTTACCATGGACACGGCTATTCGAATAGGTAAACTTCCCTGCAGGGGTGCACCACATTACACGACACGTTCGATCCCTCTTGCCGGGCACACTTTCCTAGGTCATGTCCGGCCTCAGGAGATCAACACGTCGCAGCCCCACCTAGGCGCAACAGAGAGGTCAGCACACCGGTCTAAATCCTATGCGCCATGCGAGTCCGCCCATCGCCCATTGCACACCTGCACGCTATGCACACGGCCGAAGGCACCTAGCCCCCATAATACAAGCGCCGAGCTTACATACCCAATAATGGTATGGCGCCGCCTTCGGGCCGCCGACGTCAAAAAGAGCTTCGATCGATACCACGACGCCAGATTGCCCATATCTTGTCCCACGTGGCGGTTAGTGCGTATAAGGTCAATGACCCAACCCGGATCAAATACCAAAGATCTCGTTAAGCGTGTTATTATGAAGTAACCACGGACGCCGACCGTGGCTGCCTTGCCCACCTCTCTCCTATGTGGTCTCAACTCGCCTGCCGCTCCATCACAAAGTAGCAATTAAAGTATGGGGGCCGTCAGAACCCAAGCCCACCTCTACCGGGATGGAGCCACCCGCCTTTAGCCCCATCTCCATACAAAGATCATAAGTAATGTAACACTATAAAGTATATAGCATATGCCCGTGATCACCTCCTGAGTGATCATGGCCTAGTAATATAGCATGGCAGACGGACAAGAGTGTAAGGCCACTGATGGAATACTAGCATCCTATACTAAGCATTTAGGATTGCGGTAAGGGTAACAATCAGAAAGTAACAATGACAAAGTTATGCAGTTGTAATAGGATTAACCGAAGCAAAGAATATGCTACACTACTCTAATGCAAGCAGTAGAGAGAAGGAATAGGCGATATCTGGTGATCAAGCGGGGGGGGCTTGCCTGGTTGCTCTGGCAAGGAGGGGTCATCTTTGATGTAGTCAAACACACGAACATCGGCAGCGGTCTCGGAGTCTATCGAAAATAAGTAACGGAGGGGGAACACAATAAATAACAAAGCAATCAAATGTAACACAAAGCAAGACGCGACAATACGTTGTGCTAGGGGTGACCTAACGCAGGGATAGGTGATACCGGCAAAAGGGGAAACATCTGGGAAAGTATTCCCGGTGTTTGGCATATTCGGAAACAAACCGGAGGGGGAAGGTTGCATGTTTGCTATGTTAGGATGCGCGGCGGACGAACGGGTTGCGTAACCAGATTCGTCTTGTCGTTTTGAGCAACTTTCATGTACAAAGTATTTTCATCCGAGCTACGTATTATTTTATATTAATTTTCAAAGTTTTTAAACCTTTTTTTAGAATTAACAGATTGATTTAATTCAAAAACATTTATTACTTCATCATGACATCAGCGGTCAACTTTGACCGTTGACCAGTCAAACTAATGAGGGGGTCCCGTGTGTCATAGGTTGCTCACTAATTAACAGCTAACACTTTAATTAGCAAGTTAATTAGATTTAAATAGTTAACTAAGTTAATTATTATTTTAATTAATTAATTAATCATATATATTTTTCCTTTTTTATTTTTTTCTAACATGGGTGTGGGGCCTGGTGGTCAGTGACCCATCTGGCCACCCCCCGCCTGTGCAACAAAGCACGCAGGGGAGGGATAGGGGGCTCGACGGCAGTGACTGGGTCCCGGCCGAACGTGCTTGTGAAGCGGGCGACACCCCATGGGCCATAGCGCCTGGGCACGCGACGGGGCCAGAGCAGCAAGGGAGGTGGGCGTGGTCATGGTCGGGGGCCGCGGCGTGCAACCCGGAGCGGCGAGGGCGGTGGCAGGCGCGGGCAGAGTGGTGGCGGCCATAGGCGGGCGCGGTCGGGACGAGCTACCGGCGGCTGCAAGCGCAGCATAGCAGCAGGGAGCGGGGGGAAAGGCGCGACCGGGCGCAGGGTGGTAACGTCTGGCGAAGGCGATTGTCATTGTATGGGCGCAATTGGGCGTGGACAGGCTGCGTGACGTATGCAGGAGGAGAGGAGAGGTCGGGAGGCCTCACCGTGGGGGCCGTGGGGGTCAAGGGGCGTGAGGCGTGGGAGGAGGTCGGGACGCGACGGGCGGCAAAGAAGACGATGGTGGTGGTGCTCGTGAGGGGCGGCCGAGATGATGACACGCAAGGCCGAGGCGATGGGGTCGGGAGCGGCTCCGGGCTCGGGCGGTCCGGCGGGGAGGAGGGTTGAGGAGGCGGGCGCCGACGACGGCGGGGCCGAACTGGGCGGCGTCGGGGTTCGACGACGGAGGTCGGCGGTGGACGGCGGGGCCGTGCCCGATCTGGGTCGGGGGTGCCAAGGAAGGAGACGAGGGGGAAAGGGGAATCGTGGGGGTTACGGGTTAGGGTTTCTGGGGTGGGAGGCCATATAGGCTGGGCGATCGACAGCTGGCCGAATGGCCCAGTGGAGCGGGGGCTTTTCAAACTTTTTAAAATTCTGTTGAGTCGTTTCTTTTTATTTATTTCTCCCTGTTTTGTTTTAGTTACATTTTATTTTAGTTTTAATAAAATATACACTTAGCATCTAAATTAGTATCTCAACTAAGTCCATAGTCACAAAAAGTATAGTCCCCAAATAACTTAGTTTGACAATTCATTAATTATAAAAGGTATTTAAATAATCGTTTTTGCTACTGTTTTAATTAATATAGTGCACTTAAATACTTTTCAGAAGTGTGGTTTCTTCAGCAATATTTAGTATGGACTATTTGCCACAATCAGAACATTTTTGTTTTATTGTTTGAAAACTTTTGTTGTTTGTTTTTATTTTTAAAATTTGAACTGGGTTTCGAACTGACGCGAGTTTATCAACAGGAATCCGAGGTGACGTGGCATCATTAGCGGAGGTTTACTGTAGCTTAACTATCCGGGCGTCACAACAGGGAGGCGTGCTTGCAGGTGTGTGAATTGACGGAGGCATGCTCGCTGCGCAGTGTCATCAGGAGGCGTGCAAGTAGCTGTGTGAAACTTTGGTAGGCATGCTAGCGGGTCTGTGCAGGCTCAGGAGGCGAGCCATCGGTTTGACCGCCACCCGCCTCTCTCCCACAGCCCCACTACTCCATGTTAATGAATGCGCCTGAGCGGCCGCACCCCCATCCTCGCCACACACACAATCCTCTCTCTCGCTTGCATCCTCGACGCTGCTCTCAGTCCTCAAAGTCGGTGTATGAGGATGCCGCCAAAGTTACCATCGTGAGGAGTGGCGACAACTGAGGCTGCTAAAGCCTTGGAGCACGGCGTGGAGATCGAGATGAAGGTTGCCATCACCGCCCGGGCGAAGTTATCGCTGCACCACAGACGTCGTCGGACGGTGTCGAGCTTCCACAAATGGGAATGAAGTTCCACCACCGACTGGACGACTACTCCGGCGATGACTCCGACGATGACGGACAGCTGGTTAACCCTCTATACCCATTTATGTGTCAATTAGATCATAGGGTTTCTTTGGTTACTCCTGCCTCCCCCTTTTTGGAATATAAATCCTATGGTTATGTTCTCCCAATCCATGAAATTTGAGTAAGTTTCGTTAGATCCTGTAGTGTATTGATTGTTTGAATGGTACAAAGCGATAAGTGATTAGTTGTTTTCATTTGTGCAAATGATTTTCAAGCTAGTAATGTCGACTAGGGTTAGTGTTCGTATAATAATTCCTAGCTGTGACTTGACAATTGATTTTGAATGACCTACATATGTTTGTGCCATTATTTTCTTCAACATTGGTCTGTACATAGACGATTGTGCTTAAAAATCGAACCATAATCTCTGGATATGTATAAAAAAATAGCCATAAATTCCTAATCCTACTTCACGGCATGTAATCATTTATTTGATGCCAAATTTGTTTTACTATTTGTATAGGTGCTGTCTGACGATGTGGACAGCGAGGATGAAGATGGCCAGAGGAGGTACAAGAGGCAAATCCTGAGGGAGCTTTATGCGGGAATGCATAACAAGTGTATTAGGACCTGGAACGGCGGCTATGGATTCCCATTTTGCAACCAGAAGCTTCATGACGTGTATCTAAGTGTTCTGGCACATGCAAGAGGACGGGTCGTTGGCTCCTTCAAGCGTAAGTATTCTCGCAGGTGGCGCACAGTGCGCAAGTGCATTTATTTAGTACCGGAGAAGCTTCAGGATCGTGTCACCATGTGAGATGAGATGTGGGATGGATCGAACTATGTACGCTTGAGTATGCTTAATGACTGTTGAACTATGTACTTATGGTTGAACTATGCTTATGTATGTTTACGCTTATTATCTATGTGAGTATGTTAAATATTTGGTCAAAATTTGGTAAAAATTACAAAGGGGGACCAATAAACCAGGACGGAGGTAGTACGTCAATCACACACGGTTCCCAAAATTGGAACCGTGTGCAATGACTTTCATTTTGCCTGTTGCGTCAATCACACACGATTCGCTCTAGCAAACCGTCGCCCCCAAAATTCTTTGTGGGGACAAAACCCTCACCATCCAATTCAAAAAGAAGAAAGAAAACCTCACCATCCCCACGCCACAAAAACCCTCACCCTGGCCGGCCACCCTCCCAAGACGCTCCGCATTCACACTGCACAAGCTCCTCCGCGTCTATTCCATGGCACCGCCTTATCGCGGGCGGATAAACTTAGCTCGACGCCACCGCCGCTTAAGCTTCCGAAAGCCCACCACATTTCGCCAGTTCCACTTGTCACGCCTATCGCCATCGACTTTCTCGATCTTTTCATGGGTCGACCAGCTCGCTTCGGTTAGGGAATCTGCCGTACTGAGGTTTCTTTCTCATGGACAACAAGGTAACTAATTTAATGAGATATCATCTCATCTCTTATCCCAGTTCATCTGCCTCCTTTAATCACCCAGCGGACATCGCCGTGAATTCATTTTTATTCGAGCTGATTTCAGGGTTTTCTTTCATTCATAGAATGTATAGTGCGCCGATACTTCAGGACTTTGCGACCTCCTCCAGAGATTCCATCTCACCGCATTTCGTATAACTTGAGGACACGCATGGCAATCTCACCCTAAATCGGTTGGCATGGCCTACTTTCCTAACATATTCTAAATATTGCTACATTTGGATAAAAGGTGCCACATGCACCATATAATGTATTTTCCCTCTTCTTTCTATATTAGGCAAATTAATGATGTATTGTTCTTTCAATTACTCTCATATTTCCATGACATCGTGTTTACCCTATCTCTGCTTAATTATAGATTTTGTCCTTCGATTTCAAGCTACTGTACGCTTATTTCAATTTGGGCCCATATTTGCATGTTACCATATTTTCTTTAACAATCCTACCATTTTCTGCAGCACATCCCTTGCTATGCAACAGATTATGTAGTGCACAATTTTTTTCCTTTACATAGATCAGGGCTCCACGGATGTCATACTGCACAAAAACCATGGGTTTACAATCGTTGCTACTGTAAGACTTGATGAACATGGTGACTCCTATTTTGGCACTAGCTTTTGGAAAGAAATTTTTAAGTTTTATGTACCTGAAAAGTCGGCACTAAAATTGCAATCATGCATAAAAGGGCCTGGTCATGAGATATATGCTAACTTCCCGACAAAATCATCCGTCGTCCGGACTTTGTTCAAGTAAGTTTTCTTTTCAACTATCTCGCATGTTGACTTACCCAAGAATGTCAAATGAATTGTGTAGTTTTTAAGCAACCAATTGTTATTCCCTTTTCTTACTATATTCCTACCTAATAACTTTTAGTTACCAATACACTTTTCTATTGCCCTGTTTTAACTAAATATTCCCTGTACTCCCATTCTATCAGAAAGTGCCACTGACAAGGAGACTCTAGAGGTGGAGAACGGGCTGCCAACAAGCGGAGGCGAGTATGAGCTAGAACCGCATAGCGTTTACTCCAAAGAAGGCCTAGAATTCATCGCAGCCTCCCGATGATATGTTGGACAAATATCATCTCCCTCCTCCCAATCAAATATGGGGCGCCGGACAACCGTCCTTTCGTGGTGGCGCCCCTATGGAACTCCAGCCCTCTCGACCTCATAAACACCCACGAAGCTCGCCATGGCTATCGTAAAAGCTTGGATGCGTTCTCCAAGATCCTCGGCAACACCTTGGCCCAACCAAAGGCCTTAGAATGGGTAAGTTCCGCTCCAACGGCAAGGACCGAAACCAAGCTTGACGATCGGTTCAACCCCGTAGTAGATCAGCTCGAGGAGCTCATTTTTGATGATGGGCATATGCAAATAGCCAACGTCCGCGACTTGCCGCCTCGCGCCCATGCTCTGGCGTCGCCAAGTTCAGAACTATCATTCCCCCTTAATGACGTGCCGCTCTTATTCTACCACAGTGAAGCACCTCGAGCTCGTCGCCGTCGCCTCTCAAAGCGGTGACATGGAGCGCCCGCCTCGTGGTCAGATCGCACTCGAAAGTACCTTCGCCTTCAGCGATCAATGGGTCGAGTACCTTCCACATCACCTCCATGACTCTCCAGACTATTTATGTGTGTTGCTTGTGCGGCAGGAAGACATCACAAGATGTGTACCACGGTATGGTCATCGAGGACACACCTGCACTTGAGAGATTACTTGTAGTTGATCAAGAAGGTCCAACAGGAATCAATGTCGTTTCTACGCCAAAATTGAGAGTGGTGGGCTACTCGTCTCACAAATACTCCGAACTTGTTATTTGATCCACACCTGCTCGTGTACAACAAATTACTTTCTACCTCTCCTTCTACAAATTGACATTATTTCTAATTTTGAAGATGTTTGTTCATCCGCCATTCGTAAAATGATTCCGACAAGCTTGACTCAAACTGCAAGACGCAGTGAAGGTCTTGGCACTAGAATCTATCGGCCCCAACCTGGAGCAAGTTGTCGGGTTTCTGTGATGCTTTCCGTGCTGGAGAAGCTATATATCGAGGTGATGTTCCTTTCTCGTTAAATGTTAACCATAAGGGAGTTCAATTTGTGACACCTTTTTTCCAAGTTTACAATGACAATGTACGATGATTTCTCAAGGTTCTTTTGGAGGATTTCAGTACATACATGTCCCCCCCCATATTGGTTGCTTGATCCATATGGTTACAATCAATAAGCATTTATCCTTTGGATTCATCTGTACTAGTTTTCTTAGGGAACTTTTCATCCACTCCAACCTCTTGTCAAGAAGGCTACATTTTTCTAGAATGTAATCAAATGCCCATGTTAATCATGTCAGATCGAAGATGGCATGTTAGTGCACTTTACAAATCCTGCAAACCAAATAGGCCTGTAGTAATGTTCAAAACTGCATGTAGGCACTAACATCGCTTTTCTTCTTTTGCGGATAAGATTAGGCCCAGTGGTGGATAATGTGATACAATATAACAATCACGTCGAATGCCTAGATCTACATCTCTCGAAATTACTTTGAACTCCTAACGAGGGACCTTACCGGAGATTATATTCGCTGTGTTCTTTGTTCTCGAGCAAGGGTGTCAAGGAAATGAGGTTTGCCCTACATTTATTTCACAAAAATGAATGGTTTGTTGATCGTGGCCCGGCGCCCTCTGTTGAGAATGGAGTAGGCTCCAAAAATGCTGAATTTCATTTTGGAACTTCAGATGACAGAGTAATCAGAAGTCATCGTGTCAACCCCATACATGACTTCTCAGTGGCTAACCCCTTTGCAAAAATCGTGAGGTTTTGAAACCAGACTTAGAAGCGGTTATATTAGTTTGAACCTCTCTGATATCCATGTTCGATTGGATCAGCGTATGAGCGCTTTGCAATGATGAGCTGAATTTCATTTCTAATATCAGTTTGAACCTTGTAATCTTCAAATTTGAGCCATATAACTCTGGAATTTGAACCTTGTAATATTTTGAGCTTTTGTGGTACAATCGTTGAAATGGCATCGTATGAGACTCGTATATTGCTAGCACTATTTTGACCTTAATATGCAATGGTCTTAGATTTTATTAACCATTTTCGAATCTGTTTACCTTGTCGATCTCATAGCACACGATCTGTATAGCTAACTCGATTGCAATCTTTGACATTATTGCACACAGTTAGTTTCTTCCACCGTGTGCACTGTAGAGCGCAAAATTAATTATCGCACTCGAGTGTCCATCATCACCCTTCTGTATAACTTTGACCTCATCACCCAAGGGTAAACTTATGACCAAAGTCATTCCACACACTTCGTTTTTACAAAGCTTTTTGTCAATAAACGCCCACGATTTGTCCCTCTTCTAGCCGACGCGTGGCCAAACTAGTCGTGCAGGAAGCTTGCGTGGTAAACAACGTAGTAGTGCTAGAACAGGCTACCGACATACATTTGGCGCCTCTTCAAGCCCACACAAGCGGTGCGGTGTTGTCAAGCATGCACTGGAATCCTCCGCTATAAACGTCGTGACAAGACGTGACGATTACAGGCCAGCCGGCCCCCATTTATTACAACGACCAACCTTTCGATCGCGCCCCACCATTGCAAGAAGCACACCCACCACGAGAAATTCTTAGAGGGTATCCTGCGCGGCTCCAATGGCGCTCCGAGCGGCAACCGACGACGAGCAGAAGTTCACCATGCGTGCCGAGGACACCCACAGAAGGTTCATGGACCTCTCGGTGGTGTACACCAACGACCCGGTCTGGGTGGAGCACTCCATCCACATCATGGAGCTGTTGCTTGCCGAGGAGAAGTACAAGGTGGTCGGGTTCAACCTCGAAAGTACACCAGCTCGTGCGGAGTCTCATCCCAAGGTCGCCATCACCCGGACAAAGTGCATGCGCCACCACGCCTCGTCTACCACTACTTGCTCGCCACAAGGCCTTGCGAACATTTCGCCGAGTTTGTCAACAGCCCCACTACATGTTTGCTATGGTGGACATCACCAACGGATGTAAAGGCGCCGAGAATTGGGCGTCGCCTGCCGGAATCTTTGTCGACATCCAGGGCCAATACAAGATCTGGGGCAGCAAGGAGCATGAGAAGGACTCACTGGTTCACCTCGCCGAGGCCATCATCGACCCCTACTATAGAGACATGAAGGATTCGTGTAACAAGGACAAGCTGTAGGGGGACGCTGAGGGAGAGTTTCGTCAGCACGACGGCGTGGCGACGGTGATGATGAAGTTACCGGCGCAGGGCTTCGCCTAAGCACTACGATGATATGATCGAGGTGTGTAACTGTGGAGGGGGGCACGACACACGGCTAAGAGATTGTCTGTTGTGCTTTGGGGTGCCCCCTTGGCCACGTATATAAAGGAGGGAGGAGGAGGAGGCCGGCCTAGGAGGGGCGCGCCTATAGGGGGAGTCCAACTAGGATTGCCAATCCTAGTTGGAGTCCCCTTCCTTTTCCAAGAGGGGAGAGAGGGAAGGAGTAGGAGAGGGAGAAGGAAAGAGAGGGGGGCGTCGCCCCTCCCTAGTCCAATTCGGACTTGCCATGGGGGGGCACGCGGCCACCCCTTGAGGCCCTTCTCCCTTTCCCCGTATGGCCCATTAAGGCCGACTACTTCCACCGATGAATTCCCGTAACTCTCCGGTACTCCGAAAAATACCCGAATCACTCGGAACCTTTTCGATGTCCGAATATAGCCTTCCAATATATCGATATTTACCTCTCCACCATTTCGGGACTCCTCTTCATGTCCGTGATCTCATCCGGGACTCCGAACAAACTTCGGTCATCAAATCACATAACTCATAATATAAATCGTCATCGAACGTTAAGCGTGCGGACCCTACGGGTTCGAGAACTATGTAGACATGACCGAGACACATCTCTGGTCAATAACCAATAGCGGAACCTGGATGCTCATATTGGCTCCTACATATTCCATGAAGATCTTTATCGGTCAAACCGCATAACAGCATACGTCGTTCCCTTTGTCATCGATATGTTACTTGCCCGAGATTCGATCGTCGGTATCATCATACCTAGTTCAATCTCGTTACCGGCAAGTCTCTTTACTCGTTTCGTAATGCATCATCCCGCAACTAACTCATTAGTCACATTGCTTGGAAGGCTTATAGTGATGTTGAAAGCACAAGTGCTCCCTAGGTGGTTTTGGTAATTAATGTCAACATATCTCTTGTTGGACTAACACTTTTATCCAGTATATTTCAGATAAGTTCAACATTGGAGTGGCATGGACTAAAGGATGTGGGAACTCCTTCAAGATGCTAAGGACAAAGGATTGGCTCAAGCTTCAAGCTCAAGACTCTTCATTTTACATTTCAGTGATCCAAGATCACATTGAGTCTATAGGAAAAGCCAATACTATCAAGGAGGGATGAGGTGTTGCTTAATGAGTCTCTTGCTCCATGTGCTTAGTGATATGATCCAAAAACCCTCAACCATTTCCTCACATCCACAGATGTCCTAAACCTAAAGTCAAACTCATTGCCCCATCGATTCTTTCTATCCGCGCCACCGAAGTTTTGATGTCTTAGCCATCGCCACAAACCCTAGGCAAATCGGTCTCACCGATAGGGATCTCGATCTCACCGAGATGGGATTGTAATCTCTCTGTGTATGTCCATTATCAAAATCGGTCTCACCGAAGTTTGAGCAATCGGTACTACCGAGATTACAATGCAAACTCTCCGTTAACTTATTACCAAAATCGGTCCTACCGAGTTTGATAATCAGTTCAACCGAAGTTTGCTGACCAACTCTCTGGTTAGCTAATTACCAAAATCGGCCCCACCGAAGTTTGTGTAATCGGTCTCACCGAGATTATGTTATGCCCTAACCCTAACCATATCGGTCCTACTGAGTTGCATTTCGTCCCACCGAAAATCACTAACGGTCACTAGGTTTTACTAAATCGTCGGTCCGACCGAAGTCTGCATTGAATCGGTCCCACCGAGTTTGGTAAATTGTGTGTAACGGTTACATTTTGTGTGGAGGCTATATATACGCCTCCACCTCCTCTTCATTCGTGGAGAGAGCCATCGACTAAACCTACACTTCCAAAGATCATATTTCTGAGAGAGAACTACCTACTCATGTGTTGAGGCCAAGATATTCCATTCCTATCATATGAATCTTGATCTCTAGCCTTCCCCAAGTTGCTTTCCACTCAAATCCTCTTTCCACCAGATCCAAATCCTATGAGAGAGAGTTGAGTGTTGGGAGACTATCATTTGAAGCACAAGAGCAAGGAGTTCATCATCAACGCATCATTTGTTACTTCTTGAGAGTGGTGTCTCCTAGATTGGCTAGGTGTCACTTGGGAGCCTCAGAGCAAGATTGTGGAGTTGAACCAAGGAGTTTGTAAGGGCAAGGAGATCGCCTACTTCGTGAAGATCTACCGCTAGTGAGGCAAGTCCTTCGTGGGCGGCAGCCATGGTGGGATGCATAAGGTTGCTTCTTCGTGGACCCTCCGTGGGTGGAGCCTCTCAGGTGGACTCAGCAAGAACTGCTACCCTTCGTGGGTTGAAGTCTCCATCGGCGTGGATGTCTGATAGCACCACCTATTGGAACCACGCCAAAAACATCCGTGTCTCCAATTGTGTTTGATTCCTCCAAAACCCTTCCCTTTACATTCTTGCAAGTTGCATGCTTTACTTTCCGCCGCTCATATACTCTTTGCATGCTTGCTTGCTTTGTGTTGTGAATGTTAAACTTGTGTCTAAAATTCACTTTAACCTTAATACGCTAACAACTGCAACTTTGGTAGTTAGTGTCTTATCACCCCCCCCTCTAGACACCTCTTCTCAAGGTCCTACAAGTGGTATCAGAGCATTGGTCTCCATTGCCTTGGTTTAATCACCATTGGAGGAAGATGGGTGAGTCTAGTTTGGGGAGTCTTAGACATAGAGTGCCTATTCTCGATGGAGAGTATTTTCATGAGTGGAAAAATGGGATGCTTGCAATTTTCAATCAATATCATTTGAACAAGTACATTGCTAGTCCTTGTGCACCTCATGTTGATCCTATGCATCCTACCCTTGATGAATCTATTGACATGACTAGAAATCTTAGAACTGTTAATCTTATCACTAGAGGCTTTCCTAGAAACTTGATTAGAATCTTGCCTACTTTTTGAGTGTGCCTACACAATATGGAAATTTCTTGAGGAACGCTTTCCAGTTATTCCTTGAAAAATCTAGATGAAATTCTCCATAAGTCCTATTGCCTTGAGTAAGATGAATACTAGTGATCCTATGTTTGGTGATCATCTATTTGAACTCACCCGACCTCATGCGTGCCAAAGGAGATGTTGGAATTATTAGTGATATTATTTCCGAAGCTATAAGAATTCATAAGCAAGATCATTGTCGAACTCACTCTAACGAATTACCCTCTCTAGGACATGATCCACCACATGACGATGTTGAACATGGATACTATGATGAGGATGATGATAGTGACTTGATCTTGACGATGCAATGAGACATTTTGGTCTTATGGCAAATCTTCTGGATATGTATCAGGAGGAAAGGAATGGGTTCTTGACGGTGGATGTACCGATCACATGACCGGAGATAAAGACATGTTTCGTGAGCTTCTTTGAAAATGATAGTCCTAGAAAGTATGTCACTTTTGGTGACAACTCAAAGGGTAAGGTGGTTGGCCTTGGTAAGGTGGCCATCTCACATGATAGCTCCATACAAAATGCCATGCTCGTTGAATCTCTTAGGTACAACTTACTTTCAAAGATTCTAGACTTTGCTGATTTCGGTTTCAATGTCTTATTTATCAAGTAGATTGCCAAGTGTTTCGTCGAGACAATCATAAAGCCCGGTCTTTTACCGGTGTGCGTAGAGGTGATCTATACATTGTTGATTTCTCTAAAAGGCACAACCTAAAACTTGCTTCATTGCTAAATCCTCAAAAAGGTTGGTTATGGCATAGACTGACTAGGTCATGTTGGTATCACGAAACCTTGACAAGCTTATTAAAGGGAATCATATCCTTGATGTCAACGATGTCATATTTGATAAGGATAGATTGTGCAGTGCTTGTCAAGCAGGTAAACAGGTTGGAGGAAGGCATCCCGTGAAGAACATCATGACCACAAAGAGGCCACTCGAGCTACTTCACATGGATCTCTTTGGTCCTAACTCTTACAAGAGTCTCGGTGGAAATTCTTTTGGTCTAGTTATAGTTGATGATTTTTCTAGATTTACGTGGGTGTTCTTTCTCGATGATAAATCGCAGGTTCAGAAGATCTTCAAAAACTTCGCTAGGAAGGCCCAAAATCAATTTGAAGTGAAGATCAAGAAGGTTCGTAGCACAACGGAACGGAGTTCAAGAACGCAAATGTGGATACCTTTCTTGACGAAGAGGGGTGAGGGAGTCCCGGGCTAGGGGTGTCCGGATAGCCGGACTATCGTCACGGCCGGACTCCAAGACTATGAAGATACAAGATTGAAGACTTCGTCCCGTGTCCGGATGGGACTTTCCTTGGCGTGGAAGGCAAGCTTGGCGTCTGGATATGTAGTAGATCTCCTACCATTGTAACCGACTGTGTAACCCTAACCTATCCGGTGTCTATATAAACCGGAGGGTTTTAGTCCGTAGGACAACATCACAATCATACCATAGGCTAGCTTCTAGGGTTTAGCCTCCTTGATCTCGTGGTAGATCTACTCTTGTACTACCCATATCATCAATATTAATCAAGCGGGAGTAGGGTTTTACCTCCATCGAGAGGGCCCCGAACCTCAGGTAAAAACTTTATTGTATCCCTTTGTCTCCTGTTACCATCCGCCTAGACGCACGAGTTCGGGACCCCTACTCGAGATCCGCGGTTTGACACCGACAAGGGGATTTCTGCACCGCGTTCTCGACTACGTACACACCTCAACAAAATGGAGTTGTTGAGAGGAAGAACCGGACGCTCATCGCCGAAATGGCGAAGCGATGCTTGATGAGTACAAGACAATCAAGCACTTCTGGCGAAGCGGTTGGAGACAGCTTGTCATGCAACAAATCGCTTGTACCTTCACAAGCTACTCGACAAAGGCGGCATCTGAGCTCCTCACCGGTAACAAACCCCAAGTTGGATACTTTCGAGTGTTCGGCTCAAAGTGCTACATTCTTGATAAGCATCGTCGTTCTAAAATTGCTCCTAAGTCTCATGAAGGTTTCCTACTAGGTTATGGCTCAAACTCTCACACATACCGTGTCTACAACAATTTCACCCAAAAGGTTGAAGAGGCGGTAGATGTGAAGTTTGATGAATCTAACGGCTGCAAGTAGAGCAATTGCCAATTGATGTAGGAGACAAAGATCCTTCGGAAGCAATCCAAGACTTGTCTATTGGCAAGGTTAAGTCAACGGAGGTGAAGGAGAATACCTAAATCTGTCCAAGTGGAAGCTCCTACTTCACGACAAGGTGAACCAAGAGTTGACACGAAGCATCCACAAGTGGGACACACCAAGATGAAGGAAATGAGGAAGTGCATCAAGATGAACGCCAACAACCTCCTTCTCCACCACGACAAGAGAACGACATAACACCAACAATGAAGAAGGCCAAGAAGAAGAACAAGATGAAGAAGATGTTCAACGAAGATCCAAGCAAAAGCTTTCACGAAGTTCGAGCAAGAATTGCTAAAGACCATCCCATCGAAAGCAAATCTACAATGATATTCAAACCGGAGAATCACTCGCTCTAAAACTCGTCTAGCTAACTTTTCTCGAAAACTATTCTTTCATCTCTAGCATTGAACCTATGAAGTTCGAAGAAGCATCAGAAGATCCGGATTGGATAAATGCTATGCATGAAGAGCTACACAACTTTGAGAGAAACCAAGTTTGGACATTGGTTGAGAAGTCTTGACAACAACCACAACATCATCGGTACCAAATGGGTGTTTCGCAACAAGCAAGATGAAGATGGACAAGTAGTTAGCAACAAAAGCACGTCTAAATGCCCAAGGCTACACACAAGTCGAAGGTATGGACTATGGTGAGACTTATGCTCCCGTTGCTAGACTTGAGTCTATTCGCATCTTACTTGCCTATGCTAATCACCATGATATCACATTGTACCAAATGGACATTAAAAGTGCTTTTCTAAATGGTGAAATAGAGGAGGAAGTTTATGTTAAGCAACCTCCCAGCTTTGTCAATCCTAAGAAACCCAATCATGTTTACAAACTTCACAAAGCTCTTTATGGTCTTAAACAAGCTCCTAGAGCATGGTATAAATGCTTGACCAAGTTCCTTATTGAAAAAGGCTTTGAAATTGGGAAAATTGATTCCACACTCTTCACAAAAAGGGTTAATGGTGAACTATTTGTGTGCCAAATCTATGTTGATGATATTATATTTGGTTCAAATAACCCTCATTTTAGTGAAAAGTTTGGGAAGCTAATGTCGAGGAGAAGTTTGAGATGTCAATGATGAGTGAACTCAAATTCTTTCTTGGGTTGCAAATCAAGCAAACTAAGGAAGGTACTTTTGTCTCTCAAGCGAAGTACACTAAGGACTTATTCAAGAAGTTCAATATGCAAGAATGCAAAGGTATGTCTACACCCATGCCTACTAGTGGACATCTTGATTTGACCAAAGATGGTGAGCAGGTTGATCAAAAGGTTTATCGCTCTATGATTGGTTCATTGTTATACCTATGTGCTTCACGTCCCGATATTATGCTAAGTGTGTGCATGTGTGCAAGATATCAAGTCGCTCCTAAAGAATGTCATCTTAAGGCTGTGAAAAGGATAGTGAGATACTTAATCCATACACCAAATTTTGGCATTTGGTATCCTAAGAGGGCCTCTTCCGATCTTGATGGCTACTCCGACTCGGACTATGCTTGGAGACAAGGTTGATAGAAAGTCCACTTGGTACTTGTCAATTTCTTGGTAGATCTCTTGTGTCTTGGTCCTCCAAGAAACAAAACTCGGTATCCTTATCCACACCTTGAAAGCGGAATATATTGTCATTGGTTCATGTTGTGCTCAATTACTTTGGATGACCCAAACTCTTAAAGATTATGGGATATATGTGAAACATGTTCCATTGCTTTGTGACAATGAAAGTGCTATCAAAATTGGTCATAATCACATACAACATTCTCGAACTAAGCATATTGAAGTTCGTCATCATTTCATTCGAGATCATGTTGCTAAGGGTGACATTAATCTTAAGCATGTATTGATGAGAATCCCGGGATAAGGGGGCACGATCTATGCTTTGATAAGACGTGCCAAGGAAACTGCCTCGCTAAACACGCTAAGGTGGAACAGTAAAAAACGATTCATGTAAAGGCACGGCGTGGTAGGTGTGATGTCACACCCTTGGAATACGTCGGCAGATCTGTGCAAAAGTTATTCTCTCTACGGTGTTATGTGGAACTTGTTTTGCGAGCGGACACTATCCTTGTGTTCAAAACCTTCTATGAAGTATTCGGAGGAGGAACCCGCCTTGCAATGCCGAAGACAATATGCACGCCTTGGGACTCATCGTCATTGAAGCGAGTTCGGGAGCTCTTGAGGGAGTCCCGGACTAGGGGTGTCCGGATAGCGGGACTATCGTCACGGCCGGACTCCAAGACTATGAAGATACAAGATTGAAGACTTCGTCCGTGTCCGGATGGGACTTTCCTTGGCGTGGAAGGCAAGCTTGGCGATACGGATATGTAGATCTCCTACCATTGTAACCGACTCTGTGTAACCCTAACCTATCCGGTGTCTATATAAACCGGAGGGTTTTAGTCCGTAGGACAACATCACAATCATACCATAGGCTAGCTTCTAGGGTTTAGCCTCCTTGATCTCGTGGTAGATCTACTCTTGTACTACCCATATCATCAATATTAATCAAGCAGGAGTAGGGTTTTTACCTCCATCGAGAGGGCCCGATCCCCGGGTAAAAACATTGTGTCCCTTGTCTCCTGTTACCATCCGCCTAGACGCACAGATTGGGACCCCCACCCGAGATCCGCCGGTTTTGACACGACATTGGTGCTTTCATTGAGAGTTCCTCTCTGTCGTCACCGATAGGCCCGATGGCTCCTTGATCATCAACCACGACGCGGTCCGTGGTGAGACTTTTCTCCCCGAACAGATCTTCGTGTTCGGCGGCTTTGCCTGCTTCGGGCAATTAAGCAGCCATCTGGAAGCAGATCAGCTCGCCCACGGCCATCAGTCAGATTTGGAAGTTTGAACTATACAGCCGATATCCGCGGAGACTTGATCTTGACGGATTCGAGAAGCCCCGCGGCGTGCACGCCTTTATCTCGATGGGCATGATCTAGCTCATGTAGCGAAACGGTGCCACGGAGGCCGCACTAGTATCCGCTCAGGCCCTTAATCCGGGCCGGATTCTCGATCGAGGGCGGGTGGTTGGACACCGCCTCGGGGCTACAATCTCTGGCGATCGAGGCGAACTCCATCCACAATCGCTGCGAAGACCTCGACTCAGGGTGCGGGACTCTTCTCCGGACTCGAACCCTCCGCGCCCTTAATCGAATCCGATTAGGCGCGGTCATGGAGTTCATCTGCCGCGGACATCTTCGGCTTTTCGCCCTTTGGCGACATCCTGAATTCACTAAAGTCTCTCTCTTTATCCGGAGAGCCCTGGCCGGACTACGGACGGGGAAGGTTGGAATGCAGACGGCGAAGAAATTCAACGCCCACCCACCACCCACTTTGTAGCCACTGTCGATGATTTAGCAGACATGCTCGACTATGACTCCGAAGACATCGGCCCGGTATGGGCAGCAGACGCCGAGACAACCAAGACCAGCGCCTACGAAGGGCCTTTGGAAGGCCACCTCGTCATATGACATATACATGGTCGACATCCCGAAGATGGGAGCAGCGATGGAACAGCGGAGGATGACCCTCCAAGAAACAGCCGAGCGGCCGGCGTCGATGGCGCGCCGCTCTAAATCCGTCACAATAAAAGCGGTGATTCCGGCACGGAGATAATAGCACTCCGGGACGGTGCTTTGAAGAACCCTCCTCGGCGGGACTCGGTAGCGGGGAGGAGGAGAAGCAAGCCCGCATGGCGGTCTGCGGCGAAAGAGAGGTCGAGGGCGATAATTATGCGCCTCCCTCACGAAGATGAGGCAAGCCTCGACGAAAGCAATTTAATTTGTCGTGCTCGAGGATCCAGCCCGAACAGAGGCGTTTCAAGCGCGGGCTTATAGCCACGGCAAGCAGCCTCAAGAAAAGCAGCAGCAGCCTTAAGAGCTGATCAAGACACCTTGCTAGTGGCGGATGGATCAAGTCCTTGCAGCGAAGAGTATGAACTCGAACGCCCTCCAAAAGCTACCCCAAACGCAGCCGTTGCCTCAACTAGAGGAGGAAGCACCCAAGTCGCCGATTACGACATGGCAGAACCGGCCACCCGTGGCGCGACGGAAGAAAGCCTCTCGGCCCCTCCGCTCTCAAGCCACACCCCGGCGCGCTCAAAAAGTACCAAGGCAAGGGAAAGCGTCTTGGACTTGCGAGATATATTGGAGGATAAGGCAAAACATACAAGGTCGATCTACGGATCGGCGTGGGCGCCAAAGAACACGGGATGATTACCCGTCATGTTGGATCTGACAAAACCGGCCGGGCGAACACGATGAACAAAGCTCATATTAGCTACGTCGTGATATAGCCCAATACAGAGGCGCCGCACACCCACTATGCTTCCACAGATGAAGTAATGGATCATCAAATCTGAGGGCTTCAAGCCCGTAAACATCGAATCATACGATGGTGCCACAGATCCTGCGGGATCCGGATCGAGGATTATCTCCTCCATATCCACATGGCCCGGTGATGATCTACATGCCATCAAATACCTCCCCTGAAGCTTAAAGGACCAGCTCGGCATTGGCTCAACAGCTTGCCGGCGAATCAATTGGTTGTTGGGAGGACACTGGAAGCCGCATTCCTTGATAACTTCCGGGCACATATGTATGCGACCACCGGGGCGTCGATGACCTCAGCCACATAATTCAACAGCCAGCGGAAGAATCGGCCGACAATTGGACTCGGTTCCTAACAAAGAAAAATCAAATCGTTGGTGTCCGGATCACGAGAGGCCCTTGTAGCCTTCAAACATAACATCCGTGACGAGTGGCTGCCGGCACCTAGGGACAGAAAAGCCGAAATCTATGGCAGCCCTCACAACCCTCATGACTCGCTTTTGTGCGGGAGAGGATAGCTGGCTAGCTCGAAGCAACAACTTGGCCAAACATCACGATAGTCCGGATACCAAGGACAACAATGGCGTGTCGGCGTCATAACAAGAACAAGCGCCGCATTAACGGCGATAATATCAAGATACGGCCGTCAATGCGGATTCAGAGGCTCTAAACCGGTCGTGGAAGAAGCCATTCAAAAAGAAATACCTGTGGCCCGGCCCAACTTGGACCGAATACTCGATCGCTTGTGCGGATACATGGCACCCCAAAACTCCAGCCAATCACACCAACAGGGACTGTTGGGTGTTCAAGCAAGGTGCAAGTTAAGTGCGAACTCAATAACAAGGGGCTGCATAGCGATGACGAGGAAGAGCCCGACGGCCGCGAAAGCAATAAAGGGCGAAGGGTTTTCCCTCATGAAGTGCGGACGGTGAACATGATATCATAACCCACATACCCAAAAGGGAGCGAGCGTGCACTAAGGGACGTATATGCGATGGAGCCATCGCCCCAAGTTCAACCCATGGTCTTCTGCCCGATCACCTTTGATCGAAGGACCACCCACTAGCATCCGTCACGGCGGCCGCGCATTGGTTCTTGACC
The DNA here is from genome assembly GCA_021605145.1 of Aegilops bicornis. Lineage (NCBI taxonomy): Eukaryota > Viridiplantae > Streptophyta > Magnoliopsida > Poales > Poaceae > Aegilops > Aegilops bicornis. Next base: position 565,255,913 of record CM038674.1, on the reverse strand, counting down.
CAATTATCGACGGATTTCACCTCACTAGAGTCCTGATGGACGGCGGCAGCCTTCGAACACTGCTTTATCGGGATACGGTGCCAAAATGGGCATTGACCCCTCAAAGATTAAACCTACAAAGACGACCTTTAAAGGCGTCATCACAGGAATGTAGAGGCCAGTTGTACGAGGCTCGAGTTACACTCGAAGTGGTCTTCGGATCTCGGATAACTTCCGAAGCGCGAAGAGTTAATCTTCGACATCGTCCCCATTCTGCGGCGGCTATCACGCCTTCGCTTTCCGGACGAACCGCATTTGCCAAGTTCAATGCGGTCTTGCCGCTCGCATACCTCGGGCTCAAGATGCGGGCCCTCGAGGAGTAATCACGGTCAATGGAAACATCGAGCGCTCTTTCCGAGCCGGAGGGAGCATCTGGCGGCCCTCGCGGCGGAGGTGCAAAGCAGCCTCTCACAGCAATTCTCGAGTCCGGCCTCTAAAGCGTCCGGACACCGCCAAGCGCGCCCGGGTAACACGCAACAAGACCACTTGGCACGATTCAAGCACGAGTAGCAATCCGCCCCAACCCCAGCCCTCGCGAAATTGCGAAACCAGTATTACGTACATAATTACGCTTTGGAGATACCATGGGCATATGGGGAGGGGCAAGACAACGGCTGCGCCAAGAGTGCGCTCGACCGGGGGCCCACCGCGTTTGTGTCATTTCTTTTTTTCCTTTTTCTTTTCTTTCAGACTCCGTCTTGAGAAGTTCTGTCCGGCAATTAAATCGCCCGAACTCACGATCTGCAACAGCCGTGGAAGCGGAAAGCCACATCAAGTGTTGGTGGTCTCACATTACGAGCATTATACCTGTTTTACATACCATCCCGCAGCTTACCCCTTGAGGGGGACATGTTAGATAGTCCCATCCCTTGCTTATCGCACTATTTGTATCGCCCTGCTTCCATTCCAGTACCTTTTTGAATAAACAATACATAGCTCTTGCTTATTATTGCTTTACTTCCTTTATATATACACATATGTTCATTTCACGACATGTTGCAACTGTGACACTGGTAGTCTGCCAACACACCGAGGGCTTGAGTATCCCAAAATTATGGTGTGATAAAGTCCAAACACTTTCACAAGTCGGCACCCGAACTTATAACATTATATGAATTGGCTCGAATCATGTCTTGGGTCAATAGTTGGGTTTGCCCGCTCCGTGTTTTGGTACCTTACGCCCGCTTATATCGGCTAAGGTAGCACCGGGAGAACCATCGCGATTGTGCCCCAGCTTATTCTGGGTCGAGCACCTCGATGGAGAAAGCTAAAACCGATCGTCATGATAAAGGCGAGAGCCGATTACGCTGTTCGAGAAGGTTTTTTCGGGTCCCTAAAGACTTATGCCGCTTAGAGCGAGGAACCGAATTATCCGCCAAGGCGTGGATGGCGCCCGAACTTCGGTCTTCCGAATACTAGGGGCTTCGCCGAAATTTAAAATTATAGAATTCTATGGCTAAGTGAGAGTGTTCAATCATTATAAGTCCGGTTGCCTTATTCGTTGTGTTGAGCGCCTCCCTAGATGGACCCATGAATGGGAACAAGAGTGCTCAAGTTTATCCCGAACACCCAAAGACTTTTCATTGGCATGAAATTGCTGAAGCCAACCACTTGCCATCTCTCAAATTTGATAAGCGGCCGCCTGCAAGGTAATATTTTAAATTAATAAGCGTTGCTTAACGCATATGAACAAGTTTTCAGCGCATGGAATAACAAACGCGAGTCTATTCAAAAATTACATCCTTGGAGCACTCATCCGCTATTCGGCGAGCACCCTTGAGGAGGCCCTCATAATACATTTGGACGTCACGATGCTCATGGTCCCTTCTAAGGGTTCGTCCTTGCCACAAGCTTTCTCGCATCCAGCTTGCCCCAAAGTGCACTTTAGCACGGCAAGGGCCCAACGGACCCCTTCAATGCAGACGGAGCGCTTGATAACTTGAAGCCGACGGACAGGCATCCACCATTGCACCAAGCCGAAGTAGCTCCGGGCATGGCCTCCAATGGCCCACCGCTCTATAAGGCCCTCATGGACTGTTGGCGACCTTGGAGCTCGACCAGCTGCTTCAGCTGGTCGCTTAGGGGCACGGATGTCGCCTCAAAGATCTTGAGACCAGAACACCTTCTTCGTGGAGCTCTCCCCTCTGAGGCGCGGTAGAAGCTTGGCGGCATCGAGTGCGCACTACCCAGGGGCAAATCTGCGAATGCTCTGGAGAGCTCGAATCCGGGTAAGTAATAGGTAATTGACTTTTACATTCTTGCTTTGCATAAAGAATGCCTTACCCGCCGCTATCTTCTTTAGTGCTTCGATTTCTTGTAGGGCTTTTTGGGCCTCGGCCTTAGCAGCTTTGGCACTCTCAAGAGTCGAGGCAAGCTCGGACTCTCGGGTCTTCGAGTCACGCTCCAAACCCTCGTGTTTTTTCACGAGAATCTGGAGCTCTTGCCGCACCTCCGCCACCGCGCCTCCCTTTCTCTCGCTTTGCGCTCACTTGCAGCCGCTTTGTTTCGGCCACGGCCACCACTTCCCTCGGGGCCTCCACCTCGTTAAATGGCCCTGCGGTACCCATGTTATTCATGTTATTTTTGCAACCAAAACCTTTTTCCGTGAAGGTATTTCTTTATTAAGGTATTTCTTACCTTCCTTGTCCTCGAGCTGCTTCTTGGCTTGTCAGAGCTTCGTTCTCGGGCAGCTTCGATGTTACCTTCAATGTATTGACCTCCATGATCGGTCTTGAAGAGGTCAAGTATTTAACCCTGCATTCCCATATTGACATACTTATATTAGACTCCTGCATTATATCTTTTTAGATCCTCGGTCCGCTTTTTTTCCGAACACGAACTAAGCATCAGGGGCTACTCTATGCGGTAACATTTTTATATGTTTTAAACTTACCTCAAAGCTTTGTTAGAAGGCTGGTACAGGCTTCAGTCGGTCCGGATCACCGCACTCATAATAGTGCGGTGCTCTCCCTCGATGGAGGCGCTGCTGAGCGCCTCAATAAGCTATCCGGTGCCTCCCGGGTTGGGCCGGAGGACACGGCGTCTTACCCTTCTTGCGAAGGATCCGCTGTCCGGACTTGGAACCGTTGATGGTTCCGGCATGGAGTCCCGGACGAGGTGGGCTTAGAGCCTGAGGTCTTGCCCGTAGCGCTGGAGTCCAGGAGGTCGCCTTGTGGCGCCTCCTGCGCTTCCTCCTCTTGACCAAGCCCCCCTGGGGGCCCCACCGCGGTGTCGTTCCCGGCGTGAGGCGAGGAGGCGGCCGGAAGCGAGGCACTCTCCATTTCCAGCGAACCCGAGGACCCGCTCGATGAATTGGCGAGCTCGCCCTTGGGCAGGCTACATGATTGCTCGGCATTAGAGAACACTATGCAATTATGAAAAACCATGGGTATCCGGACACTTACGATCTCGCCAGGGGCTTGGCCCTTGTTGGCCAGTCCGGAGGAAGGGTTCTTCCCTTCTTGGACCCTCCGGCCTCCCCCGTTGGGGCGGCCTTCCTTTTCTTCTCGTCCCTCACTGGGGGAGAAGCTTCTTCTTCTTCCTCCTTGTCCTCGGGAGAAGATTACGCCCAGAATCGGCGGCACTGGCGTCGGGAACTCCTTCGAGTTCCCGTGGCCTCCTTCTTGGCCTTCTTCTCCGACACCACATGGGGCGCCGGAGCCAACAACCCCGTCAATCAGGCATCCTCTGGGTCTTAGCAAAGGAGCCGGACAGTTAATCTGTCCGCCGTCTTTCAACCAGATCTGTCAAAAATTAAGGAGCCTTAGATCCGCATAGAGTCAATCTATGAAGAAAGAGTCCCATAAAGGGTAAAATAACTTACCTCGCCTACGTTTGGGCGTCCGTCTTGTGTACCCACGATCTTTGGTAGCGGATGTTGGGGCTTGTAGCCCTTGAGCAACACCTTCCGAGCATCTTCATATGTAGTATTGAAGAGCCGGCTCAAGGTTCGGTCTTTGCCCTTGGGATCGAACTCCCACAAATTAAAAAGCCGTCGTTGGCGGGGAGAATCCGGCGGATGAGCATCACTGGATTACGCACGACAAGCTTGAGATTCTTGTCCACGAGGTTTTGGACGCAGTGCAGGTCCTGATAGCTCTTAGAATCCCCCATGTCGGCCCGTTTCTTTCCATGGACGATGGCCCGTGTGGGAAGCCAGATCTCTGTATTCGGGCCGCCGCCCATCCGAGGGTCGCGTGGCTCGTGATAGAACCACCCGATTGCCACCCCTTTATTGTCTTCACAAAGGCGCCCTCGAGCCATAGGACCTTGGCCATCTTGCCGACCATGGCGCCTCCAAGCACTCCGCTTGGCGGCCGCCCACTACCTTCTGGCGGACGTTGAAAATCTTGACCATAAGCGAAGTGGGGCTGGATCAGAGGAAGGCCTCACACACGACGATAAACGCCTTGAAATGTTGAGGATGAAATTCGGGGCCAGGTCGTGGAAGTCGGGCCGTAGTAGAACATGAGCCCCGGACAAAAGGGTGGAGTGGAAAACCTAGTCAGCGGAGGAAGTGGGGTAGAAAAACTACCCTCTCATGGGGCCGAGGGGTTGGAATGAGCTGCCCGGCAGGCGGCCCATGCGCTGATGTCGCCCGGACAAGTATCCGCCTCCCGCAGCTTGGTGATGTGCCCTTCCTTGATGGAGGAGGCCATCCACCTGCCTCCGCTCGACATGGTTGGAGAAAGGTTGAGGTGGGATGTCTTGGACTTGGGCCCTGGAGCTCGAGTCTTGTGAAATGGATAAGCAAAGGAGGAAGAAAGGCGTAGGTGAAAAGGTGGATCCTTATCCCTTATATGGAAGGACGAAGCTATGCGTCCCCACCGACTGGTAAAACTCGCTTATTCCCCAAGCGTCGTAATCAATGGCGGCGGATGGGTTACCACGTCCGTATTGATGAGAATCCGGGATAAGGGGGCACGATCTATGCTTTGATAAGGCGTGCCAAGGAAACTGCCTCGCTAAACACGCTAAGGTGGAGCGGTAAAAAGCGATTCATGTAAAGGCTCGGCCGGTGTGATGTCACACCGCGGAATACGTCAGCAGATCTGTGCAAAAGTTATTCTCTCTACGGTGTTATGTGGAACTTGTTTTGCAGAGCCGGACACTATCCTTGTGTTCAAAACCTTCTATGAAGTATTCGGAGGAGGAACCCGCCTTGCAATGCCGAAGACAATATGCGCGCCGGACTCATCGTCATTGAAGCCGAGGTTCGAGAGCTCTTGAGGAGTCCGGACTAGAAGTGTCCGGATAAGCGGGACTATAAATCGTCATGGCTGGACTCCAAGACTATGAAGATACAAAGATTGAAGACTTCGTCCGTTAATAGGATGGGACTTTCCTTGGCGTGGAAGAAGGCAAGCTTAGCGTCACGGATATGTAGATCTCCTACCATTGTAACCGACTCAGTGTAACCCTAACCTGCTCTGGTGTCTATATAAACCGGGAGGGTTTTTAGTCCAAGTAGGACAACATCCACAATCATACCATAGGCTAGCTTCTAGGTTTAGCCTCCTTGATCTCGTGGTAGATCTACTCTTGTACTACCCATATCATCAATATTAATCAAGCGGGGAGTAGGGTTTTACCTCCATCGAGAGGGCCGAACACAGGTAAAAACATTGTGTCCCTTGTCTCCTGTTACCATCCGCCTAGGCGCACAGTTAAGGACCCCCTACCCGAGATCCGCGGTTTGACACCACGACAAGGGGATTTCTGCAGCGTTCTCGACTCGTACACCACCTCAACAAAATGGAGTTGTTGAGAGGAAGAGCCGGGGCGCTCATCGAAATGGCGAGCGATGCTTGATGAGTACAAGACAAAACGCACTTACGGGCGGCGGTTGAGACAACTTGTCATGCAACAAATAAACATGTACCTTCACAAGCTACTACGGCAAGGCGGCATCTGAGCTCCTCACGGTAACAAACCCCAAGTTGGATACTTTCGGTGTTCGGCTCAAAGTGCTACATTCTTGATAAACATCGTCGTTCTAAAATTGCTCCTAAGTCTCATGAAGGTTTCCTACTAGGTTATGGCTCAAACTCTCACACATACGTGTCTACAACAATTTCACCCAAAAGGTTGAAGGAGCGGTAGATGTGAGTTGATGAATCTAACGACTGCCATAAGTAGAGCAATTGCCAATTGATGTAGGAGACAAAGATCCTTAGGAAGCAATTCAAGACTTGTCTATTGGCAAGGTTAAGTCCAACGGAGGTGAAGGAGAATACCTCAAATGCGTCCAGAGTGGAAGCTCCTACTTCACGACAAAGGTGAACCAAGAGTTGACAAGAAGCATCCACAAGTGGGACACACCAAGATGAAGGAAAGCGAGGAAGTGCATCAAGATGAGCGTCGACAACCTCCTTCTCCACCACGACAAGAGAACGACAACACCAACAATGAAGAAGGCCAAGAAGAAGAACAAGATGAAGAAGATGTTCAGCGAAGATCCAAGCAAAAGCTTTCACGAGTTCGAGCAAGAATTGCTAAAGACCATCCCATCGAGCAAATCTACAATGATATTCAAACCGGAGAATCACTGCGCTCTAAAACTTCGTCTAGCTAACTTTTACGAAAACTATTCTTTCATCTCTAGCATTGAACCTATGAAGGTTGAAGAAGCATTAGAAGATCCGGATTGGATAAATGCTATGCATGAAGAGCTACACAACTTTGAGAGAAACCAAGTTTGGACATTGGTTGAGAAGCCCGACAACAACCACAACATCATCGGTACCAAATGGGTGTTTCGCAACAAGCAAGATGAAGATGGACAAGTAGTTAGCAACAAAAGCACGTCTAAATAAGCCCAAGGCTACACACAAGTCGAAGGTATGGACTATGGTGAGACTTATGCTCCGTTGCTAGACTTGAGTCTATTAAGCATCTTACTTGCCT